>OX411546.1:22658251-23258251 GCA_948146395.1 Fragum whitleyi | reverse complement strand
AATCATGATTGTTGGAAATGCCTAAATCAAGCCTCTTTATTTTGTTAATCAATTTGTTGCATCCTCACTGAAAGCAAAGAGATACTATCAAATGTAACTGTAAAATGTTAAAACAAGTATGTTGAGATGCAGATTTTGGGAGTCTTTAAGATGCACAAATAAGTAGCCCAGACCCACAAAACTATCCCATGGACCCTCTGGGAATCAACTTTAGAAAGAATTGAAGACTGAAACAGTCTTCAATTCTTTCTTTTAGTTGAGTCCCTGCAAATATTCCTTTATATCAAACACTTTCTTTAAATGTTACAAGAGAATAGCTCTAAAATCACACAAGAGCAAAATTGTTGCTTAAAGAAATAGACTTTTCATAAAGCAAGGACTCCCTTACATTAATAAAGGAACCTTTCCAACTTATTGGGTCCATTAATTCATAATTGGATCCTATTTGGTCGAAGTCCAACCTAAACCCTGCAGTTGTGACGGTAATATAAGGGTTATAATGTCCACTGCACTGGTCAGCGGTCAGTGCAGGACAATTACTGGCAGGCGTGTGGTCACTCTGTCATTATTAGCACTTGTTTGATTTGGAGAATTTGATTAACCATGGAATAATTCATGATATGGATTTTTTGACAAATGTCACACTTCTAAAGTTGACACATCCATTATATGCCAATATTTACCCAATTATTCCAACTCTGAGAGTATTCATCAAGCTTATTTGTTTTTAATCCCTGTAATCATTATTTCACAAAAGTTATAATGTTAGATTTAGAACTAAAAGTCAATTTAGCCAGCAGTTTTTTATTGCATGGCAATGCATGCTTTAGTGAAGCAGATTACCAAATCCAGGTAATTTAAGTTCCTAGAATAAAATGTATCTCGGTACTTTATGTATTGGTTTTTCAAACAACAAAAATTGTAAATAAAAGAAATTAATCTTCTTTCATCAGATACACTATACTTATATTTATCAGTGAGACTGCAATCATATATTAGATACACTTTACTTTAGTTTATCATTCAGACTGAAGCAATAAGATACACCTTATTAATGTTTATCAGTCAGACTGCAACAATTATATCAGATGCACTTTGCTTTTGTTAATCAGTCAGACTGAAGCCATCAGATTCACTTTAGTAATGTTTTATCAATGAAAAGTATCTACTGAATGAATTGTCTAGTACTTATCAGTCAGTTGGATTTCCATATAATTCTTTGTTTATTTATGTAATTGTTCAAATAAAACAACTGCATTTATCTCAATTAATAATATATATTATATCTATCAGCTGGTCAGTGTTTCTTATATCATTACAGTTATTTTTTTATTATCATTTACCGTATTTATTCCAATAATCGCCCGGGCGTTTATTAGAAAAGTCATGTTCGACGCAGTTGGGGGTGGGCGATTATTGGAGGTATTCTGTTGGGCAATAACTCAAACTTACTATGTACGGACCTACAATGTCCCTAAACAATGACAATGTGATACGTATCTGATAAATACAAAATAAATTTCCTAAAATGAGGAACTTTGACGCATAATAATGACACTACTCGGACCTCGCAGTTTGCCCATTGTCACAGTTTTTCAATAAACAGAGCGACACGCTGCTTTACATAACATCGCTATGAAACCAAGGGATTCTCGTGAATGTATTTATATTATGCTATCATAAAACAATGGAATAAATTGAAAGTTAATTGATCATTAAATAATTAGAGAATTCCCTCTCTGATACGTTGCCCGAAAAATCTAAAACTATCGACATCGGCAAGTGATAACGCCGACGACATTGCTGTTCTGTTTAGATTTTGCAACTTAAGCCAGACCTTCGATCGTAGTGTTCAATAAGTGATTCTCCAGTTTCAAAAAAATGTATTATTCTTCGTTTTCGTAGATTAGAATATACCGCATATCGCGGTCACGATTCCAAAGGATCGTAACTACATCCGATCATAGTAGTTGCATGCACTTATTTTAATATTCACTTCGCATTTCAATTTTAACCTTATGTTTGCTCCTTGTATATTTTCGCTAAATTACAAGAAATGGATTAAAGCGCCGTAATAGGAAATAGTCGTATCGCCTACCTGTTGCAAAAATAAAATTAAGTATCCTGTTTTCCTCAATTCTAAAATCCGAAACAAAGTCACAAAGAGACGGCCAAATAATAATTTTAAAAGGGTTTGGCATCTACCGAGACAAGCGTTGGGCGCGTGCAAGTTCTGGCAACACTTCTAAAAATAGCCGTCGGCGTCTTTGATCATCTGTTCACCCTCTGTGTGAAATAAACTGTTCCGCGTCCTTTACCTCGTTGCGAGACAAAAATATTTATTTAATTTGCCTATATTGGCCAGATTGCTACTCGGATTTAATTTCGGATTTTAAAGAAAAATCATTTAATATCGGTAAATTCTTTTTATTTAGTTATTTGTTAAGAATATCGTTATTTTAGATTAGAATATAGTCCCATGTCTCGGACTAAAAACTTATTCATTTTTCCGTCAGTGGAAGCTGAAAAGGCAGCTACGTCTGACCGGAAATCATGCACGCATTCTTTCTTTGACATCGGACTTTGAAAATGTTTTTGATAATCAGCGTGTAGGATGAAACATAGAACTTATTCAAATCTGAGTAAATTATGTAGTCACGACCATCGCAAACCTAAAGATGACAAGCATTTCCCGATCTTCAGTAACTCTCGTAAACGAATGCCAGTTCATCTAAATAAACGAATCAACATTGTTTTTTGTTTTTATCGTAGGTGTTGCATGAACTTTATAGTATTTGTTGGAATAATTTGGAAGTTTACATTCGAGCAATTTTTCTCAAATCGGGGGATGGGCGATTATTAGAATCATCAACTTTTTCCGAAAATTAGTCTTAAAATGGCCGATTTTGAGCGGTGTTTTGGGGGATGGGCGATTATTAGAATATGGGCGATTATTAGAATAAATACGGTATATTATATATGATCCTTATTTTAGCATAAAACAAATCTAAGAGATATTTTGTATTACCAGATAAATAAAGTGGCTAACTACAAAGAACCCACAATTTAGAGAGCATGAGTCATGAAAGAGAAAAGCCAAGGGCACATCGATGACTGTACATGATTGAGTTATTTACTTCATTTTCTGCTTCCTGGGTTATTAAAACTCAGGGTGCCAAAATACAAGTCTATAATTACAGCATCCTTGGTGAGCTCATTGTTGTCTGGTTAGTTATCGACCTCTCTTCTTCTGGTTTTATACAAATTCAAAAAGACTGCATATTAATAAAATTTAATAAATACAGAAGAATTTATTTTATTATCGTCAATTTTATGGCAATTCATGACTTTTATTAATTGCTAGAATGTATTTTATATTTATTTTTGGCATTTGAAGTGGGTTTTCTAAGTAAACTAGAGGCGCTTGAGCGCCTGATTTGCTCCACAGGCCTGAATATCCTGACAATGATTATTAGAGGATGATAAGGCTGTTAAAAATAAGGATCATTCCAGTGAAATTTGTTTGAAATCCCCCCCCCCCAAAAAAATGCAATACTAACAGAATGTAACTGCATAATATACTGGTATTTTGTCCACAAAATTTTGATTGTAGATCTTTCCGCTTTTCATTAAACATCACTATAAGGGTGTTACTTCACAATAATTGTTTGTCACCAAAACAAAATTCTATCTAATGATAATAAGAAGTAAAATATTAATTCCAATATTTTTATTCTGCCAAATGCCTTAGAGTGCAGTCAACTCAGCTTTTTCTTCCCCACTCTGAACCTCAGTAGGCCACTTTACACCACTTGACCTCTTTGTGCAGAGTCACCCTTCGTTCAACTAAACTGACCAATTCTAAGGGGGTATCTCAGGCTCCCTATTTCACCTAATGTTTCTTCACATTTGGATTCTAACAAAGCTTATGTTCCATCTAACCTACAATCTTCACACCCATTAAATTCAATGAGTCTAAAAAAATTCACCATTTAGGTGATACCAAAAGGGTGGTCAAATATTCACTTTACATGTTGAAATGTCCTCTGCCAATATAGAGCATGCTGTTCATCTTATCAAATATTTTTTGCAGCCTGAGACAACTTCACAGAAATAAAATTCCTATAATATTTGGTTGAAATCCATCTGTTTGAACTTTGAAAAAAGTTTGTTACCCCATATTGGATATTACACCATATAACATATCAAAAGAAATGACCTCTGACAATAAAATACATATTTTGCATCTGATCACAATAATTTTTTGGTAGACTGATAAAGGGTCACTCAAGGATCATTCATGTAAAATTTAATTGGTATCCATCAATTACCATACATGGAAATTCGCCACGCCCACTACAACCATGATTTTCAACCAATTAGAATTCTTTGAAGGAATCTGATAGAGGGTCACCCAAGGAACATTCCTGTGAAATTTGATTGAAATCCATCCAGTACTTTAGGAGGAGAAGATTTTTGAAGTAAAAGTTTACGGACGAATGCACAGACTGATCTTTTGCCAAAGCAGGAATATTCTTCGTTCAGCAAAACAATTTAAGGGTTAATATATTGGAATGGGACACTGTCCACTTTTATCAAGCCACTAGATTTATGGAATTAAAACATCACAAAATTGGAAATAGGGACTGATATAATCAGATAAACTAAAGCAGAGACAATAATTTTTTCGTTTGGAAGATTGACTTTTGTTCCAGCAAAATTTATGACCAGCACAATGGTTCTGTTTTTTTCCTGTAAAGCCACGGTAAATCAAAGACATTTCGGAGAAAATTCTAGCTGATTTGATAACCAATACATGACATCATAGCCATGATATTTGGCAATATTCAAATCTTTTTCTGATGACAGAAAAAACATAGTTTGATTTTGATGTTAAATTAAAAATCATTGATCAAATTAAACTAGATTGTTTATACTTATGAAGAATTTTTACAAATCATTCAAGAAAATTATGACAGATTGTCCATATTTACAAGCCATTCCTTTTCATTCTCAGGATGCCCATTTCATATGAAATATTGTGGAAAAAGAAGAAATTGCTTAAAATAAGCATTTTCTCTTTTTCCCTTAATATTTTCTACCACATTTATTTTATTTCATTGATTTATTTTCAATTTTCAATATGTTTCTATTGTTGCCCGTCACTTCTATCAATTTGGACCAGTCTCAATTGTTTTGAACAAGGAGCATTTGACACAAATGCTCACAAAACAGCTTTTTTTTTAAACTCCGTCCTTGATAGATGACCTTGACCTTGTCACATGACCTTGACCTTGGTATTTATAGAATCATGTCATCAAGATCTATCATCATACCAAATATGAGTATTGTACCTCAGGGCTTAAAAATTCTTGAAATTTCTATTTGTCCTGCTATACAAGAAAAAACAGTGCAACATTCATTTCAAAAGTAATTTTTTTTAAAATCCACTTGTCCTGCTTATATAGACAAAGAAGGAAAAGATCATGCAGGATGAGCAGACGAGTAGAATTTTCAAGCCCTGTACCTTGAATAGCCTTGAAGAAATCGACAATAATGACAATAAAAGTTCTATGGTTAAGTTTGCAGATGGGCAGACAGACAGACAGACATACAGCAATAAAACATTATATCCCTTTCTTACAATGCAAGGGCATAAAAATTGGAAAAGAGCTTAAACATAATCTATGATAATCTTTAATAAATATGTCTAATAAACAAATAATTATAGAATAAAGGATTTAAGTTATCTACAGTTTGATCTTGGTCTAGGCAATTGTAGTGGGCATCATTGATCTTTGCTGCACTTTTTCAATCCATTAATTGGTTTAACACTTTCCTGTTTTACAAAATTTTGGACCTGTCCAAATTCAAAGGTTTTGCAGACGAAAATTTAAAGTGGATTTAATTTGAAAAATAACTATTCAGTAGGGTAGAAAATAGTGTGGAAAAAGAAGAAATTGCTTGTCAGAAGCAATTTCTTCTTTTTTCACAATGTTTTCTCAATCGTAAAATCACAGGCACAAAAAAGCAGGGATTAAACAGCAAGGGGTTAAACCTATTCATTTTACATCCATTGGGAAACAAGTTCTTAAAACTTAGGTTATTCCCTCTCGATTCTGCTTCCTGGAAAAAACACCAGTACTCATGCCGAATTTACTAACATTGAAACTCAATACAGTCAGTCATCTGTCCAACCTCCAGACCAATACTTGAGGGAGTTAATGAATGCCAAATAAGGTGTTAGGGGCCATTAAGTCCACATTCCAATACTCCTCACAAACCTGATGCCTCCTGTCCCCTAATTTCATTAATCCGACTGGCACAGACGGACTTAACTCCCTGTTGGGTTATTAAACGTTTGCCTTATATGGAATATTCTGACTGTTACAGCGTGCAAACCTTTCTCATATAGCAGAGTCCCAACACTCTAAAGTACATCAATGGCAAAATGATGCCTTTTTGTTGTATTTTTTGCAAATAATGTCATTTAATTTTGCTTCATCTGAATGAGGATATAACAGTGTTCAAGCCTTATCAGAACAGCTTGGGCACCTAACAATATATTCCTGGTATTTCTCAGCCCAGTACTAGCTCAGCTTACATCCTTTTTCAGCCTCCAGCCACCTCCTCAATCCCACTAAGAATTACCATTTTCAATATATATAGGATAAGCCTTTGTTTCAGTGTGAGATCGATTTATTCTTCACCGAGTGAACAACGAAAGCTATATTTTCACTCGTGGCGACGCGAAAAACAAAGGATTATTCTATTTCTTTAATGCAAAAATGAGACAAAATGTGAAATTTCTTTGACATATTTTAGTAAAGCGCGTCATTTTGCATGTGATTGCTATGCAACGATCATTGTGACGTCACTTATTTCGCCCCGCATAGATGACGTCAGATAGGATGAAATGCACAAGTGCAGGGTATAAGTTTTTGATAATTTCATTGCTTTTGCGGTGAGATTATCAAGTGATAATCTACCGTTATTTCTCGATAAACCACAGAAAAGCATCAAAGAAATTTACAATAATGCAAGTAAAATAATCTTAAACAAGACATTATATGAACCACATTTGATATCAGTAGAGTTTATTGTAACACTGACAAGATTGGATAAAACAAGTCTCAAACGTCTATTTCTCCACAAGACTATTCTAAATAGGTATACCCTATTAGTAGAATTCCTGCAAGTATTGAAATGTTTCAATATAAGAGTAAAAATAGCTCTGATAAGCCTCAGAAGCAAGTCCTAATAGGCCTAAGTGGGGTGAGCATCTGATGGCTTGGATGAATTGATGTGTTTGTACTGGTGATAGAAAACAGCATGAAACCATGAGAAGGTGTACCAGCAACTGTTACTGCAATAATGATGTTAGTGGTTTAAAACCTATAACAAACAAACAAAAGTCGAAGAAGACTCAGAAGTAAGTCAGCTGATAGGCCTATTAGGTGGAATAAGCATCTGATTGACAGCTATAGAAACTGTTTGTGGCAAGCACTTTCCTATCATGAACATAAGGCTGGTTAAAGGTAAAGAAAGTGCTTAAGTAAAAGTTCCACAACATTTGGGACTCATGATTTTTCACAATCATAACCAAGGTTTCCTAATGAGAATAATAGAACTGTTAAAGTTCATAACTGCTGAAATGTTGCAGATCTATTACAGGTCCACTACCTTTAATGATATGTATGAATATTTGGGGCTAAAATTTCTGAATTTAATCCCAATAAGGTTAATGGGACATACATCAGATACTTTAGAGAGTCCTGGCTACATATTTGTGAGTCTTAGACTAGCAAAACCTGTCCTACCTTTAAATCCTGTGCACAAGTGTAGCGATATCAAAGGATGGAATCAAGGGAGGCAACAACCCTTGTTCACTTTAATGACAAAATGTTGAAGCTACTTTTCATTTTTAACTTCTATCCTGTTTTGACAAGAGTAATAGGAGTTCCAATAGCCTGCTTTAGTGTGTATATGAGTGCATTTGAGTATCTATTAGCGCATTTATGTACTTAAACTTAAAACATGAAATCAAGTGACAGAAAAGGGGAGGTAATTGGCGAACTTTAAACTTCAATATCTTCCTCATTTCTTAATCGATTTTGATAAAATAAAAATGTCTTCATAGACCTAATAGATAACAACCAAACAAGATTATCTGGTTGATTTTACAAAATTAATTTTCCACTGATACCGCGATTTAGTGATAAAAACAACAGAAAACTATGGTGCTCTAAGCAGTGTGATATCACAGCAATATCATGTTTAAAGTGGCATAAAACCACACTCAAACAAGCAAACAAAAATCTGATATGACTCAGAAGCATGTGTCCAGATTGGACTGCTAATATAATTATGGCTGGTCACTAGAGGACTGCTCGCTTTTGACACACTCTCAGTTATAGCCTCTCTATCAAATTGGGGAGAAAATAATGTGATTGGCAAAAATTGTCCTTCACACCTTGCCTTTATCCTGAATATTTTAACCCTTTGTTATGCTGAACCATTAATATTTCTACTTTGGCAGGAGGTAAAGATAAAGATCAGCCTGCACATATGTGCAGTTTGATCTGGGTCTTTACCACCTGTTTTTTCCTTCTCAATCCAGAAAAGCTTGAAATCATATTTTCAAAATAAGTATTGGCTCACAATTTAAGTGCATCCAAAGCTTTTGAAACTTTGATTTTATATTAATTTTGTTCTTTAATTGTCCCTCAAACCTTGACCTTATCCTAAATACTTGATGATTTCAATGAGAACCAACAATATAAGGTTTGTACTATTATTATTGAAATACTTTGATCTTACATCCAAAATACCCCCAGTATCTATGGCTCTGTCTAGAATCTGAGTTGTAGATAGAAGGGATATTTTGGTTTCCAAATTTAGATATTTCATCAGTCATCTATGTTGTTGGTACTCATTTGAAACGTCTTATTGAGACGCTACAAACCAGTACCCACAAACTAGAGTTTCATTGTGAAATAAAGATTTTAGACTGACTTTACTCCTTCTTATCCTGACCCCTGAAAATGATGGTTCAACTTTACTAAAGAACTCTACTAATAAGATCTATTGTAGACTACTGTTTGATCTAATCCATTTTTTTCTAGAATTTGTTCGATGAAAATCATGGATGATCTTTTTTTTGCATGTCACAGTAAGTCTTAGACAGTCAGGGTATATGGTAGGTATATGAAGACCGAACCACAGTTGGCTTGGTTGGGATATAAAAATCTACTTCCTAATACAAGAAAGAGAACTCCTGATCATCAAAATTTCAAATCAATTCAACAATATAGGAGTTTTCTCCCTTGTATAATACAGAGTTTCAGAATACTTGATTGAATATAGTTCCGCAATTTAGAGTGAGTGATCAAAGGTCAATTTTGTCTATATAGGTATAGACAAAATTGACCTTTGATCTCTCACTTAAACTTGTGGATCTATAGTATGGAGAAAGAAGATTTTTTTTTTTTTCCCAAAACTGTGCTGCAGATATTTTATGACAACAAAATAATTGTGAGTTATTGCTTTTAAAAAGAACTTTTGCCTATGACATATTTATTTTAAAATTATGTACGATCTAGCTTATAACCTAGTTGAAAACCGTATTTAAGCTAACAGTGTAGTTTTGGTTAGCCTTCACAAGAGCAGTTAAGACAGCATTTTTTTACTTCTTTTTTTTTTTTTTTTTTCAGAAAGTATTTTTTTAAACATGGAGCAAAAAGATGGTGTAGACTTAGATCAGACTGCACAGGAATATTTTAAGTTAAGCAAGACAAGACATGTAGAAAAAAATTGAAAGCAACTTATAGTCAAGAGGGCTAAGATAGCCCTAAAAAACTAGCCTGAGTTCTCATTCTATGACTGAACTGACTTTTTGTATGACATTATTCAGAATGTCATCATATTGTAATAACTTAATTCTATTTGAGCCTGTGCTTGACATTTCCAATGATTTCAAATGTGCACCAAGCAAAGACTCTGACCAGCCTGTGCATCTGCACAGTCTGACCTGGGTTTTCACTAAAATAAGGTCCAATAGTATCACTAGAAAGTCATGCAACCTGCTAATTATACTCCATGGCAGTCAAGGTTGGTTAAAGTTGGCAGTCCTTGCACAAGTTAAATTGTTGGAAATGTCCACCAAGATTGAATAATACAATCTCTAGAGTGGTTACACTCAATTAATGATGATAGACAACACATGGTTTACTCTGGATGACAGACAACCTAAAGTTTTGAAAGAGCTCATCAGGGACCGAGATTATAAAACTTTTCTCACGCTCAACTGACAATATTCCCAATTTTCAACTTGAGATTAGAGCTTTAATTCTGATGTATTACTATGATAAATGTATGGACACAAAGGATAATGTTAATAAGTTGTTATTAATAACAACTTATTAATATTATCTTTTATGTTCATACATTTATTCAAATTTAAAATTTGAGAAAATTCTCAGTTGAGAATGAGAAAAGTTTTATAATCTCTGGCCCAGAAGTGTGACATGAAAAGTAGAGCTGAAAAGGCTGTTTGCTAAATCCATCATTGGATCTTGGAAGTAGGGACTGTGTCTTATATTCAAGGGAATCTTATAATACGAGTTTCTACGGTAATATTCATCTTGATACAGTTTTCTCTACAGTTCATACCACATGTCCAAAGTATCAGGAAGACATTTACACAGAGAAAATAGACTGTTGGAGCTCATTGCCTGTCAATTTCTGACAGCAAACAAGGGAAATGTTTTCAAGAAATATGCAATTCAACCTACCTGGAAAATTAAATGCATTGCTTAGCATGTCAGCATATCAAGATAAGGGAACCTTTTTACCTTTTATTCCTAGTTCAACCCTTCTCAAGACCTAATTACATTGAAAAGCAAGAGCTTTCGCAAAGCAGACTCATATCAAAAGTAGAGAGACCAGGATATTTTTGTAACAAATATTGAGAAAACAAAATTAAACAAAGTTCATCTGTGACCTTGAACTCTGACCTATGTGACCCCAAAACTACAGGGCATTTTCTCTGGTCATAAGTAGCATTTGTATAGTTTCATGATTCTAGGTCACTGGGTTTCTAAGATGAGTAAGAGTCTGGATACAAGATTGAACAAAGTTTTACTGTGACCTTGACCTTTGAGACCCAAAAACAATTGGGCACTTCCTCAAGTCAAAGGTAGCATTTGTATAAAGTTTCATGATTCTAGGTCACATGGTTCTCTTAAAACCTCTGTGGAATTTTTAGTGACCTTGATTTTAATTGTGGGTATAGGCCTTTATTAGACAGTCTGCTTCAAGAGCTTATAAAATCAAATCAAAAATGGTCAATTTCAAACTCCTGAAAGGGGGATGAGGTTTTATTAGGGCATGGGGCTCTATTAGAATTTTCACTGTAGTTTAGATTGTTGTACCATATTTTAAGCCGTTGCTTGAAAGAAAGCTCAAGTGATATTGATAATCCATCATAAACTCTTAATTATTTCATAGATTAGCGTTTATATGAAATATTTTTAATTTTTCTTTGAGAAATTAAAATAAGCTATTAATTATCAATAAGCCTGTGTGTGACATTTCTGACAATTTCACATGTGCGCAATGTTAAGACTCAGATCAGTCTGCGCAGCCAGAGTCTTAACAATGCACTCAACAGATGGCTATGGACTAAAGATAGCTATTCACAACCCAAATTTAACTTCAATGCACTGTGTGAGTGTCCAGGCTACTCAACGTCTTTTCATCATGTACACATGAAATTGCTGGAAATGTCAAACACAGGCTCAAATAACAAAAGGCAATTATTAGCAATTCTAATCTATACTTCCAGTAAATGAGAACAAACTTCAAAGACTGATTCACAGATCAAAATTTTTCATAATATCTATAGATGTTACTTTATTGACTTTCTTTTTAGATCAGGAGTAATTCAAAATGCACTGAGTTCAGGCTGCTAGGTTTATGTGTTTCAATACTCAAAACAAATTGTTGGAAATGTCATGCACAGGCCTGCTCAACAAAAACATTCTAAAGGGGTCATCCCCAAACTATTGTAAGTGCCTATGAATGTATAGGCACTTACAATAGTTTTGTACTGACCCTGTTGATACATACCTTAATGATTTTCTTTTTTTGTCCTGGCATCATAAAGATTGTCAATGTATTCAAAAATTTGAAATTTCAAATTTATTGTTATAAAAGTAAATTTTGTCATATGAAATAGGCACGCATCTCACATTCAAGCACAATTCTTTATATGCATATTCCAAAGTTTATGATTTTTAATTTTTTATAAAAGAAACATTTGTAATTTAGCAAGTATGTAATAAAACTGTCATACGCAAGTCTGTCAATGATTATTCCAAAGCTTATGATTTCCAATCTTGCAATAAAAGTAACTTTTGTCAATTTTATAAAATGGTCAAGAACGTAACTGTCATACACACTTATTTTAATGTATTCCAAAATGTATGAATTCCAATCTTGTAACAAACATAATAGTTTCCATTTGAAACAGGCATTTTTAAGAATCAAACTGTCTCACACAAAACTTTTAATCTATTCTAAAGTATATGATTTACTATCTTATTAAGAAAGTAATGGAACATGTCCATTTGAAATAGGCAAGAATGTAACTGTCACATAACATCTCTAGAAATACAGTCTTTGTCAACTCATGATTAATAAATCCTTAGTTTCCAAATTTCGGATATTTGTTGAACTTTGTTCAAATGAACTTTCTTTGTTAGATAAGAATACTGTAGCTGATTAATCATTAGAATTTATAGCTTGCATAGCTTAACCCTTGTCATGCTGAACCTGGAATATTCCTGCTTTTGCAGGAGCTATAGACAAATCAGCCTGCACATATGTGCCGTCTGATGTTAGTCTACACCCCCTGTTTCTCACTTTCAAACCAGAATTGTCAATAGATTTAGTTTTTCAAATAAAAATTGACCTACAATTCAGTGATTTTTGCCCTTTGATTTTGATAAAATATTTGGCCAAAATTCATTCAGCATGACAAGGGTTAATATAAGTTTCCAATGAGAGAAGAAAAGTTTCGAAATTCTTTTGGTTTGGAAAACCTCCTGATCTCGGTGTTTCTTCATTTTATTTCACTGTTCCAACTTATTTTTCTCCATTTTATATACTCATTCTCAACTTCATAACTAAAATAAATTTTTTGCCTACAAAGAAGTCTTGATAAAGTCAGACTCGCATGCCTTCAAAGTAAAATAACTTCTCTCAAAACTTTGTTTTTCTTTTGAACTTAACACAGAAATCAATCTATCACAAACATATTTTTTCTATAATATAACACTTTGCACCAGACTGAGTCACATCAAAATCTGGACATGAAAGAAAACTGGTTCCACAAACTAATTCTCCGTTTATTACAAGAGTGATAGGTACGGCCCAACATTAAATACCACACCGTGAGGCGGGTATTACCAGAAGTTCTTTGATCAGCGCTAGGCAGCAGGTGACATAATTAACCCAAACAACGCTAATTAGCTACTGGTTTTACTCATGCAACTAGAGAATAAAGATGCATTACCTCATTTTTACAACTTTAAGTACCACTATAACGCAAAACCCTTTACCAGGTAACTGAACTTCAGACTTGTTGGTGGAGTGGGGAATATTAGATTGTTGGTGAAAAATGAAACACTAGATTGTTGGCAGAGAGGGGAACATAAATTGTTGGTGGAGAGTGGACAATTAGATTGTTTGTGAAGAGTGGAACACTAGACTGTTAGTGGAAAATTGAAAACCTAGATCATTGGTTGAGAGTGGATCACTAGGTTGTTGGTGGAGAGTGGAACATTAGATTATTGGTGGAGAGTGGAACACTAGATTGTTGGTGGAGAGAGGAACACTAGACTGTAAGTGGAAAATTGAAAACAAGACCATTGTTAGAGAGTGGTACACAAGATTGTTGGTAGTGAGTGGAACACTAGATTGTTGGTGGAATGTGGAACACTAGATAGTTGGTGGAGATTGGAGCATTAGTTTGTTGGTGGAGAGTGGAACAATAGATTGTTCATGAAAAGGGGAACACTAGACTGTTAATGAAAAATTCAAGACTAGATCATTGGTAGAGAGTTGAACACTAGATTGTTGGTGGAGAGTGGAACACTAAATTGTAGGTGGAAAGTGGAACACTAGATTGTTTGTGGAGATTGGAACACTAGATTTTTGGTGGAGAATGGAACACTAGATTGTTGGTGGAAAGTGGAACACTTCATAGTTGGTGGAGAGTGGAACACTAGATTGTTGGTGGAAAGTGGAACACTAAATTGTTGGTGGAGATTGGAGCACTAGATTGTTGGTGGAGAGTGGAACACTAGATTGTTGGTGGAGAGTGGAACACAAGATTGTTGGTCAAAAGTGGAACACTTGATAGTTGGTGGAGAGTGGAACATTAGATTGTTGATGGAGAGTGGAACACTAGATTGTTGGTAAAGAGTGGAACATTAGTTTGTTTGTGGAGAGTGGAACATAAGATTGTTGGTTGAGAGTTGAACACTAGATTGTTGGTGGAAAGTAGAACATTTGATAGTTGGTGGAGAGTGGAACATTAGATTGTTGGTGGAAAATGGAACACTAGATAGTTGGTGGAGAGTGCACACTAGATTGTTGGTGGAAGTGGAACACTAGATTGTTGGTGGAGAGTGGAACATTAGATTGTTTGTGGAGAGGGGGAACACTAGATTATTGCTGGAAAGTGGAGCACTAGATAGTGGTTTGAGAGGAACATTCGAATGTTTGGAATGGTGACATAATAGGATGTTTGTGGACAGAGGAACACTTGATTGTTTGTGTAAAGTGGAACACTAGATTGTTGAAGGAATGTTGATCATAAGAGTATTTGTGGAAAGTGGAAAATTAGCATAGTGGACCAACAGAGCGAATTTGATTGAAACTTGCCCACAGGTTTGACAGGAGATGTTTAAAGATTTCATACTAAAATATACCCCACACTGCCACACACATATTCAGGTTTTTCAAGTACAAACTATGGAACATTAAAGTGCTAAGTTTGGTTAAAATCTGTCCAGTGGTTACTGAGGAGAAGATGTTTAAAGAATTATGTATGACTTCTGACAACCAATGCATAATTTAAGGACAATAGGTGATCACAAAGGCTCATGGCATTTTGCTCACTGTGAGCAGGTTGTGTTCTTGTGAACTAAAAGAAAAGCATATATAGATATACAAGTTTGCATTAATGATCAAAAACCAATTTTTCACGAAAAAAAATATGGGCAGTTGTGGTTCTCCTGAAGAAAACACCACAATAGAAGTATATTGTCTACATATTGATGAAGTAAACAATAACTCCAAATTGTTTGGTTGAAGGACAGTGGTATTTATATTACTGAAACAAACAAATCTGGAAGAGTTTTATGTAGAAGTAATGCCTTTAATTTCTTTTAATTAGAAACAGGAATATCATTAGCTGTTCATATGGACCTGAAGAATGTAAAATATTCTAAGGAAATGTTTTGCTCATGAATTTGTGTTTACTTTTGCCCTATACTGAAGATAACTGAATGATCATGGTGCTCTAATTAAGGGGACAGATTGCAGTTTATGTCGAAATATTCGAATTGGCCAGGGTCAAATTTTCAAATATTAGGAAATGGTAAGTTTTGATTGATTATTTGAAAGTGAAAATGAAAAATGTTGCCTCAAATCATGGCAAATATCAATTTAGGAACCTGTTTTGAATGCGCAACTGATAGAATAGTAGCTTTTCTTGTTTTGCTGGTTCCCTGTGACATGATTGAGTAAAGTGGGTGGGGTTGCAGAATTCCGGCATTTGTGAAGGCTGAAATTGTAGGGTAGGAATGCTTTAAAAAATTGTAAGAAAAGTAAAGGGTAACCACATATTTTTGAATGCACCAGGAGATGTGGCACTGTCTGGGCTTTAGAGGCAGCAAGCATTTAATAGGATATCATTTCCCGTGTGGATACTGGACAAGTTAGAGTTTGTCGGAAAACGGCCAAATTTTCGCTATTTTTCGAAGTTTTGTCGAATGATTTTATTTTCAAATTTTTCAGTTACTCAGTTCAAGTATGTAAATGATTATGATTTCTAGGTAGCTTTACATCCTATTCTTGCTAACAAAGAGTGTTTTTGATTTCAGGTTGGTGTCTGAGGAGTTATTTAATTTTCCAGTCTATTAGTGTGTTTCGGACAGTGAATCGGCCCTAGAAACTACAATCTGCTACCTTATGGTGAGTATGACTTTTTTCAATCCACTATGTAGTCCAGTGAATTGCCTTTTAAATAGTGAGGAGAGCATCTGCAAGTGAGAAAATAACATTTTGAATGTTTTTATATCAGGTTACAAGTCTACAGGACAAGTGTTTTTTATGTGGGAGGCTGGGTTTAGTCACGAAAGTGATTGAATACCCCCCCCCCCTTTTCCTTATAGCATTCATGTCTCAAGGTAAAAAAATCAAATAAATAAACTCATGTTTACATTGTTGCTTTCTTAAATTACTTTGCATTAACTATGAGAGGCTGTCCATTACCTGATTACTACCCATTTCTTGGTAAAAACATCCAACTTTTATGAAAAATAAGCCAAATGTTGGCATGGCGGGGACTGACAATCTCATATTTTTTAATTAAATAAGTGCAAAATCAATTGACATCAATTCAGAATGCATTTAAAAAGATAACTTGCATCTGAAATAAACTGAGTATGTGGGTCCAGAAGCTTGAGAAAGTAGCAATTGAGGATAAAGAACCTTCATGAACAAGCATGTGGTAGACTAAATTAGTTTCAAAAAGAGGGGTAAAATCAGCCCTTGGTCTGACGGGTTCGATCGGAAAAATTAGTCGCTTTTGGGGAAAAGTTTAGTTGTTAAAGCTGCGAATCAATTGCGAAATAGCCAAAGGTATTTGATTTAAGAGTTTTTAAGTGTTTGACTAAAATTTCTTCTCCCCTTAAGGGGACAGATTGCAGTTTATGTCGAAATATTCGAATTGGCCAGGGTCAAATTTTCAAATATTAGGAAATGGTAAGTTTTGATTGATTATTTGAAAGTGAAAATGAAAAATGTTGCCTCAAATCATGGCAAATATCAATTTAGGAACCTGTTTTGAATGCGCAACTGATAGAATAGTAGCTTTTCTTGTTTTGCTGGTTCCCTGTGACATGATTGAGTAAAGTGGGTGGGGTTGCAGAATTCCGGCATTTGTGAAGGCTGAAATTGTAGGGTAGGAATGCTTTAAAAAATTGTAAGAAAAGTAAAGGGTAACCACATATTTTTGAATGCACCAGGAGATGTGGCACTGTCTGGGCTTTAGAGGCAGCAAGCATTTAATAGGATATCATTTCCCGTGTGGATACTGGACAAGTTAGAGTTTGTCGGAAAACGGCCAAATTTTCGCTATTTTTCGAAGTTTTGTCGAATGATTTTATTTTCAAATTTTTCAGTTACTCAGTTCAAGTATGTAAATGATTATGATTTCTAGGTAGCTTTACATCCTATTCTTGCTAACAAAGAGTGTTTTTGATTTCAGGTTGGTGTCTGAGGAGTTATTTAATTTTCCAGTCTATTAGTGTGTTTCGGACAGTGAATCGGCCCTAGAAACTACAATCTGCTACCTAAGGGTCTCTTAAGAGTCAGTATTTATTTTTAGCTTGGCTGTTCCAAAGGTATTGCTATAGCCTTGTTTTAGCCGTTGTGCTAAATTTTACATTTTGTGATGTCTCTGGTTCTCTTGAAGGCATTGACTTAAAACTTGGCACACATATTCACCATCAAAAGAGCAACCTTTACTATCAAGGGGTATAACTAGACACATTTTGTGCAAATAATGCCCCCTTTCAACTAACTTTTTAATCCATCACCAAGAAATCAACAGCAGAGTGCTCTTGTTGAAATATATATACTGGAAATAATTTGCTGTTTAAAAATGAAAATCAGGAGCTACATAATAATCAGGGAATCAGTGAAACACTATTGTGAGTGCCTATAAAAAAATATGCACTTACAAAAGTGTTGCGCTGAATCCCTCAATATGTGCAGGCTGGTCTTTGTCTATGCCTCCCGCCAAAGCCAGGAAATTTTCGAGTTCAGCATTACAAGCATTATACATGTATAATGTATGTTGAATATGCTTTCTACCAAAGCATTTAGTTTAATATCCTTTCAGCCATACTTCAAATTTCAGAACTAATCATGCCAATTATTTCATATTTTCTGTAATATTCCATGTCATTTTATCTTAGGAAACCATTACCAGAAAATAATCCTCAAGGTGGGTGGTTTCCATGCCTACAGCAGAACTATATTTTATTAATGCAAACTTGCTAAAAAATACATGGGTAACTCTCTCTCTCTCTCTCTCTCTCTCTCTCTCTCTCTCTCTCTCTCTCTCTCTTTCTCTCTCTCTCTCTCTCTCTCTCTCTCTCTCTCTCTCTCTCTCTCTCTCTCTCTCTCTCTCTCTCTCTGCCTATCTCTCTCTCTCTGCCTATCTCTCTCTCTCTGCCTATCTCTCTGTCTCTGTCTGCCTATCTCTCTCTCTCTGCCCATCTCTCTCTGTCTCTGTCTGCCTATCTCTCTCTCTCTGCCCATCTCTCTCTCTCTCTGTCTGTCTGTCTGTCTGCCTGACTGTCTCTCTCTCTTCCCTCTCTTTCTCTCTCACTCTCTCTCTCTCCCTCTCTCTCTCTCTCTCTCTTTTTCTTTACTATCTCTTTCTTTCAATCTCTCTCTCAATCTCTCTTTCTGTTTCAGAATTTAAAGTAACATATGCGAATTTATGTATCTACTCATGATTTAGTTCTTTTATACCCCTTTAATATCAGTTGAAATACCAACAATTTTATGGTGAAATGGTCAATGACTTAGGCATTTCATAGGCTCAAACATGACCAAGCCATTCAGGTGCATCAATAACCTATCAATCATTAAGTTTTATGACCCTGAAAAGTAAAAATATCCATGATATATTTTTGATTTCCTGATAAGCCCGAGAAAAACTTTAAGAGACCAGTTAAAGGATGAGGCAGCTGACCAAATATTTTACAGTTAATCTAGAGGAACAAGTTAAATTATCTATGAAGAGGATTGTAGGATTTACATGTATAACTAATAATAGATATGTGACCTGTCACGCAAAAAGGGATCATCTGGGTTGTGCGTAAAGTGTCGACCCTAGTCAGACTGCGCTGATTGCTTATTTGTAGTCGGACATTTAGTTGTATCGATCATCTAGACAAGTAAAGTCTGTTCATAAACATACACTGTAGCATTATCACGGTTTGACTTGTATATAATTTTCTTTGTTTGAATGGGGTTTTACGCCACTCTCAACATTATTTCAGTCACAACGCAGAGGCTGGAGCACCTAACAATGGATTCCTGGTACTACCATCACATCCTTTCCTAGCCTCCAACTGCTATCCCACATAGATCTAAGACAAACAACCCATTGGTGGTAGACAAATAGTCGGAAAGGATGAGTGCAGCCATTTGAGATCAAACCCAGGACCTCTAGATTGACAGTCCGACCGTCGCTACCAACTGGGCAATGACGGCCACCACTTGTATGTGAAGATATACTGCAGACACGGGGCCATAATACTCCAAAACTTTTGCTACTCACCTACTCAACATATTGAAAGGTAACAAAGCATTACATCAAACAAAATGCCACACCTGGGCTTGGACATTTTACCATATTTCCTCTAATTATAGTGCCCTCCCTAATAGTAGCACCCCTACATTTTTTACTAGGAAAACCCACTTCAAATGCCTAAACTTATGGATTCTTTTGAGACTTTTAACCAACTTTGAGATGAATTTCCACTAAACAATCATCTCATATGATTGTTTAGAGGAAATTCAACACAAATTAAAGGGAAATGGGCCACAAAGACATCAATTTTAATGTTTTTTTTAAATCAGAAAATGCTTACTAAATAAAAGCTCCAGGACCATGTTATGTATAGCTCCCAGGAGCGTTTAATTTTTAGGAGAAATACGGTAATCTAATTTCCTATGATCTAAAAATAATACTGGATTTTTTTTCTGAGGATTATTAGTTGAACACAGTATATAACAACATGGAATTCTTACTGTCTTTTAAGAAGTTACATAAGTCCCTAGGAATGACATAAGGTGATAAAACTGAATTACTGCTAATAAAACAACAGACTTTCACAATTAGCAAACGCTTTTCTTTGTATGTCACAGTATATCCTAGAGCTGCATATAGAGGATATTGAATAAGTGGTCATTTAAGGATGTAGAAGCGGCACCGACGTTTGGCACTGCCGATGAGTTGTCGTAAATTTGATTGGATCTTTTTATTACTCTAAATTTTAAATCAAATAATAAAAATATATTTTTATTTTGATTTGTAGTTCAATCTTTATATTTTTGTTCTATTTCATAGGTTTTTTTTTAACAGATTATCGTTTACGACGAACCAAACCCGGTTTATGATATAAATATAGTCCGCATCACTAAAGCGTTTGGATTTTAAACTCGTGATTTTTAAAACAATAAAGAAAGCGTCCATTGAATGTTTTCAATCAAAACATTGTTCTGTCAAACACGGATAAAACACGAGTTTCCCCTGAAAACGACCGAAGTACAAAATGATAGACTCGTGGCATGTTCCGACGAAATTCATGTGAACTAAAGCAATGTTCTTAGTGTAAGCTCTTGTTTGTAAAATGCCTGTAACGCTAAATTTAACGACGGACTCATTGACCTTGGTGCAGTTTGATTATCTTGTCAGCGATGCAATGTCACATCAAGCACGGGGTACACGGTCGAAAGGAGGGTCCTCGAGCCTGATTGAACCTTATTGAACTTGAGCCTGATTGAACCAACGGTCGAATATTATCATCAGCTCATTGTCTTAACAGGTATTTTTTATTTAATGACTTTCACCTTTGTACCATAAACATCTCGTGCAGTTTGCAAATTTTCTTTTTGATTTCAACATTAATTTTGTGATCATTTTTTTTAGGGGGGGAGGGGATAAATTGTGTATCTGCCAGCAGTGAATTTTACTTGCAAAATGATTTCATGACCTGCATCAATAAGATCATGGGCATGCATTTTCTTTGGATGGCCTGTCTGTAGCCCAAATTAGACTGCCTGTCTTGTCAGTATGTTGTTTAACTTGAACACTTATCAAGGGCCAACTTATTTCTGGCCCTTACCGGTCCCAATTTTGTTGATTTTCAGCTGAGCCACATTTAGACACCAGCTCTGTGTTTCCGCTGACAAGATGTTGAAAACCGTTTTCAAATTTACATGCCCAGCTTTGCACATGCAGGTGTGTGTAAAGTGGGTATAATCTGAAAATGGTTTGCAACATATTGTCAGCCGAGAAGATTGGTTGCCCCGGCTGAAAAAAAAAATACCGGACCTGTTCAGACCAAAAATAAGTTGGCCCAAAGTTACAATGCTTTTACAGGGCACTTGGCTCATAATGAGATCGTCAGGACTTGGCATATTATCTTGTTATAACCAGGTCTCATTATAACAGGGACAGACATAAATCCACTTTTCTTTAGCTGACTATAGGAAAATACAAAAGTAGTCTTATTAAAGCATAAATGAGTTGGATAACTATTGTATTTAAATGCATCCCTAGATCAGAAGCAAATATTAATAAATTTATATACAATACATTTGCGTGTAATAATAAATCTGCCCGTGGAAACTAAGGGTCCCTGATCTGCGTAATGAATAAAAGAAAATAATGCAGCTTTTTCTGACAGTATAGACTAAGATCAGCCTACACAGTTGTACAGTCTGATCTTTGCATATACTGCCTACCTTCTGCTTGATATTTGTGGAAAAATCTTGGGGTAATAATTTTGCTGTGTCAAAAAAAAAAAGATAATTTGTTTAAACAATTTTCATATTCATCCTCAAGAGGATGACTACCTGTTGACCCCCTGTACAGAAATACTGGATCCGCCTCAGCTATCATTGTTTTTTTAAGAGCTCTGCTAATCAATTTAAGAGAAAAGTATGAATGAGCTAACATATTTCTCCTAATAAAAGTTTCCTGGAGCTATTCATAACATGGTCAGGGAGCTTATATTTAGTATGCATTTTCTGTTTTATAAAATCATTAAAATTAATGTCTTTTAGGCCCTTTTCCCTTTAGATTTAGGTGAATTTCCTGTATGATTGTTTAGAAGAAATTCATCTGAAATTAGAGAAGAAGTCTCAAAAAGGTTCCTAAAGTTTGGGCATTTGAAGTGGGTTTTCTGAGTAAAAATGCAGGGGTGCTACTATTACGGAGGGGGCTATTATCAGAGGAAATATGGTATAGTATTTTTTTGTTCTAATTATAGGTTAAGAAGTCCATAAAGAGATGAACCTATAGACTAGCTATGTCCTTAGGTCTGTTTTGATGCATTTGTGAAGTAGTCAATTTTATTGTCACTGGTGATAAGCATGAGAGAATATATATTGTCAACTCTAACCCCTATGTATGGTAAGTCTTCATTTTATATATAGATCATTTTTACAGTTAGAATCAATTGTAACATTTTTTTTTTTAGAATATACAGGGGTGGGGAAATACTAATTTTCTCCACTTGTCCCTGGACAAGTAAGAAAAGATTTTCTACTAGAAGTTTTTTTTTCAGGATAAAAGGGAGTTGTTTGTAAGAATAGGATCAAAAGGAACTTGTCCACAAAAAACAAGTAAATTTTGAGAAATGATTATTTTTATAAAGAAAATGCTGGAACTCAGCGTTTTTTTTGTTTTGTTTTTTTTTAATAAACATTTCTTTTCTGGCCTTTGAGGTAAACATTAGGATATTTTGACCACTCAAGATTTTTTATTACTATTCCAAGATTTGCCTTGTCATCAATTTGTCTACTGACAAAAAGGGAAGATATTGGATACATTTGTATTTTAGTAATTTGACTGTGACATGCCAAGTTTAAAAACCCATTGCAACTCTATTGTAATTTTGAGTACTGTGTTGATGTTCAGTTTAAATCCATTCACTTTACAATGATTGAGAAACAAGTTGTAACAACTTGAATTAGTCCCTCTTGTTTCTGCTTCCTGGAAAATTCACCAGTACTTGCACCAAATATGTGGGTAATTGAAAGAACCAAGAATGATATCCTCTTTTGGGTATTGAACTAGGGAGTCTTGGTCAAGAAGCTGAAGCCATACCTCTCAACCATGGAATTAACATGGATGTTTAGTATTAGAAATCATTAGAAATACAAGAATTGTTCATATTAAGAATTTCTTCTACTCTGTACAATTTATTCTACTGTCCTCCCTACAGTAATAGAGCTAATTTTAGGATAAGTTTGAAACTTGTTGAGTGGGAATGGGTTACCATTATTAAATGTTAAAATATAATTTATGAAAATTAAAGCACTATGTCAAGGTAAAATGTTTGCCAGTTTAATAAAGTTGCTCCTAAAATTAGATTTTAAAATCTGGCATTTTGATTTTATTTTTTATCAAAAGTGGGGTATCTGTTTAAAAATAAACCAGAAAAATTGGTAAATTTTTCACACATTGATCTTTTTCTTTAGGGGGTGAACTACTTGCACATTTCTTAAATTGCTTTGTCATATAGTCATTAAGTTTACAAATGCTAGATAGCTACCAAGCCAATTAATAAACATTTTCTCCTTTTTTTTGGTGTACATCTATGAAGTTTGTTTATAACAGAATCCTTCTAATGCTGTTCATGACAGTGTCCTATTGTACAGTAAGCTTTGACAGACTGCATAGACTAAGGTAAGTCTTCACAGATACATGCAGTCTGATCAAAGCCTTCTCTATCTACTCTCTCCTGTCTAACTATTAGAAACCCTATTTTTTGTAAATTTGCCCTTTGTCGAAAATTAAAGTCAGCAGGATTAGGTTTAGATCAGGTAATTGTATATACACTTAATGTGGTAATGATTCCTTAGTTCGTGCAAAATTGGTATTCAGAAGATTTTATTTTTCAGACAGAAACAACAAATATAAATCAGCAGCAGTACAAAACTCTGACCTCTATGTATGGTGTTCCATTAAAGAAGATATCAGTAAAGGCAGCCATGCTTCCCAGAAGATTTATAGCAGAAGAATTCCTACCAAAATGACAGAAATCCTCTTGAATACAGCTAGTACGGCACATGACATTATGGGGTCATAATACTTTAAAGTGTAAATGAAATGTTTGCGAAATTATGAGAAACATTCCTATACTGAACATAGTGTCGCTGAGCAAATATACCTACCGTAATTAAGTGACCTTCAAAACTGTACATTTATGACAAGTAGAAACTTCTCCAGTAATTACCTGTGTTAGAGAAGCAGTTTTTATCACATTATTCAAAATACATTTTTACTAAAAGGAAAAGTTCAGATTTGTCTTCCTTTTTAGCTTGGCAGTTTTTAACAAAAATATGAAATAAAGTAATTGCCATCACCCTGTCCTTGTCAGTGTAGATGTAGCAAAGGTGTTAGGGTTGTTACAAACTTTAACATTGGCTACAATATCTCAAAAAATATGTTTAAAAATATTCAAATCTAACTTGGCATGTGTATTCACCATTACAAAAGCAATACTTACTATCAAGGAAGATCATTATTCATACTATTTCATATGAATTGTGCCCCCTTATTAGCTCATTTGAGCAAGGAGTGCTCGAGAGGAGCTTTAGAGATCAGTCTGTCATTGTCCGTCTATCTGTCAATCCAACTGTCAGCACAACCATCCACAATTTTAAAAAGTCTTCTCCTCATAAGCTTTCCACCAGTTTCAACCAAACTTCATAGAAATGATCCTAAGGTTAAGATTTTCAAAATATTGTGATTAGTTATTGTCTGTCTGTCAGTCCATCCACAATTTACAAAAACTCCATTAGTTTTCAACAAAACTTCACTGAAATGATTATTTAGTCAAGCACTTTTATTCTAAACACTTCCCAGAATAGGAATCCATGCAGAACTTAGATTGCCATGGCTACAGAGTGTTTTTTTTAAACCATAAGTCCTAGAGCTTTTATATTTTGCACTTGGCAATGCTTGTCTGACAAAATACTTGAGGTTGGAAAGAAGCCCCATTTTGTCCCAATTCTGGATTTTAAGTTATTCTGTCATGGGCCTTTTCCTTTGCTTTGATTAACATTTAAAGGGACATAATGCAAAAATGAGTAATTTGAGATTTTCATCCTCACATCCCTATATTGTTACAATAGATAGAATTCATCTTGTCGAACCAAGGGTTAAAAACGTTTTACTGGTATTCGAGAAGATCTTATTGATTCGATACCCCTTGATTCGTGAAGATGGATAGAATTATGCAGGGACAGTAATCTTAGCACAAAAATGTACTGTCAATATTTATCAAGTGTCCAAATTAATAAGTTACCATCAAAAAAATTATTTACCAGAAGCAAAAATCCATGAAAAGTTGACATTCTTAAAAAAAAGAATTGTTTATTATTAAATCTGATGTTGCTTGAACCCATATGGATGCCAATGGCTTCAAACATCATAAAATATAATTAGACTTATGTGATGACAATTTCTATATTTTATCAAAATAATCTGCATTTTCTATCATGAAATGTTGTATCGAACAACTATTTCCATAAGCAACCACTTTTTTGTGGTCACCTAAGACAAGGCACACTGCATGTAAACATGAAAATTGAAATCAACCCTTATAATGCAGAATATAAATCATTGCAAACTTGTACAAAAGTCAACCTGCTGAAAGCACTGAATGCACAATTTTTGAGTCAATACAAATTTCGAAATCGGAAAATTAAAAAAAAATGTGGTTCTAGAAGGAAAATCAGGCAAAGTAGACTAAGATCAGAAACCAAGCCCTGTGTTGTAGGGTCCCAGATTTAACAAAGAAATGATGCAAAAATATTTGAAATTCTTTTTCTCTAAATTTATAAGACTTCAAACTTGGCATGACATGTTGTCTCAAGACCCTTTATCCAAAGATTTAAAATTGAATTATTATAAATCTAAATATGCCCTACAAATAATTGAAAATGTTTGCCAAAATTTGAATTGGAATCTGTTGATAACAATTGGAAATATGATCCATGCAAGCTTTTTTTAATATTTGACAAAGAAGTTTGACATTTACCTTGAAGCTATCTAGATAATTGCACATCTTCTCAAGATAGAGAACAATTTTGCCAAGGTATCTTTTGAATTCTAACATAAATATAAGAGGTCTGCCCTAGACAAGCTCAATTTTAATGTTTGACCTTGAGCTGTGACCTTGACCTTGCAGCTGTATAGAAATTTCTAGCAATTTAAAAAGCCTCTTAATATTGGGAACAATAATTCTAAGGTATTTTGAAATCCCGCCATAATTGAAGGAGTTAGAGCGTGGGCAAATCTAGCTAGAGAAACCAAGTCATCTTTGACCTTATATTGACTTGTGATAAGTATAACTATGCCCCTATGAGCACAAGTGGGCTACTAATAAAGCAACATTTCTTTAAACAAAACTGCCTGCTAGTAATGATTTATGTAGTAGATTCAATTTGAATTATCTGTGAATGCATTGAAAACTTTTTTTCCGACATTTTCTTGTAATGCAATTAAAGTGGGTGGGGTAAGATGAATTATTCACAAATTAGAAAGTGAAAAATACTGTTTAAGTTGGTAATTTGTAACTGGTAAAAGATTTGGTTATTATCTTCTTGTTTTATATTTTCAAACTTATTTAGAACCTTGATTCTCAATGAATTCAATCATAATGAGAAAATTGCTATGATTTTTTTTTCTACAAAATCACTACATTTCAAATGCCTGTAGCAAAAAATAATCCACGGTGACCTTTCAATTTCTTTTCATCAAAAGCTTGCCTACTCCATTTTCTTACCTATGGAAAAATATTGTATGGAAACCTTTCATATGAAGGACACAAAATACATTTTAGTGAACTTAGTTCAATTTCTGAGATTTTGATACTTTCTCTGGAGTTTTAGCAATTGTTAACCTAAGAAATTTGTCATATTTTCATTATTTTCTGACAGCTCCAACACAAAATTGTGAAATATCATAAGTAGACTACCCTTCTAAGTAAATTTATTATTTTCATTGATCAAACTTGATATTTTCCAAGTATTTTACCTTCTTTTAGAACCCCTCCTCTTTAATTTCGCCATCAGAGATTAATTTTATTATGCTACATACATGGGTTGCTTTATGACTGATTATCTAAAAATAATCCACGGTGACCCCAAGGTTTCTTCATATTTTATGAAGCATTATAGAAATATCTAACAGGAAACGCTATAAGTTAACTCCTATGTAGCTTTTGAAAATTTCATGCAAACGCTCCTACCTCCTTAATATCGAATTTATTAAACGAGTCATCTATAAATAGATAAAAACGAGCCTGTGCCGAGTTTTTATCTGTTTTAGATGACGAGTTTAATAAATTCGGTATTTTATGAACACAAATTTGAAATTAGATTTATAATATGACCCGAACTTTCGCGAAAAATCGTCAAATTCTTGAAATTTGACATTTCAATTTTCTGCGAAACTTAAAACGCTGTTTAAAACTGCCGTCACAATAAATAAATTATGATGTCATTTAATAGTTATTCCACTAGTGTAATAAAAGCCGTGTATTATCAAAAATATTCAACGGGATTATTTCACTCCCGCGACGTAAGTCATATTATAAGACAATATAATGTATGGAAAAAGCTGAAAAATTTAAGCAAATTAACCATTTTCAATATCATTGTAGTTTCCCTAAAATTTCATGGGTTTTTTTCGCACCATTTTTTTTAAATGAACATTCCTTATGACCCTAAAAACACCATACATGAAAGGTTAAAAAAATCCAATTCAATAGTGGACTTATTATGTAAACAAGAATTATTTTAATATTATCAAAATGACCCATGTCATTTATCATGAAAGATCCTATTAAGCAACCTTTCTCATAAGCGACAACTTTTCTGTAGTCCCCTAAGTGGTCCTTTAACACAAGTTTTACTGTACTTTGATGGTGAAATTCTACAGTTATAATCTGCCAAGAATTCTGTATGAAAGCATTGAAGAAGAGCTATTTCTTACCTTGTAATAATGTTTACAGCCTATTTCCATTTTCAAATAATTTTCAAGATCATACAAATGTATCAACCACATGAATTTCCATCTGATCACATTTTATTACCCAGTGGACTTAAGAAAAGACGTGTAAATAAATGGGATCAATATTTTCAGTCTGTAAAAAGTATTTTACGTGCCAGATGTTACCAAGGCTTTAAACAAATCCCTTGCCCAAGCAATACGTTGGCTCAGCGTGAAACAGTTGTAACTTCCTATATATTCCTATAGGAAGTTACAACTGTTACATGCTGGGCCATCGAATTATTATAGAAACCTAACTTGGCATGAAAGTTGTGACAAAGACTTTTATTACCATGTTTTCAGACCAGATGACTTTCATAAGCTGTAGTTACTAAGTTTGAATTTCATGCTTTAAAGTGGCTGCTTTTCAACTGATCACATACAATGCATGCTTCATAGGAACATGTTCCCTGGTGATAAAGTCGTAAGGGGAGAATAATGTTATAATTAATGTCCATGCACAAGTTCCAATTTCCTCCCTTGTCAATAGGGCACATTGGTATTATTGGTATATAGACATTGTTATATTATTTGATGTCTTCAACCTTTTTCCATTTATAATCCACTCACATTTAGTCATCTGGTAATTTTTTTCAACCTTTTTTGGATGCACAAGTTTAAGTGAATGATCAAAAGTCAATTTTGTCTATACATTGTATAGACAAAACTGACCTTTGCTCACACAATTGAACGGCGGCACTCATTCTTTCCGACTATTTTTCTCTCACCAATTGGTTGATAATAGTAGACCTATGAGAGATCGTAGCTGGAGGCTAGGAAAGGATGTGGTGGTTGTACTGGTGAGAGAAATACCAGGAAACCATTGTAAGGTGCTCCAGCCGCCGCGATACAACTGAAAAAAATGTTGAAAGCAGCCTTAACTCCATTCATCAATCAATGAACTAGGGCATATAAACCAGATTAAAAAAAAATTAAACTCTTCCAAACATGAAAGGCATAGCAGACGACAATCCTGATTACTCAAATTCTGACATTATTAATCCTTTGGGAATTAATATTGTTGAAAATGAAGAAATTTAATTGCTTGTCATAAGCAATTCCTTATTTCCCACATTGTTTTCAAAAGACCTTAATATATGCTAATGCATAAATGAGTTTTATAAATCGGTTTGGGAATGGCTTAATAATCCCTCTGTAGTAAGCCTAAGTGGGATAGGCAGATGTCGGCTTGGATGAAGTATTGATAAACCTCTGCAAGAGACAAATTAGTAAGCCACTAATAAATAGTGATGGGTAGGTACACCAGTCCCAAATTAGCCTGATAACGTCAGTAGTAGACTGGCTGCAGTCGTTTTTGTAATCATTTTTTAAATGTTTTGTAGTAGTTCTATTACAAGCCTCTTTAATCCAAGTTCATATCATAACAAGTGCTGAACAAAAAGTTCTTCTTTTCAGAGACAGGGGACTTAATTGGAATTTATGTAATGACTGACACATTTACTTCCCTTTGAAAAAATACTGTAAAGAAGAGTCTGGCGGCCAGACTACCTCAGTTGGTAAGGAACCAGACTTCAAATCAATTGAATTTCGATTGCTTGGGTTCGATTCCTTGCTGGCACACTAACAAATTAATTGTCTTTCAGATGAGACATTAATGCACGGTCCCGTGAGATGCTGCTTTACACCAAGCATGTTAAGGAATCATGGGGAATCTCAGTAATAGTTTCGTCATGTATCCTTGCACTATCCCGCGTAACAACTTACAGTCTTCGATCTTTGGGCATTGCTCATATGGTCATATGGTCATATGCTACGGTACCCAGGATAAATAAACTGATTTGCATCTGTCCAAAAATATTGCAATACTGTTGAAAGTGGCAATAAACTCCAAACAAACAAAATGACCAAATGTATGCCACATGTATTATGTAGATAATCAAATATACAAAAATATTGTTGATAAAGGCACAGTACCTTTTCTAACAATGTTTTCATAAATGATCAATCATTGACACCAGAGTACAGCCAGTGCAGCCTAATCATCCATAAGGGTATAATTACAGGTACATGTTATCTGGGGAAATCAAAGTAAAAATATAACAGACACCGCCCTTTGATCTTTTTTTCTCAGCTTGCAATTATCCTTTGATGGATGCAGAATATGGAATTTTCAACTCCATACCACTCACTTTTAACTTTGATATCACAGACCTAGTGGCAGACTTTCTTTCTTTTTTTTAAACCCCTCCAATATACACATTTACTTCAGTTTGATTGTGATTTGAAGCTTTAATTGTAAGAGTTTCTTAACGCAAGCTTCAAATGTCACGCTAACAATGCTTGGCTATAGTGTACTGGACAGACTGTTAAATGTCTAAGTCAAGAAAGGGGCATAAATTTAACCCTTTCCTGTTTTACAAAATTTTGGACCTGTCCAAATTCAAAGGTTTTGCAGACGAAAACTGAAAGTGGATTGATTTAATTTGAAAAATAACCATTCAGTAGGGACCAAAATAGTGTGGAAAAAGAAGAAATTGCTTGCCAGAAGCAATTTCTTCTTTTTTTACATTGTTTTCTCAATCATAAAATCACAGGCATGTAAAAAGCAGGGATTAAACGGCAAAGGGTTAACACATACCCTATTACCTCTAATAATAGCACCCTCTCTTATAGTTGCCCACTTAGGAGAAAACCCACTTCAAATGGCTAAATTTTAGTAACTTTTGAGACTTATTCTTTAATATTTGATAAATTTCCTCTTAACAATCATTTATATGATTGTTTAGAGGAAATTCACCTAAAATTAAAGGGAAAAGGGCCTAAAAGACATCAATTTTAATGATTTTTTAAATCAGAAAATGCATACTAAATAAAAGCTCCAGTACCATGTTATGTATAGCTCCCAGGAGTGTTTATTGGCAGAAATATGGTAGGTATTACGAGTTATTCCCTTGAATAGCATAGGTTGCTTTTAATACGTTAATACTAATTCAAAGTTTTATGTAAATGCCTTCAGTAAAACCAGAGATATTACAAATGTCTAAGTATTCCAATGACACCAACAGCCATGACACCAATGATACCAAAGGCAATACCTATTGGGTTTTCTTTGAAGAAAACCTTGTAATTCATCTGGAGTTATGGCCCTTGATGGTAAGAAACGCTCTTGTGATAAGAAATATACATGGCAAGTTTCAAGTAATTCATACAAATCTTCAGAAATATCAAAGATTATTACCAAAGTATAAGTTTGTCACACAAATTGAAACACCAATTACAATACCAACAACACTATAAAGGGGATCAGAGAATGGTTCAACTTTTTGTTCTTAAGCTAATAATGAATATGGTGCTCCAAATAAATTCTCATACAGTCAGACAATGATTATTGAGTATTTAAAACCATGTCCAATAGACTCCATTAGGTCTGAAGAATTTACAATTTTAATAGGTTAATGCTGTTATTATAGCATTGATATTCCTTGTTTCTTAACATGCAATTTTCTATATTATTCTTTTCCCTCTTCTTACTTATAGGGGCCACCACCATAGCGCAGTTGGTAAGGCATAAGACTTCCAATCTGGAAATTGTGGGTTCGATCCCCGGTGGCGGCAAATATCCTTTCCGACGTTAGTCTCTCACCAATGGGTTGATATAATCGTAAACCTATGTGAGATAGCAGACGGAGGCTAGGAAAGGGTGTAATGGTAGTAGAGGTGAAAGAAATACCTAGCATCCATTGTAAGGTGCTCCGGCTGCTGTGATATAACTGCGAAATTGTTGAACCCATCCAAATCTTCTAACTTAGGGTAGTGAACCCGTAAAAGATCCGCAACATTTTTGAATTCATGAACTTTCACAATGTTGATCGAGGTTTCCCAATGAGAATCATTATGAAATGACTGTCAAAAATCTTGGGTAACAATACATATAATCCAATGTTAAGAGTTGGACTTGTCTTTTCAGAAAAAGTAGAGGTACTGATATGATGGGTCACTTCCAGTCTAATTTCCATATTTGTCATTAAAACACTATGTTGTGGTAGTTATTTGAAAGGTCTCCTGATAAATAGCAAACACAACACCATAGTTTACACACATAAGTATTTAATGAAGACTCCAGCTACCTGTGAAATATAAAGAGACATAAACATAAGTATAACACATTCCCCTGTCTTTCTTAGATAAAAGAATTAAAGTACTTAAGTCTGTCTATTACTATGCAAAGAGACAAACACTTATTTTAAAGGTCAGTTACTCTGACAAGGCATATAAGAAATAATAAATGATGAAAATACATTTAAATTGAAGTTTTGTGTGGTTGTAATATCAAACAATTCTACTGTCAACCAATGTCACAGAACACACTCTAGATAAGAAATTCAAACACAGTGGTTATCCCTTGACTTCCTTCCCTGTCTTCAGGATTTCTATCAGCCTATGGAAATCTGCTCCAGCCTTAGTCAGACAATCTGATATCTGCTTACTTGTTGTCACCCACCTAACCGTAACATCACCTATCGCAACACTTTCTTTGATACTGGCAAGGTCTAAACGAAGGCGTTTCTCTGATATAAGCTTGGTGGAATGTATATTTTGACAAAGAGATTTGTTATCTGTGAAACACTTGATTGGAATTTCACTTTCATCTTTCAACCATAGCATTTCCTTAAGAACACTTCTAACAAAGTAGCAAGCATCTAAACCCTCAACCAATGATAAAGCTTCTGCTGCTAAAGTACTTTTCACCACTCTCTTAATCTTTTTAGCTGCCCATGACACAGGACACACCTTTCCATTCTTTCCTCTGAGAAATATGATGTATCCACCTGCGCTGGAGACACCATCTGCTAAATTGGCATACGAGGCATCAGTAAACAAAAGAAGTTCTAAACTATGGCATACTGGTTGTTCTTGGCTTTCCTTACCACCTTATTTATCTTAAATTTCATTTTTGAGTCACTTATCTCTGAAACTGTAGAAAGATCTAACACATCGAAACTCAAGTCAGGCCGACTTTGTGTAGCTATCCAATGCAACTGACCAACTTTTTCTGGATATAAGTTGTTCCTAACATCAACAACATCTGAATATCTGTCAATCTGATCCAAGTCATTGATGTAGTCATACTGCTGTAGTAGTATTTCACCATTCTTCTTTTCAACATTCAAACCAATATACCTAAAACTCGAATCTAATTCCTTTCCACAGTGAAATTTCTCAGTAAGAGCTAAAATGATGTTTTTCTTAAACAATTCAGATCCAGTCCATAGAAAATCATCCACCAGCATCAAAAAGAGACCTTCAAGTTTATTTTTATCGTACCAATAAAATAAAGCGGGGTCTAATTTTGACTGAATACATCCAAGTCGGCTTAGTTCATTTTTCACACTTAGAAACCAATTTCTAGAGGCATCAATGAGACCATACACACATTTGTTTAATTTCCAGACAAGAGATTCATCCAATTCACTTTCCTGGGGCGGTTGAATAAATATATCTCTTTCCAAGACTTTACCTTGTAAGAAAGCAGCTTTGATATCAATTGAGTGAATGTCCTGTTTCATAGTCGAAGCTGCTGCAAGAAATAGTCTTAAACAATCTTTATGTATTGTTGGAGAATCAGTTTTAACCTCCTTTTCCTCTTCAAAACCCCTTACAACAAGCCTGGCTTTCGTTCTTTTACCTTCAGCTGTCTCCTTTTCTGTCACAACCCATCTTGTAGACAAAAGCTTTTGTCCTGTATAAGGCACAACATCATAAACTTTAAACTCTTTCCAATTACTAAGTTCAATCTCTTTAGCCCTTTTCACATCCTCCTCCACATAACGCGATGAGGGAACAAAGACTACATTTACATCCTGAGTGTCTACAGTATGCCACTCTTGAATATCCTTGACAAAATCCAGACCTGTAAGCGATTTATTGTCTTCATTTCGAATGTTAAGATATGCCCAGTTTTTTCCTAAAGCTTTAACACCTTTGCTTAAAATGGTTGCTTTTTTCCAACTCTGGTTTCCTTTCAATTTATACATAATAGAATCCCCTACAGATGGAATAGTAGCTTTTGTTTTATTCTCTACTTTCTTTTCAGAGTTAACATCTGTTTTCTCCTTGTCATTCATTACATTACTCTCACTTCCATCTGACTCGGGTAGAGATCCTTCAATATAATCTGATTCAGTGTCATCCTTGGAACTACTTCCATCATCTTCAGAACTGCCAATACTTCCAGAATCAGAATCAGACTCATTTCCTTTCCTCTCCTTATAAGATTCAATATCGTCATAATTTGTTGGTTCATGTACTTTATCAATCACATTTTTCTCCTTTGTTGTATCATAGAATTCTTTCCCACACCTTATCAATCTACATGGATGAACCCTTACATATACACTACCATGTCTCACAAATACTATTTTTCCATCCTGACCAATGACTGTTCCTGGACCTTTCCACCTATTATCATCATCTCTCTTATAATAAACCTTATCTCCCTGAATGAAACATTCTCCCAAAGCTCTTATCTTATGACGCAAAGCTCTTTTTATTCTCTCTGATGATTCAGCTTGAATAAATGCTCTTCTACCACTATGTAGAGCATTCAAATGTCTAGCCAGCATTTTACTAATTGTCGTGTTTTCAAGTGCAGACGGTTTGTCAATGAGAACATTTGGTACATTTGGATTAGCACCAAACACAAGTTGATATGGACTCCAACCATAAACCATTGACAAACTATTCTTTGCATTCACTGCCCACAGTAAGGCAACTTCAATACTTAAATTAGGATAGTCTTCTAATATTTTGGCCACACAGTTATCTACAACAGCATGGTTCCTTTCACAAATCCCATTCTGCCATGGACTATAGGCTGCTGTATTCATCACTTCTATATTCAGATTTGCACACATATCTCTGAAAATATCATTGGCAAATTCACCACCATTATCTGCCAAAAACTTTTGAGGAGGCCCAATACCACTCCCAATCCATAAACTCATGATCTTGTCAGCTATTACTTCAGGGGTCTTCCTTTTGATAACTGCTGCTAAGCTAAATCTGGTAGCAACATCCACCAAATGTAGAAAGTAAACATTAGGCTTCCACTCTTTCAAATCCACAGCCACCACCTCATTAAATTCACTTGCTAGTGGTAAGGAAACAACCGGTCTAGCTGGAGTCTTCTTATATCTCTTACATACATCACATGCCTCTGTAACTTTCACAACACACTCAAGAAGGTCATCTGAATAACCGGCATCTTTAAGGAGAATTTGGAGGTGCTTGGATGTAGGATGAGCAAATTGCTTATGTAGTTTTTCAACAATCTTTAAATTATCTGCTGACTCCTTGGTAGCTAGCATCGTTGAAGCAGTGACTCCAACATCCACTTTTACTTGATGTATCGGAACACAATAATGTCCAGAAGAAGTACACTGAAGTTGAACATCTTTACCAAAAATGGAGGCACTGTCATTTTCAAGATCAAGCTTTACTTTTGCCCTTTTCATTGAATCCTTACTGAGGAGAAGAGGTATGTCACTTGAAACAACATCAGTTTGTATTTCACATTCAACACCAGCTATGGAACATGGAAATGTCACTTTCTTCTTTGATTGTAGCACTGTACCTCCTCCAAATTTGAAAAGTGTATCACTATCACTTTCAATTACTTTGTCTCTCTGACAAGAATCGAGAGAATCAAGATAACATCTCATCCAAGCATCTCCTGCCACAGTTGAAGTACATGCACTATCTAGAATTGCTGAATTAGCTGACTCTGATAATAATACCAAAGCTTCTGGTTCTTTGTTTCCAGTAAATAGAACAGCTTTCTGAACATTTTGTTTACTCATATTTTCATAGGAATGAGGACACTGTTTGACTAAATGTCTAATTGAATCACAACTACGACATCTCATGGGTTGACCATCCGGTCCATCAGGGTTAATTGGCTTACTTTGTCTGAATGCACCCTTATTTTTACCAGAAAATTGTTGCTCCTGATGATCTGTTCCTCTATAATTAGGATTTCTTCTGTATCCATAATTCCTTCTTGATCGGTTCCTGGCATAATTGACATCTTAAGCTGCCATACACTCAACCTTAATGTCAACATCATCCTTTGTCTCATGACGAGAAGCAGCCTGTTGACCAAAAAATTTCCTCAATGATGTTGACATCTGTTGAAATAGAGAATCAACCTGACTGTAATCAACACCTGTTAAAACTAGCTGCCTATCCTTCATTTCTAATTCTGAACATTCAAGTAATTTAAAGGCTAAGACAGGTGGAGGAAGATCCATTTTAAACTTCTTTGACTTATTGTATAGTTTCTCAAACTCTGTGACATAATCCTCCATTGAGGAAACATGACTTCTCCTAAACCTGTCAACTCCACATACACTTCATAAGCCTCACTCAGCTCATCTTTCTTAAATATCTTGTCCATAAACTGAGTTAATTTCAGTACACCATCATCAGCATTTAATTGGTCTACAGCCAATTCACTAAACACTTTGTCTCTAATAGAATTCTGTCCTTCTTCAGGAAGTGACAACGCTATAGCAAGTCCCCTTTTATCAGCATCAAGATCTGTCAAAGCCTCCCATGCCTTGATCTCGTCAATCCACCTGCTTTAAGGCTTCTGGGTGGAAAAAACAGGTGGAACTTTATAATTTATTGATGCCATACTGATTCTTGTTAAACAGTCAATGAACACTGGTCAAAATACAGGCTACGCTATTAACTGTTACAAAATGACGCTAAAACACACTGGATAATGGTTACACTAGAAGATTCATCACTGGAACACTGTATGAGGACTGGGTTGTCTCATAGTCCACGCTCTGCCACCATGATAAATAGCACACGCTCTGCCACCATGATAAATAGCAAACACAACACCATAGTTTACACACATAAGTATTTAATGAAGACTCCAGCTACCTGTGAAATATAAAGAGACATAAACATCCATGAGACGATTCCAATAAGTACGGATTATATGGGATTTGTGCAAGTATTTTTAGCTTGACTATTCGTAGAATAGGGGGGCTATTCCGGGTAACCCGGGCATCGGTGTTGGCGTAATGCTTTGTTAAGTTTTTAAGTGCAAATCTCTGTTTCTACTAAAGCTATTGCTTTGAAACTTTACACATGCTTCTGTGACCATAATATCAGACTCTAGACAAAGATTCATTACTCTGATATGGAAATTAGTGGAATTTAAGCCTTTTCGGACTTAGAAATCTTGGTTAAGTTTTTACATGCAAATGTTGTATATCTGTAATATCTCTATTTCTACCGAAGCTATTGCTTGGAAACTTTGCACATGCTTCTGTGACCATAATATTAATCTCTAGACAAAGATTCATTACTCTGATATTGAATTTAGTAGAATATTAACCCTTTTCAGACTTGGAAATTCCTTGTTAAGTTACACATGCAAATGTTGTATATCTGTTATAATTCTATATATACTTAAGTTAATGCTAGGAAACTTTACATATGCTAATGTGACAACAATATTAGCCCACAGAAAAAAAATTCATTACTCTGATATTGAATTAAGTGGTATTTTAACAGTTTTCTGACTTAGAAATTCCAGGTTAAGTTTTTACATGCAAATGTTGTATATAAGTTTTATCTCTATTTTTCCTTAAGCTAATGCTTGGAAAGGTTGAACATGCTACTGTGACCATAAAATCAGCCTGTGACAATAATTCAATTCTCTGATAATCTTGGTTATGTTTTTACATGCAAATGTTTTATATTAGTTGTATCTCTGTTTCTAAAGCTATTGCTTTGAAACTTTGCAAATGCTTTCTGTGATAATATAAGCCTCTAGACAAAGATTCTTTTCTCTTGACTTTCATTTAATTGAATAGCCAATGTTAATATTGATTTGCTGTTACTATCCAGCACTATGAATAGTAGAGCTTCGCTGTCCTCCGACAGCTCTTGTTTAAATGGAGTTTATAATAAGATGAAGGTTACAAAACTATCATTTCTGATAAAGGTCACTTTAAGATCATTTATTGGAAATTTGCTTGAAATCCATTCAGTTGTTTCTGATGGGAAAAAAAAATTGGCATTTAAACTTAAACACTGAAAGGTATCTTTATGTGACAAGGAGAATAAAACATGTTTTCTTCCTTCAAAGGGATAACTTTAGCTGTATCATAATTAACTGTCTTTTATATAGAAAGAGCGAATATCTGACTTTTTCTTTAATAAAAGTACCCAGTTATTGTCTTTTTTATGGAATCCTGAGACATTGAGACATCACAGATCAGAAATCTTCCTCTGATGAATAAAATGTTTTGGTATCAGACAACGTTATTGATCTGACGTAATTTCTACCGCCTTTGTAATAGAACACCAAGCTCAAAGGATAAAAATATTCTTTGAAAAAAAAAGATCAGAAAAAAGTCTGATTAAAAAGATGGCTTAAAGTTTCAGACAGTAAGGTGACTGACTTGGACATAAACCATTTCATCTGTAAAACATCAATATTAACTTGAATATTCTAATTATTCTAATAAACGATGTCCCACTTTGTAGAAACAAAAAAAAGACCTTTTCAAGTGAAATTAAAAATATTCATGTTTCTTTTTCATCACAAATATGCTATTCATAATGTTAAAGATTAAAATGCCTTCATTAAACGATTTTTTCCAATACATGACAAATATATTTTGGAAGAAAGAAGTTATTTGATTATAAAAGTGTCATGGTGACACTAATTTACATATCTATCAAAAGGAAAGAGTTAATTTCTGCTCCCTTTCACAGTCTGTTTATAATGGTTTGCTGATCTATCAAGTGAAAAGTGCTTTCTGCTCCCACTCACTGTCTGTAAATCGAGGGATCGGCACAACACTATTGTTTATAGGCAGCCTATAGATATTTAGGCACTTACAATAGTATTGCACTGACCCCTTGAAAAAGTGGTTGTGGAAATGAATCTTACAGACAGAACAATAATTTTTCCAAGACATGACAAATGTAATTAGGAAGAGCAGACAGGGAAGACAGAAGTATTCTGATTATAAATGTGTCATAGTGACACTAATTTTTATATCTATCAAATGAAAAGAGCTCTCAGCTCCCATTCAATATCTGTAAATAATGATTCTGGAAATTAATCTCGCAGACAGAACAATAAGCTCCTTTTTGCAGATGAGCTAAAAATGGTTTTATTTTGAATTTTTCAGTATGTACGTACATATTGTCGAAGTCATTCTAAAACCTCCTAACTGCATCTTTGATAAAGCTGTAGGCACAAGATTTTAGAATGAAGTCGATGATATATAGGATCTTTTTTTAGATATTTAGGCACTTACAATAGTATTGCACTGACCCCTTGAAAAAGTGGTTGTGGAAATGAATCTTACAGACAGAACAATAATTTTTCCAAGACATGACAAATGTTATTAGGAAAAACAGACAGGGAAGACAGAAGTATTCTGATTATAAATGTGTCATGGTGACACTAATTTACATATCTATTAAGTGAATAAGCTTTCAGCTCCCACTCACTGTCTGTAAATAATGATTGAGGAAATTAATCTTGCAGACAGAATGTTAAGCTTCTGTCCTCAGAATATAAGCTGAAATGCAATTAATTTGATAGATTTTACCTATATCAATGGCTCAGTGCAAAACAGTTGTAACTGCCTATATGGTTATAACTGCTTATTGCGCTGAGCCATACATATTTATAATTTTTCTGAGACATGACAAATGTAATTAGGAAGAACAGACAGGGAAGACAGAAGTATTCTGATTAAAATGTGTCATGGTGACACTAATTTACATATCTATCAAGTGAAAAGAGCTCAGCTCCCACTCACTGTCTGTTAATAATGGTTGTGGAAATTAATCTTGCAGACAGAACAGTAGTTAGTTCTAACGCATGAAATATTTTGTTCTATTTTGAATATTAACCCTTGTCATGCTAAATAAAAATCTTTTGAAAAATAAATGTAAAATCAAAGTGCTAAAAGCACTGGAAGCTACCAAATGCGAGTATTGATTTCAGAAATACATTGTTTTACAACACCTTTCTGGTTTAACAATGAACTTCAGGTGGTGTGATCTAAGATTAGACTGCACATAATGAGCAGGCTGATCTTTGTCTATACCTCCTGTCAAAGCAGGAATATTCCGGGTTCAACATGACAAGGGTTAAAACTATAAGATCTGGAAGCTCTAGTTTTTCTTATTTGCTCCACAGACCTGGGAAAATTTTTATTGTTTTAGTCAGTTCAGTTGTTGTTGATCTTTAGATTTCAATTTAAATCCCCTGAAGCTCCCCAATAGACATCCAGCAGTATGCAAAATTTTATTTACATAACCCCATGGTTTTAGAATTTATTCATGAAAAGTTTCATTGAAATCAGACGAATGGTTTAATTGGGAAGAGATTTTTAATTATTTCAAAGCGCATAACCCGCCCTGCCATTCCCATTTTTTTTTACCAATAAAAAAGTTCTTGAACAAGAGTCACCAAAGGAATGTTCATGCAAAGTTTCATTAACATCACCTAAATGGTTTAGGGGGAAAAGGTTTTAAAGTGGAAATAAGCCCTGCCCTGCAACATCCATATTTGGTGGTCAAACAAAATTCTTTGAACAATGCAAGTAAAAGGTCACCCAAGGAACATTCATGACAAGTTTCATTGACATATTAACCAAATTAATGGTTGGCAGGAGAAATTTTTTTGAGATTTTAAATTGAACAGGGATCAGTCCATCCACACCCATATTTGGGGATCAATCTAAATTTTCAGAACAATTTTGGAAGAGGGTGACCCAAGAAACATTTCTGGAAAGTGTGGTTGAAATTTGCCCATTGGTTTGGAAGGAGATGTTTAAAGAAAAGTTCATGCATGCAAAGATGCTCAGACGAATGACGGACACAGTGCCATGACAATAACTCTCTGCCCTTACATGGGTTAGATTTTAGGTGAAAGTACAAACCAAGTTGAGACAGACAGACATATGGGCAAAATGACAGAGTAGGAAACTATCCAAATGAATGGGCATTTTATCTAAGGCAATGGTATATCATGGATGAGCATCCAAATTGTGTGTCGATCTACCGCTTATTCAAGCTGCGGTTGATATTATGCTCAATGACAAATTTCGATGTAGTATATATTCCAAAACAATTGTTATTCATTCATTCTAGCACTAGTTTTCAGATGGCTATCTATTTATGCTGTTATGGGAGAATTTCAGAATATTTCCCTGTCTGCCCATCCCTATAGAATATGTTATATATTCAAGATTTGTGCTGAATTCTTATCTCCTGAAAGTATCTCTGTTCAAGACAAAGTACAAGCTTTATTTTGTGTCAAATTGACAGTCTCTATTCATACTGCCAAAATTCATCTAGATACAAAAACTGAGTCTTGAAGTGTTTTTTTTTTCTTTTTTTTTTAATGCAGACAGTTTACAGACACATGAAAAATATTTGAAATATACATAAATGAACACATTAACCCTTTGCTGTTTAATCCCTTGCTTTTTACGTGCCTATGGTTTTATGACTGAGAAAACATTGTGAATAAAGAAGAAATTGTTTCTGACAAGCAATTTCTTCTTTTTCCACACTATTTTCTACCCTACTGAATGGTTATTTTTCAAATTAAATCCACTTTAAATTTTCGTCTGCAAAACCTTTGAATTTGGACATGTCCAAAATTTTGTAAAACAGGAAAGGGTTAAGGGAAAGTACAAACTGATGGAAAGCACAAACCAAATTGAGACAGACAGAGGTCTGTGCAGACTGACAGAGTGAGAAACTATCCAAATGAGTGGGCATTTTATCTAAGGCAATGGTATATCATGGATGAGCATCCAAATTGTTTGTCGATCTACCCCTTATTCAAGCTGCAGTTGATATTATGCTCAATGACAAATTTCAATGTAGTATATATTCCTAAACAATTGTTATTCATTCATTCTAGCACTTGTTTTCAGATGGCTATCTATTTATGCTGTTATGGGAGAATTTCAGAATATTTCCCTGTCTGCCCATCCCTATAGAATATGTTATATATTCAAAATTTGTGCTGAATTCTTATCTCCTGAAAATATCTCTGTTCAAGACAAAGTACAAGCTTTATTTTGTGTCAAATTGACAGTCTCTATTAATTCATACTGCCAAAATTCATCTTGAATAATGTAGATACAAAAACTGAGTCTTGAAGTGGTTTTTTTTTTTTTTTTTTTATTTTATTACTGAGAAAACATTGTGAAAAATGAAGAAATTGCTTCTGACAAGCAATTTCTTCTTTTTCCACACTATTTTCTACCCTACTGAATGGTTATTTTTCAAATTAAATCCATTTTAAATTTTCATATGCAAAACCTTTGAATTTGGACAGGTCTAAAATTTTGTAAAACAGGAAAGGGTTAATATACCAGCTAGTCATATACACAAATTATGTGACTTATTAGTGATAAGTATCATTTTTGTATATTTTTTCAGTATCCATTATATTTAATTAGTATATAAGAATATTAATCAATTTTCATGATCTTATCATTAACTTAATTCTATGCCCTTCTGTTTGTAAACTACCTTCTAGGGCTGTCACACCTTAAGGTTTTAGCCAGCGTGTGCGGAACGTGTTGGATTTTTTAAAACACGCTGCGAACACGTCGGGTACGCTATGGACATGTTCTGCACAAGCTATCGGCACGCTGTAACACGTTGGCACACATTGTGATACGCTGAGTATCTCATACAATTTTTAGCATGCACAAAATTTCTCAGCGTGTGCCGAACGTGTTGGAACACGCTCCGCACACGTTCCGAACATGCTCAGCACGCTAGAGACACGCTAGGAGCTCGTTCACTTATGCTACGGACACGCTAGAATCACATTCGCCCAAAGTTTAAAGTGCTTCTAGAGTGTCTCCAGCATACTGAGAACGTGTGCATAGCGTGTCTTCAGTGTACTGAACGTGTGTCTAGCGTGTTGCAAAGGAGTTCACAGCGTGTTTCTGGCGTATGACAGCGTTTCAGTTTTCAATGAAAATATAAAAGTTCCGCTGCATATTTGTCTTGAATTTCTACCATCAGCTTGTCGTAAATAAATAAATTTGTGCATGTACGTGTGTATGACGCTTTTTACATGTTCATATCAGCATGTTTCCTCATGACCAGTCTAAGAGTGACTTGAAAACTCGATTATAAGCAGCATTCTCTATATTTCACGATGAACGAATTCGTTCAAGTCATATAAATAAAACTTATGTTATGTTATAAGCTGCTTGTCTTTTCTTCCATATAAATCCTTTACGGATTTTCTTAATTCCTTAGATTGTCGAGGTGGAGAATGTAGCCTAAATGTGTATTAAATGTTGCGTTTATAGCTTTACAAGTGCTTCTGCTCTTTGTTCAGAATAACAATACGTTCGCGAAAATACAAACAATCATTCGTCTCAATTGATCATTATCAATATACCAAAAAGACAAGTACATCGTTGTACCAAGTGGACATAATACAAGACATGTTTTACTCTATTCTGTTCTGTTCAGAATATTTCATTCTGTGATATGTACTACAAGTTAGATATTTGGTACACCTTTTCCTCCTTAATATAAGACTAGCTATTCAAGATTAAGAGAGGTTGTAGAAAATCCCACATGGTAGAGCATATTGTGGAAGAAAGGAGTGCATAATGACAAGTAGTTCTTTACCCTTTCGCAATATTTTTCGAGTGAAAAGTACCAGAAGCTTTAATCAGTCTTAAATCTTATAAGTTTGTTATATGCATGTTTTCATATGTAACAGGTGCCAGTGTATTTTTCTTTTTGTCTTTTCCTCTTTTTCTTTTACATGAACCAACATACTTTGAATTTGAATATGTGTAGTGGCCGGTGACCTGTTTATATATTAAAAGAATGAATTTAAAGTGGTAATTTCTTGCAGAATTTATATTTACATCCAAGACACACTGCGAACACATTAAAACACGCTAGCAGCGCGTTACAAACACGCTGAGCACGTTCTGAGGATGTTACGAGAATGTTGGACACACGCTCACGAACGTTGGTATACGCTGACATGGTATACGCTGACATATGCTATCAACACGTTCTGGACACGTTACTCACGCGTTACTCACACTTTCATACTCTCTATGAACACGCTACAAGCGGGTCGTGAATTGGCAAAAAAATGTAGGTCAGCGTATGCCTACGTTTTGAGGACTTAGTCGTTTTCTCAAACGCGTTAGGCACACGCTGGCTTAAACGTTGAGGTGTGCCAGGGCCATTACTGTGTATGTTGTTTCATACGATAGTATTCTGCATTATTAATGAACTGGCAGGGCGGGGCTTAGCCGTGACGTAATTTGGTGAGGTTACTTTTCAATACTTAAGGTTCTTTCAAAAGTTAGTGGGCAATTATCATTGACGTGTGCAAATAACTGTATCCTAAAACCGAAGGGATCCACGTGCTTAGAGGAGGTGAACACATTTCATTGCTTGGTTACCAAAGCCTCGTAACTTCAGCTTAGACAAGCTGAAGTTACGAGGATTTGGTTATCAGCCTACGAATTGAGGCCCCAAGTTATTAAGATCGTCTCTCTGCAGAATAAAGTCATTTTGAATATAAGCTGATTTACCTTAACCTTAATTGCAACAACCCATTACTTAGGCTCCTCCCTGCCAGGGCATTTATCATGGATAATAGATCAAGTAAAGAATATGTTATGTTTAAAAAGGAAAATGAGGAAAACGATTAAGGCTAAGTTCAGACTTCATATTTGTGCAGATAGTATTTGTCTATACTTCCTGCTAAAGGAATTATCCAGGTTCAGTATGACAATCAGGTTTAAATTAAGCCAAAATCGAAAGTTGTAAATTATTGGTAATAAAAAGCAATTTCTAGACCGAAGGACACATTATAGTTTTCCTGTTCTAGGAAAAGCATTATACTTGCTTTAAATATTGACTGCTCAGTTGCGTTTGGATTAATTTCTGCAGAAAAATAAACTCTGGTTTTATGGGGTATTTTACTGCAGATTTGTCTACTATAATGGCACTCTCAGGATCACAATTCTGTCAAATGAAAGAAAAAGAAAGCTCCTTTTATGGGCATAATCTATACAATTCTCAATAAACATGCATGTCTTAATTCAATACAAGATACAATTTAAAACTACAGTCAAGCAATCTTTTTTCCTTTATAGAGGTACTTGAGGGCCTGTATTGCAAACCAAAATTATATAGAGAAGAAGGCCTTTTCGGCAACAAAGTAACTAAATTTTCAGTAAGGCTGGTATCACGCTTGACTTCAAAAAACAGCCATATTGGCCAATGATCTGTTTGTAAAACAAAATAGACTGACACTTATTCCTCCTTCAAAAATTTGATCCAAGGTCAGTTTTCATAATTAAAGATCACAGAAATTAATTGAAATATGGCTATTAACTTTTCCCTCTGTAAGATGAGATTCTTTCATAGAATGAAATTTTTGCTGCTTTTTCTGTAACATATTAAGCAAAGCCTTGTTTTTGATGACACATAGTTGACAGTGGTACCAGTCTATAACAATTAAGTATGTAAAGAAAGCACATTAAGGGAAATGACTGTCATAAATTTGTTGCAGAATTCTATCGTCTGTCATACTCTTAGAGGGGCTTCACAGAGATAACGTAGCTTGCCAGCAGGTATCAGAACGAGGCTGCCACTTGCAGGGACAACAGCCAAGTGTATTTAGGGTCCATTAAATTAATTTAATTTCACCCACATTTGTTTTACCCTTATTAAACTTGAGTGATAATTATTTTCAAGTGTTCAGTGATTATTCAGGAATTTATTTGGAGGTCAATCACGGTGAAGTTTTCTTTAATTTTGTTGAATTTTCATTCTGGTCACTTGACTTCCTTTGTTTCTTTGTGCTTATCCCTAGAAATTTTCAATATATATATAATTTGCATTTTATACCATATTTGGAACTAAATTGTCCCATCAATCCTCTTTCAACATATTTATGTATTATGATGAAGAATCACCCAAGGATTATATATTCTACAGAAGTTGAAATCTATCAAGAAGGTTCTAAAAGATGAATTTCAAAGTTTTCACTGAAGGTAGTAGACTGTTATAGTTCCGCAACATTTTGGAACCTATGATCTTACACAGTGTTAACCAAGGTTTCCTCATGAAAATCATAAGGAAACCTTGGTTAACACTGAATAAGTTCATTACATCCAAAATGTTGCGGAACTATTTAAGGTGCACTACCTTAATTTACCATACAAGAAAGTAAGCCTGTCATATCAAAGCTATATTTTCTTACCTGATCAAAGTGAATGGGATTTCGAGAACTCAAGTTCAGAAACTACTTCATGAACAAGTTCTAGAACTAGCAGGTTTTACACTGCCATTTATCAATCTAAAATAATCCAGTTTTTAAATCGGACTGTGAAGCAGTCCGCATTTATATCTACCGTTTTCCAGAACTACAGTCTGTTTGACCCACTACATTTTTACCTTTATCTTCTGAGCAATGTGTTCAAACCAAATTATGTGTTTTCAAACACCGAAGAAACGGCCTTTTCAGTCACAATCTACAAACTTTGTTTTTATCTTTTTTACTTTTCGACAAAAAGAGAAGAGGCTAATACAAAATTTGATGTAATTTTCGCTTTTAGTAATTACCAGTTAGTATTTTCAGTGTTTATAACAAGATTTTCGGTTGAGTAAAGGAGTTAAAACGTACAATAGGTTAACTGTATAATAATTTTTTCTCGAACAGTCATCTACCAGTTGTAGGACTGACAACCAATCAAAATCTGTTATGATTATCACTCGGTCAAAACCCACGCGTAAAATCAGACCACGTGGTAGATGCAAATGGACATCGTCTGCTCTAAATGTGTCAATTAAGTTGTTTGTCATTGGTCAATGGTCGTCTTCACTCGGACAGGGAGCGTGGGAAGTTTACTTTTTGTTCGCATGGTGGAATGAGTACTGTTGACTATGTGTTAACAAATAGAAATAATTTTGTAATTTTGAAATATTTGATTTCAATGAGCACTCTGATCACGCTCCAATCCTATTTTCAATAAATTCAAATTTGAGTATGAAGAAAAATTATTCAACAACAAATAAACCGACAAAAACATACGGTAAACTGATATAGGATAGCAGTAAGAGCAATCTATTTTTAGAACAACTCATGAATAATCATAGAATGCTGCTAGATTTAATCGATTGGTCAGAAACCAAAGATATAAATAGCATAGTTGGCGATTTCACGTGTTTCTTGAGGAAAAATGCATTTATAGTATTTGGAAAAACCCAATGCTTGAAATACAAACATGTTGGTTATCAAAATTGTAAATAGTTTAATGAAAAATGTTTTGTTGCTAAAACAGGCTTTTAAACTCTATAGAGAGAGGAATAATATTAACAGACAAGCTTTTAGCTTGGCGCGTGCTCATTATAACAATGTAAAAAAATCTGCTAAGAAATAATCTAGACTAGCAGAGGGCTATCGAATCAGCAAACTTTCAAAATCGGACCCACGAGGTTGGATGAGCTGGCGATGTCCTCGAAAAGATGGAGTGTTAAGACAAAAAACTCACAAATTGGGCAAATATTTTACCAACTTTTATTGTCCAAATTTGAGCCCTTTTGATTGGCGAACTATTGTACTATCCCAGCCTCTCAATGATGTCCGATTTACAGTGCTGACAGCACTTTGATTTAACTTTTTCGAAGGGATAGACACACTAAAGACCCAAAACCTTCACATTACAGCCTTCTGGCAATGACCAGTAGAGCTAGCGGAAAAAAAATCGCCATACTTTATATAACACTATAAAATTTATCAATTATATAATTGGAAAGATGATCTGATAATACAAATGATAAAATTGGTTTGAATACAGCAATTAAAACAGTTAAATTTCATCGAGTCCTATTTGTTTTGTGAATTAGGACACATGACACCAGAGGAAATTTGAGCAGCTTCAATTTCTGGAACAAAATAATTTACATTTTTCAAATTCTTCCCAAGACAAATTTTTGAACAAGCCATTTTTCCCTTTCTCATCATAATTGCACATAAATCAGATGATCAAGTTTCAACTATGTAACATATAGAGAAATGAGCTCAGCCCATAAAATACATATTTTCCATCCTATCACAATAATTTTTGGCTGCATGATAATGGGTCACCCAAGGATCACACCAATGAAGTTTGATTAATATCCATCAGTTGAATTTTGGGAAAATGATTTTCAAAGTTTCCAATATATAACATATTGAGAAATGTCCTCCGCCCATTAAATGCATATTTTCGTCTGATCACAATAATTTTTGGTAGACTGATAAAGGGTCACTCAAGGATCATTCCAGTGGAATTTGGTTGATATCTATCTATTTCATTCTGAGTAAATGATTTTGAAAGTTTCCACTATCTAACATACAGAGAAATGACCTCCACCCATAAAATACACATTTTTCATCCGAGCACAATTATTTTTTTGTAGACCAATAAAGGGTCACTCAAGGATCATTCATGTAAGATTAAATTAGTATCCATCCATTAGAATCTGAGAAAACTCACTATTTACTATATTTGGAAATTAGCCACGCCCATTTAATCCATGTTTTTCATTGGATCGAAATTTCTTGAACAACTTTGAAAGAGGGGCACCCAAGGATCATTCCTGTGAAGTTTGGTTGAAATCCATCAAGTAGTTTCTGAGGAGAAGATTTTTAAAGTAACAGTTACGTCCGCAAGTACTTATAAGGGCGGACGGACACATGACAGACACAATGTCATGACAATAGCCCCAGTGGCCTTTGGCCAGTGGAACTGAAAACCTTGGCAAAATTACAATTAATTCAATTTTTGCCAGCTGATCTTTCTCTACAGTACCTCTCGCCAAAACAGGAATATACATAGATTTCTTGTATTTCTTCAAGAATTTTACAGATTTTCCAGACTGTTCCTTTTGGTGTGACAAGTCATATATTCTTAGAAACAATAAACTTTATTTTCAGTCAGGGTCTAGACACTGACACTGTCACATAGTAAATCTGTCATATTAAATATTTCACAGAAATAAAACTTGGAAACCGATACACCCAATTGCCAGCTATATATGGGATTGTTCTATATCAAACAGTTAAAAGGCACTTTATTATCATCATGATTTCAACAGGAACCAAAACTGAACTACATTGATGGCTCGGAACAAAACAGTTGTAACTGCCTATATATTCATAGGCAGTTACAACTGCTTTGCACTGAGCCATCGATATCTGTCACAAAGTGGACTTAAATTACCTACCAGCACGCAACCAGCAGCACATTCTTTGTCCCAGATCTTTAAATGTTTTCTAGAACAAGTTGACCTTTGATCTTTGTAACGCCAAAACAATAGGGTACAATTACCTTGGGGCCTAGGCAACAATTCTATAAAGTTTCATGATTCTAGGTCACTGAGTAAGAGTAAGAAATGAAAAAGGTCTTTCATTCTGATAGTAATTGAGATTCTAAGAGTTAGAGAAAACTAATGTTTACATAGAGGCACCATTTTGCCATGATGCAGACTCAAATTGAGAAACTGTGAGGCAATAAAGATATTTAAGAAATTGTGATTCCATAAGAAGTCCATATAAGAAGTTTCATAAATTAAGTCAGGGAGATGTGGAGAAATAGCCCTGAACGGACAGATGGATGCAAGGACCTCTAGATGTTTTTCAGAAAGAATTAAAGGCAACTTATTAACACTGACTTACCTTTAGTTTACTGGGGTTAGGACTTGGAATGTTGGTGTCTTTACGGCTCATTGAGACAGGGATCTTGGTTGTTTTAGTCCCTGCCATCAAAGTCTTCCAACAACTTCATGTATATCCATTGAAACTCCATTGTAACTCCATTTTAAATCCTTTATAACTCCATTTAAATCATCAGAACCAACCAACCACATTTTTTAATAAACCAATATATTTTTATTTCCATTCTAATTCCGCTATAATTCCTTTTTAAATCACAAGTGCAAAAAAGCCTTTATTTTCACATTCTTCCTCGTATGCTAAAATTGTTGACAATATTGCTAAAAGATCAGTGTCATGTAATATTTGAGCTCCAACTATGAATTATTCCCATTTTAATTTTTTTCACACCATTTTGTTTTATCAGAAGCCATAGTTGAATATATCCAAAAATACCAGAATTTCTCTTCAAACTAAATTGTTAAATCATTAATCCAGCAGTCTTCCTTCATTTTTAATTTATTTGTAATGGAGAAACACCAATTTGTTTTACAAACATAATCAATTTTTTCCTGAATAAAATGCAAGAATTATAACTTATTAATTAAAACTTCTCATTGTGTGAAGCAATATAGAGAATGTACATTAGATCATATAATTTCTAACACACCCAAGTACAAAGAGTATTGGTTGATAGATAACGACATCGGTCACTGGCTTATAATGCAATCATGCTGTAAGTCTTTTATATGCCTTTTTAAGACAAAAAAATTATTCAGTTACATAAAAATCATCATGCTATCAGCCAAAGTCTTATAATGACATATGTTTGTACATTTAAAGACCTTTCTTTCAAAGCCTATTTACCACAGAAATAATGACTTGAAATTATGACTTCCAGTTCTTTCAGCCCTTTGATTCTTTTGCAATATCAGTAAAGGTGAACCAGGTCTCATTTCTAAGATAAAAATATAAAACATTCAGGTAGAATGTAGAAATTTATATATATGTGATTCATCAAGTGAAAAGGGACCATCCAGGTAGTGCGTAAAGTGTCAACCCCAGTCAGACTGAGCGGACTGCGCAGACTGACTAGGGTCAAAACTTTTCACACTCAGCTTATTTTCTGAATCTAGAATAAATAATCTACCTTCCTGTGAAATAATTTTTTCAAATGCGTCCTCTGGTTGATCTATGCTGGACCCAATCTCATTTTCAAATATTTATTGTTAAGAGTTCCCAGAAAGTCCCTTTTGGTGTGACGGGTCACATATCATAATTATATAAATGCAGAGAGCAAACATTTCAATAAACAGTCAGATTGTAGATGAGAGTCAACAATCCTGAATCACTGGGAAAAGATGCATCCTTTAAATTGATTGATTGATTGAATGGAGTTTAACGCCGCTTTCGACATTTTTTCAGTTATATAGCGGCGGCTAGGGCCCCTAACAATGGTTTCCTGGTATTTCTCTCACCAGTACAACCACCACATCCTTTCCTAGCCTCCAGCTGCTATCCCACATAGGTCTACTATTATCAACCCATTGGTGAGCGACAAATAGTTTGAAAGAATGAGTGCCTGGCCTTTGGGAATCCTTTGAAAGAACTCAATTGAATGCTTCAAACAAATTGCCAATATGTGTGACATTTCAAAAAGTCTAAGTGATGTTTTTGCCACATGAATTATAGTAGATATAGAAAGCAGGCAGTGTAGGCTGAGATCAGACAGCACACCTGTTCAGGCTGATCTTAGTCCAAACTGTCTGCAAAAGCTTTGTGTATATCAAGAATATGCCGTGATTAGCAACGGAAGCGTAGTTACTTTTATTATAAACAATTATGTATTACACATTCCAAAATTTCAGTATTAAAATTCAAACTCAAAGCTGAAACATTCCATCATTCCACATTGCACTATTCCTTTGAATTTAATAACCAATAAATCCACTGATTGAATAGGGCAGTAAAATAATCAATGTTTGGTTCATTTCAAACTTCAAATCAAAAATAACAACATAGCTCTTTTCTGAATTAACTGCAATATGGTATATACATTAATCAATAATATTGCCCTTCCTGCATATTGCCAATATTATTTTGTATGAGCAATATTTAAGAATGATCTAAATTCATTGATCCAATATTATTGTCAAAGACTGCATTGATCATATAAGGGTCACTTCAAACTAAATAATGACAGTAATATTGAATAAATTTCAATATTATCCATACATGATCAATAATATTGTCAATCAAATAAATTGACATTTTTATCAATTATTTATTGGGCAATATTGAAGATTTGGTCAATACATTAATTCAATATCATTGTGACAAAACTTTGATAAAAATATGGGTAACTTTGATTTACTCAATATTGACAGCAATTCCTTAATAAATTTCAATATTGTCCATAAGAAATCAATTATTTTGTCAATCCTGCATATTGTCAATATTATTGATTGCATTTGAGCAATATGGAAGAATGATCAATACATTGATCCAATATTATTGTCAAAGACTACACTGATTATATAAGGGTTACTTCAAACTCAATATTGACAGTAATTCTGAATAAACTTCAATAGTATCCATAAAAGATCAAAAAAATTTCAAATCACACAGATTGATAATATTATTGATTATGAATCAGGCGATGAAGATTTGGTCAAAACTGATTCATTATCATTGTCTATAACATTGTTCAAAATATGGGTTACTTTAATTAACTCAATATTGACAGTAATTCTTCATAAATTTCAATATTGTCCATAAATGATCAATAATATTGTCAATCACATATATTGACACTATTGTTGATTATGTATCAGGTAATGTTAGAGATCTGGTAAATATATTAATCCAACATTATTGATAATTACAAAGAGCATTATATGGTTTACTTCATTAACTTAATATTGACAGTAATTCTGAATAAACTTCAACAGTATCCATAAAATATCAATAATATTGTCGATCCTGCAGATTGACAATATCATTGATTGTGAATTAGCAATATTGAAAATTGATCAATTTATTCATTCCATATCATTGTCAGCTTCTTTAAACATATAAATTGGACACACTGATGCTGTAAACTTTAAAATCCAGGTCCAGCAAATAATCTCAAGTGTGCTGCAAAACCTAATAACTCAGTAGTTACAAGGTTTTGGTTGCTTATAACAACAATATAATTAACACTATTCTCATTGCATCACTCAGACTTATCCATGTATGACAATAATGAAAGCCTTTTTGAATCCAATACCAACACTTTTCTGAATCCTCTCTGTACAAAATTCTTGGCTTTGGTAATATTGTGATTTTCACCAATATGATGAGCTTTTAGGCATGAAATCACTCCATTTCTTTAAATAAATGAAAACTGTTATGAATATAAAACATTTAAATGCACAGTAATATTATATTTGGGTATGGTTCTGGAAATTTAATGGAAGTACAATGTCAGAACATGTATATGAAATAGAGTACTTTTTATTTTATAAATACTGTCCATATAAGTGTTTTTTTTGTTTTTTTTTTCTAATAGCTCATTTCATAGCTCATACAGAAAATAACAACTGACCAAATAGACAAAATATAAATGAGCCAGTGCCTCACATTTCAAACAATTTCACATCTAAACAATGTTACAATTTGGATCAGCCTGTGCAGCTGACCAGTCTTCACTGCGTGCTCAATAGATGGCTACAGTCCCTAAGGTGCTGTCCACAACCCATGATTAATTCAAACCGATTGCATGACTGTCCAGGCTGCTCAATGTCTGTCAATCACACACAAGTGAGCTTGTTGGAAATGTCACGCACAGGCTCAAATCAATCTCTCTCAGGGTCATGAAAACATCAGGATTGAGTATTCGAGAGCGATTTTATAAGCTTAAGCTTTCGTTGCAATCGAACTAAAATAAATTAGTATAAACTAATCAAACAAGGGAAGTATCCATAAGAAGTAAAGCTAGTACAATGCAGAGAATAAAATATCCTATGAGATGAAATCGTTTAGTTACAAGCATTTAATGATATCAAACTGTTTTTCTAGAAGTTTCTATTTTGAAGAAAAATAGGTAGGGTTAATTAGTACAAAACTGTTGTAAGTGGCTATATTTCCATTGTTTTGCACTTCGATGGCTCAGTGCGAAACAGTTGTAACTCCCGATATTTTTATAGGGAGTTACAACTGTTTCGCGCTGAGCCATCAACTTACTTCTTCAATTACAAGAAATACATTCCCTCACCAGTAAACTGGAAACATGGATCTGGGCCCAATCCAAATCAACTGTAAAGCTGCCAGTTTATTATAAAGCCAGCCTGAATCAGGTAAAGCTGTATGGATGTCAATATTTTAATGTTTGTTCCAAGTCTAAATATCTCTAATGTAACAATCACTCATTGATATGACGATGTAATATGAAACTATAATATGTGATCAGTTAGGGCAAAAGGGACCAACAAGCTGGTTACATGATGATGCTTATCAAATGTAAACCCTAGTCAGACTGCATGGACTGCCCATACTGACTCAGGACAAAACTTTAACCCTTTGCTGTTAAATCCCTGCTTTTTACGTGCCTGTGATTTTATGATTGAGAAAACATTGTGAAAAAAGAAGAAATTGCTTCTGACAAGCAATTTCTTCTTTTTCCACACTAATTTCTTCCCTACATAATGGTTATTTTTCAAATTAAATCCACTTTAAATTTTCGTCTGCAAAACCTTTGAATTTGGACAGTCCAAAATTTTGAAAACAGGAAAGTAAGCAATGACTGATTTTCTGAATCTAGAATGATCATTCAGAAACTTGCTGAAATGAAACTTCAACAAGATCACTAAGCAAGTACCACATTTGTCAGTAGGCACTGAATCATTATAGTGGACAAGTATAATAATTCTTACAATATATTTTAGGGAGTTATTTCCCTTGGTTTGATGGATCACTTTTGCAATAACATATGTCATATTAATTTGGTTTTAAGAATATCACATAGAGATTTTGGCCAAACTTTGCCACACCATCTTCCCTTCAGTCCTAAATTTACATCTACACCAACACCAAATTCTGACTTAGACTAGCTGTGGCTTGGTCATCGTCGAAACTTAACTTTTTCCCCAAAACAGCTGAGCTAAAATCTTTTTGAATCAATAAGTTGTTAATTTTCTTGCAAAATTTCATAACTACAGCTTAAAGCTGTAGTTACAAGAATTTGAAAGAAAATTAATGATATAAACAAGAGGCCAAAGAGGGCCTGTATTGCTCCACTGGCTTTAAAATCTTAAGACTTTCATTAAATAAAGCTTACTTTAAATGAATACATTAACATTCCGAAATCTCCTAAGACCTATTTAATAATAGTTAACTGGTTCTGGTCCATTATGCACCAAAATACTCAATCACAATGAACTTGCAAACCTTTACCCATCTTATTAAAACATAAGGTTCAAAAGGAGATGTTGTTCAATGATTTTGGGCTCAAAATAAGCCCCGCCCTGCCATGCCCATATTTATGGGCCAATCAAAATTTCTTGAACAATTTTAGTAAAGGCTCACCCAAGGAACATGCATGCCAAGTTTCATTGAAATCGGCCCAATGGTTTGGGAGGAGAAGATTTTTAAAGATTTCAAAGTGAAAAAATGCCACGCCCTGCCACACCCATATTTAGGGGCCAATCAACATTTTTTGAACAATTTAAGAAGAGGGCTACCCAAGGATCATTTCTACCAAATTTCGTTAAAATCCGCCCATCGGTTTGGGAGGAGAAGATGTTTATAGAAAAAGTTTACACACGGACACAAGACGGACACTATGCCATGACAATAGCTCACTGGCCTTTGGCCAATGGAGCTAAAAATTACATATTTACTTTGAAACTGACTGCTATTTGTTGAAATCATGTTAGATTAAACAATATTTTTATTTTACAACGGGAAATAAGACTTTCAACTTGCTACCTCTGCTCTCTGGAAAATTCACCAGTATTCCCATCAAGTGTGGGCCAGTGAAAGAACTTGGCACCTTTTGGCCAACGATCTGCCTATGGACCAAGGACACTACACACCAAGGACACATTTGTTGATTCTGCAGATGGATAAATCTGTATAAATAAAAGTGGCATCAGTGACTGATTATCAAATGTGCATTATAAGTTCATCATTGCAGAATGAACTAGAAAGCCATGAATGGCTTGTGTCGCTCCACAGGCTTGAATTTCTTGAAATAGCAAATCTAGGTTTTGACTAGGTTTTTAGATATTTTGGGTTCTACTGATGTTGAAATGATTTTCAAAGTTTCCACTATTATAACATATAGAGAAATGACCTCCACCCATAAAAGACATATTTTCATCAAATCACAATAATTTTTGGCTGCATGATAATAGATCATCCAAGGATCATACTAATGAAGTTTGATTGATATCCATCATTTGCATTCTGAGAAAATGATTTTCAAAGTTCCCACTATATAATTTAAAGAGAAATGACCTCTGTCCATAAAATTCATATTTTTCATCCGATCACAATAATTTTCGGTAGACTGATATAGGATCACCCAAGAATCATTCATGTAAAATTTGGTTGATATCTATCCATTGGATTCTGAGAAAATGAGTTTCAAAGTTTCCACTATATGACATATAGAGAAATGACCTCCGCCTATAAAATACATATTTTTCATCCAATCACAATGATCTTTGGTAGACTGATAAAGGGTCACCCAAGAATCATTCATGTAAAATTTGGTTGATATCTATCCATTAGAATCTGAGAAAATGATTGTCAAAGTTTCCACTATATAACATATAGAGAAATGACCTCCGCCCATAAAATACTTATTTTTCATCCGATCAAAAAAATTGTTGGTAGACTGATAAAGGATCCCCCTAAGATCTTTCATGTAAAATTTGGTTGATATCTATAAGTTAGATTCTGAGAAAATGATTTTCAAAGTTTCCACTATATAACATATAGAGAAATGACCTCCGCCCATAAAATACATATTTTTCATCTGATCACAATAATTTTTTGTAGACTGATAAAGGGTCACCCAAGGATCATTCATGTAAAATTTAATTGGTATCCATCGATTAGAACCTGAGAAAAGTCACTTTTTACCATATTTGGAAATTAGCCACGCCCATTAAATCCATGTTTTTCATTGGATCAAAATTTCTTGAACAACTTTGAAAGAGGGTCACCCAAGGATCATTCCTGTGAAGTTTGGTTGAAATCCATCCAGTAGTTTCTGAGGAGAAGATTTTTAAAGAAAAAGTTTACGACCGCACGCACGGACGCACGGACGCACGGACGGACGCACGACGGACACAACGCCATGACAATAGCCCCAGTGGCTTTCAGCCAGTGGAGCTAAAAACATACAAAATCTGGCCTTTTAATGAAATACAGTGACTTCAAATCACATGTTTCCTACATCAGATGAAAATCTCACAAACAAATTTCACCATTTTTAATTCACATTATTTCCTCCCGATCTAGCACCAAAATTAACAAATAGGATTAGAATTTGTTTTTGATTTGCATGACCATGTCTCTGAATGAAGAAAACATCTCTCTATTCCAATAAAACCCTTATTGCATGAATTATTCTTAAGTTCACCATTGCTTTCAGAAAAGAAGCTTCAGGAAAAGTTCATGAACAGATAACAATTACCGTACAATTATTAATAAGTTTTACAAATATATAGAGGATAATCGTTTGTTTAAGTGTAAGATCGATTTATATTTCATTGAGTGAACAACAAAAGCTATATTTTCACGAGTGGCAGAGCCATGAGTGAAAATATAGCTTTTGTTTTTCATGAAATGAAATATTAATCGATCTTACACTTAAACATTTCTTTAATGCAAAAATGAGACAAAATGTGAACTTTCTAGGACATATTTTCGTAAAGCGCGTTATTTTGCGCATGATTGCTATGCAACGTTCATTGTGACGTCACTTATTTCGCCCCGCATAGATGACGTCAGATAGGATGAAATGCACAAAAGCAGGGTATAAGTTTTTGATAATTTCACTGCTTTTGCAGTGAGTTTATCAAGTGATAATCTACCGTTATTTCTCGATTAACCACCAAAAAGCATTAAAGAATATCCTAATAATTATAATAATGTTATATATTAGAGATACATTATTAAACTAGAGTGTTTCAAAGCAGACTAATATTCCCCTGTAATTTTTTGTCCATAATGAAAAGCCATTTTCCATCAAAGGGCCATAATTCTATCAAAAGTCAATGGATTGTGACTAAAATATCACTTTCACATCTCTGCTTCATTCTATTCACATGTGTAAAGTTTGCAGGAAATCTGCCCATTATTTGCTGAAAAATTGAGTGGACATGAAATTTAAGCTTCACTGACAGACCGACTGACAAGCTGAATCCTATATAACCCCCCCCCCCCCTCCCCAAAACATAGTGGGGGGGGGGGATAAAACAATTTTGCTTATTAAATACATTGACACTAAGTCATGTAAAGGATGGACTAGAGTGTACTGATGGACAGACTCATGAAGAAAATACAGACATATCCCAAGCAATAGACAGTTGGCCATTCACTCAGTGGGGCTTAAAATCATACCATGACAAACGCTGATAGCTAGAATCAATCTGATAACCGTGGGGCTATCAATGACAAGGCAAGTTAAAGAGTTTTTCATGAGCATTATCATGAAGCATTGATGAGACTTGTACATGTCTAAATGCAATTATCATTAAGAAAGCATTTGTCATTACAGTTATCATTGGTATATGACAGAATGTCAATGAGGTTCCATTCTCCCGATGAACCCAACCCATAACCATACAGATATACAATGATAGAGGGAATTCTTTGGGACTTCAGATTAGAGAAGTGAACCGATATTCGCAAAATTCCTATGTTAGGGGTACACAGAACCAATCATAAAAGAGCATGTTCTCACAATTCCAGCTTTTTCCAAAGAGCACCTAAATGAAAGACTTCAATCAATTTTTTTTTTACTTTGCACATTCTGATCAAACTGCAACACTAATAAAAGCAACTACGAGCAGAAACAATATATGAGCCTGTGTGTGACATTTCCAACAATCTGACATCAGCGTGGGATAAAACATTTAGCAGCCTAGATAGTTACATCATAAGTGTAATTAGAAGATTGCCTAACTGTCTACAAATACTTTAAGACCTTATTTATCTAGAAATTACAAAGTGAAGACTCTGGTCAGACTGTGTGGATGCACAGACTGACCAAAGTCTTTGCGTTGCGCACATTTGATATTGTTGGAAATGTCATGCACAGACTTATATCTAAAGAATATTCTGTTGAGACCTTTTAATAGCAATTTACATCTGGTTAATAGCAATTAACATAAGTGTTGAAAAGTTGAAGTTGTAATTTTTAGGAACCCTGCTCTTATGCTAACAATTTGTTTATTTCATTCTTACCTTAAACCTTCTTAGTTCAATAATTCTGTTCATTTTCATACAGAAATTCCTAAAACAGCTTTGCAGGGGAATGTTTACAATCATTTAAAAGTTGCAGTATTTGCAGAAAGACTGGTCATTACGTGCTAGCAATCCATCTTCTGATTATTTCCGTTTACGGCAGACGCAATGGTTGGTGTATTAAATACACTCAGGAAGTTAGAGTCCCCAGTGTTTGTCTGTTATCCGTTAAAACGGAATCGGAGACAAGAAATCTGTCTTAGAATAATAACGTTAAGTCTGTCGGATCAAATACAGACTGTATTATATTCCTGAAAGTTTCAATGCCTAAGATTCCTTTTTTGTAAGAAAACTGTGTCTAGATTTTCATGAATTTTTTTCAGGAAATATTCTTCCTTTAAAAAATGTAAGTGAAACAATTTTGATTTGTTTACAAATTTACATTAATATGTCACAATTCAGAGTCTATGCATGACATTTCCAACAATTAAGAGCCAGTGCATATAAGATTATCAGAGCTACAGATAGAGGGCCTGGTAATTTGGTTTTTAAATTAAAATATTTCTTTAGCCCTTAATTAAACCCTTTGTTATTGGAACTCATTTGAAACGTCCCAACAAGACAATTCAAATGAGTACCCACAACATAGGGTTTCATACCCCTCTCATCTGAACCTGTAATAGTGCATCACATTTTCAACAATTTAGATCAAGTGAATGATATTTCCAACAATTTTGCATGTGCCCAAAGTAAAGACACAGATCAGTCTGTGCATCTGCACAGTCTGATCAGTGTCTTTACCATGTGTTCAGGTCAGGACTTACTGACTATGCGACTATCCAAGCTGAATACAAATTCATTTATTTGCATTTGATGCCAATCTGAAAGTGTTTGAAATGTCATACAAAGAATCATAATAGCAACCTGTCATGCCAAAAGGGACCATCTGGGAATTGTGTATATCAAATGTGTGCAACAAAAATAAATAATAACACTGGTAGCTCTTTTGATTGTGATCTAGCTGTGTGCAAAGTTTCAAGTGAATACCTTTTATAGAAACAGAGATATCACAAAAAGTCAAATTTTCCACACGATGATGACAAGGACAATAAGATTGATTGATTGAATGGAGTTAAACGCCACTTTCAACATTTTTTTTCAGTTATATCGCGACGGCTTGAGCACCTAACAATGGTTTCCTGGTATTTCTCTCACCAGTACAACCACCACATTCTTTCCTAGCCTCCAGCTGCTATCTCACATAGGTCTACGATGACAACGAAAAAAAGGCTATAGCAATACCTTGGGATTTCTCTGAAAGCAGAAGAGCTTAAAGTTCTTTATGTGCCTGTAGAATTAAAATATCAAATGAAAACCTGACAAAGATAAATGTTAACCCTTTCCTGTTTTACAAAATTTTAGACCTGTCCAAATTCATAGGTTTTGTAAAAGATATTTTAAAGTAGTGGTGTCCGTGGTCTAGAGGTAGAGCGTCTGCCTCTTGACCCAAAGGTTCTGAGTTTGATTCCCGGGAGCTGCTATCGATCTTGGTTCTTTCATTGGCCCACACATTCGGCGCGAGTACTGGTGAATTTTCCAGGAAGCAGAATCAAGAGGGATTAATCTAAGTTGTAAGAACTTGTTTCTTAATCGATGTAAAATAAATAGGTTTAAATCAAACCAATATTTTAAAGTGGATTTAAATTGAAAAACAACCAGTCAATAGGGTAGAAAATAGTGTGGAAATAGAAGAAATTGCTTGTCAGAAGCAATTTCTTCTTTTTTCACATTGTTTTCTCAATTATAAAATCACTGGCACATAAAAAGCAGGGATTAAACAGCAAAGGGTTTAAAACTATGTATCTGTTTCTATTGTGAATATTTTATGAAAACTGTCACAGATTTTCAGATATTAATATTTCAAAATTCAAAGATTTTTTTTTCTGAGATGTCCTATCACTTGATCAATTTCAATGTGCAACAGTTGCACAATAAAATAGAAAAGAAATTCACATGAAATATGGCTGTGCAATTTTATGACAGTTTTGATTAAATTTATATGAACAATACTAGAAATAGAGTAACACAATTTAATTGATTGTTTCCTCTAGGATCAACTTGAAGGCTCAGTGCAAAACAGTTGAAACTGCCTATCATAGACATATAGGCAGTTACAACTATTTCACGCTGATTCCTCATACTTTACTAACAAAAATAGTTCAATAGTTTATTCAACACCTATTTTTCATTTTCATTTTTTTCAGTTTGAGACATGATTTCCTTGTATCATTCATTTATATTTTTCTGCAAAAAAAAATAAGACAGTTAAAATCTGTGCCCTCTCTTAGCTTTTAAGTTTTATTTCAACAGAAATTGCTGTATAATGATTAAATATTTTGGAAGATCTGCCTTAGGCAATTGGTTAAGCCTTTTTTCTATTTTACAAAATACTAATTCTTATACTAATGAACCAATTTCTATAATCATGTGACTGTATTGACTTGCAGGGGACAGCATGCATGTTTGTTTCCATAAGTAAACTTTAACTTTTTTTGAAAAAGTTCAATTATGACCTTGACCTTTGACCTTCCTGACAAAAAATAAGGGCAATTCCTTGGTTCATGGGCAATATTTGAAAAAAATTTCATGATTTTAGGTCATCAGTTCTTGAGATAGAGTCTTGAATCGAAAAGTCTACAGATAGATAGATATAGATGGACAGACAGAAAGGGCCTAAACTAATTCATCCACAGTAGCATCTAAATACGCAGACAAGACCCAAGTGCATCTCAGAATCTTTTATAATTGAACAAATTACACAGTAGACAGCACTAAATCAACAAAAATCATTTCTTCTCTTTGTCCAATTGTATAAATAGAGAAGAAAAGTTCCTCCCTTAGAAAATTGGAAAAGTCTACAAACAAGCTGAATAATCAGACTAGCCTATTTTTATGTCTTTTTCATTCCGAAAACCTGTAACAATTAACTTCTGTCTTCTTCCGCTCAAGAAACCTTTAATGTTACAGAGGTCTTGTGATTTGAACTGAGATCTTAAGGCCAGTGTTACCTTGAAGAAAACTCTGGGTTTATTTTTTTAGCAAAACCATACACAAGAGTTAGAGGACCACAATTGAGCCTGTGCATGACATTTCGAAACAATTTACACCAGTGCAAACCTTGAATACTGAGCAGTAAATATCACAATGCAATGAGAATATTTATCTGATTGTCTTAGGAGAGATAAGGCAATACCTATCTATAGAACGCAAAGAGAAGACTTTGGTCAGACTGTGCAAACTGTGGTGGAGTAGTCATCCAAGGATCATTCCTGCCAAGTTTCATCAGGATTGGCAAACTAATTTAATAGGATGAGGAGGAGTTTTTTAAGGAAATTATTGACACATGGTGCTAGACATTTGACAATCACAATAAGTCACTTTGAGCAGTTTGTGATAAGGAGAGCTAGCAAGAGCACCGCCTATGGTTGCTTACAAATGGCTGTTGGGTTTTGTTAAGTGGTTAAAAATCAAAATCGAACAAGATGTGTTTGTGAAACACGAATGCCCCCGGAACGGCATTTTTTTCAAAGTTTGACCTTGACAGATGACCTTGACCTTGTCACATGACCTTGACTTTGGTACCAGCGGATGCGGATCATTGAGATCTATCATCATGCCAAATATTAGCTTTGTATCTTGAATAGGCTTGAAGATATTGGCAAGGTTAAGTTTTCGGGTTAAGTTTTCGGACAGACGGACAGACGGACGGACAGACAGACAGACAGACGGACAGACAGACAGACAGACGGACACGAGTAAAACAATATGCCCCCGATCTCTCGATACGGGGGCATAAAAGCAGTTTCTGAGTTAGACAAAATACATCTAGAGTTACCAAGTTTCAAGAGAAAACCTCTTAATACAAGAGATATCATGTAATGTAAAAGTTTTTGCACAATGACACAAAACATGACATCAACAAGGACAGCAAGGCTTTAGCATAACTTCTGATTTTCTCCAAGAAAGAGCCGGGCTAAAATTGCAAAGAAATCAAATTTCATGTTGCATGTTGCTAGGATAAAGGCATTGAATTTTCTGCTTAATTTTCCATTCTATGATTCCTGCTGTAATCATGATATTGAAGAAACAATTGAGTATATTGGTTTGTGTGCTAGTGGGCGATAAATCATGTTGATAACATTGTTGCCACATAAAAAAATCAACGATTCCATTAATTATACACATCTTTAATTACAAACCTACAAACTGATCACTAATCCATCAGGCAAACACATGAAATGAAGTCATATAGGTAGATTTTGTGCGGTGAGCCTTGAAATACATATTCATATACAGAATCTTGAGCTCAGTTTTGAAAATACACCTATATAATGCTAGGTCTTATTTTCCCTGAAGTAGACTTTATAACCAAATTAGCAAAATCAGTGGTGTCCTTGAACAAGCTCTGGTAGAGTGTCAAAGGCTGAGCATCATGATAATCTCTAGTGTATGAATCCCAGGTGCAGCTTTTGATCTTCTCTCAGGCCCACAAAAGACATAGTGTATAAACATATAGGCAGTAAAACACTTTCAAAAGGTCAACTTTTGGTTACATGGAATGGCTCTTAATGAAGAAAATGCTTTCAATACAGAATTTTCTCCATTAAAAACAATGTTTTCTCAATATTTATTAATTCAATTTTTTGGGGACAAGTTCATTTTGATTCTGGACAAGTAGGAAATTGACTTTTCCTAGTTCATGGACAAGTGGAGAAAATTAGTATTTTCCCAAACCTGCCTTAAGCCATGTTAATTAAGGTTTTACAGATATTTCACTTATTTGTACATCTTAATGAAAGTAAGTGTTTCACTTTCAAAAGGTCAATTTTATTGCAGATGGTCTAAGTGCCTTTTTCTCTTAAAACCTAGAATCAGATTTTTAAAACCTTACACTACTTAAAAGGTCTAGATCAGAGTAGAAGGCCAAACATCAAAGAGTTTATCTTCCCATAAATTTAACTAGAAAGCCATGAATGGCTTGAGTCGCTCCACAGGCTTGAAATTCTTGTAAAAGCAAATAAATGTTTTGACTAGATTTTTAGATATTTGGGGTTCTACTGATATTGAAAATGATTTTCAAAGTTTCAACTATATAACATATAGAGAAATGACCTCCGCTATTAAAATCAAAATAATTTTTTGCTGCATGATAATAAGTCACCCAAAGATCATACCAAACATGTTTGATTGATATCAATCAGTTACATTCTGAGAAAATGATTTTCATAGTTTCCACTATTTAACATATTGAGAAATGACCTCCACCCATAAAATGCATTTTTTTATCCAATCAAAATAAGTTTTGGTACACTGATAAAGGGTCACTCAGGGATCATTCCAGTGAAATTTGGTTGATATCCAAAAATTAGATTCTGAGAAAATAATTTTCAAATTTTCCACTATATGACATATAGAGAAATGACCTCTGCTAATAAAATGCATATTTTCCATCCAATCAAAATAATTTTTGGTACACTGATAAAGGTTCACTCAAGGATCATGCCAGTAAAATTTGGTTGATATTCGAACATTAGATTCTGAGAAAATGATTTACAAAGTTTCCACTACATAACATATAGAGAAATGATCTCCGCCCATAAAATGCATATTTTTCATCCAATCACAATGATTTTTTGAAGACTGATAAAGGGTCACTAAAGATTCATTCCAGTGAAATTTGGTTGATATCCATCAGTTATAATCTAAGAAAATGGTTTTCAAATTTTCCACTATATAACATATAGAGAAATGACCTCCGCCAATAAAATGCATATTTTCCATCCGATCACAATGATTTTTTGTAGACTGATAAAGGGTCACCCAAGGATCATTCATGTAAAATTTCATTGGTATCCATTGATTAGAATCTGAGAAAACTCACTTTTTACCATATTTGGAAATTAGCCACGCCCATAAAATCCATGTTTTTCATTGGATCAAAATTTCTTGAACAACTTTGAAAGAGGGTTACCCAAGGATCATTCCTGTGAAGTTTGGTTGAAATCCATCCAGTAGTTTCTGAGGAGAAGATTTTTAAAGAAAAGTTTATGACCGGACGCACGCACGCACGCACGCACGCACGGACGGACGGACGGACGCACGACGGACACAACGCCATGACAATAGCCCCAGTGGCTTTCAGCCAGTGGAGCTAAAAATGTTATGTTCAATATTTTAAATTTTTCAACACCTTGATTTTTTTCAGTCATGACTGCATTTCAGGCCTAAAATTCATTGCCAGAAGCAGCCCAAACTGACTACTTTCTTTTACACATTGCATCATAAAATCATTGTATTTTTGTGTTCATTTTTTTTTTACAGTGAAGAATTAATTGATGCCATTGACAAACAAGAGGACCATGATGGTCCTAGATCTCTCACTTAAGTCTCTGTGACCCCTGGGACATAACATCATTTAAATAGGCAGATGTCATAAAGGAGATAATTTCTACAACTAACCAAGTTTCAAGAATTTTCGGCCAAAATTGTGGCCTCTTGAGTTATAACAAGAAAATTATCATAAAGGCTCCTTTTCCTGTGATATGGCATGGATCCTTTTGATTTTTAAAAGGGTTTATCCTTGTGACTTGACCAACATACTGACCAAGTTTCATGAAGATTGGGCCATATTTGTGGCCTCTAGAGCATAAAAAAGATAATTGTCATTAAGGCCCCTTTTCCTGGGATTTGGCAAGGATCCTTCCTATTTTCAATAGGGTTCAGCCTTGTGAGTGGCCAACACTCTGACCAAGTTTCGTGAAGATTGGGCCATATTTGTGGCCTCTAGAGTGTAAACACTAAGATTGTTGACGACAGACGACTCAAAACAGACGATGGACATTCAATGATCACAAAAGCTCACCTGTGAGATGTGCTCAGGTGAGCTAAAAATGTCAAAGCTATATTTTTTTCAAAAAGAACCCCTGAGAAAAAATTGAAAAAAAAAATAAAGAAAATATCAAAATAGTCTAACCTAATAATTTAGAAAAAGGATTGAAAAAAAAAACAGAAAAATTGCTGTCAAAGCATTATCTATTCAACTGCATGTTGGTCTATTGATCATGAAGAATACTGCAGAATTTCACAAAGGCTAGATTCTCACTGATGGTTCTGAATGAATGACTTTCCTTCCTCTACCAGACAATATAGCCTATGATGAATGGAAAATCTGGCACCAAAGTCTAACATAGACCATAATGTAACTATTTTATGGTAAATTTGTTTATCAGCCATTGCTTTGATTTCAACCCTTGTCATGCTGATCCCGGAATATTCCTTCTTTGCAGGAGGCAAAGATGAAGATTAGCCTGCACATATGTGCAGTCTAATCTTAGTCCATACCACCTGATTTTCCCTTTTAAACCAAATTTTTTTTAGAAATTATTGTTTAAGAATAATGACTAACTTACATTAATTGCATTCAGAGCTCTCAGCACTTTGACTTTAATGCAATTTTGTCAAGTTTTTATTCAGCATGACAAGGGTTAATATAAGAGGAACTTTAGGACCTACAAGGCTCTATAGATCTACTTTAACTGAATATACAGATCGAGAATGAGTCAAATTAATGCAATTATGAAGCAAATCAATTTATTACAGATCTTCACAACTAAAAACCGAAACTTTACAGAATACAAAATGGAAGCATGATTCTCCTTCAACAAAAGTTTATAAGTTTCAGAATAATTCTCTCTCTTTCACATGGCAAATTTGATCATTATAATAAAACTGTCTACAAAAGCAACATTTTTCTCTAGATGAATCAAATGGAATCTTTAAGTTTTCATGAAAATGATTATTCAAGAACTTCACCACATCACTTCAAGATCTGTTTGAGCGAATGAAACAGAAAGCCATGTTTTTCACTACTGATTTTTTAATGGAATTTAGTTGAACATAAAAGAAATGGTTTTTAGATAATTAAAATTTCTTGAATGCTTTTTGGTGGATTATCAAGAATAAATGGTAAATGGTATTTGATAAATTCACCGCTAACCAGTGAGATTGTCAAAAACTTTTACCCAGCTTTTGTTCATTTCACCATATCTGACATAATCTAAGTAGTCTGCCATTCATAGCAGCAATGTCTACTTGGATGTTGCATAGCAAATGTGTGCAAAATGATGCGCATTACAAAAATTTGTCTTAAAATATTTACATTCTGTCTCATTTCTTAATTAAAATTAGAATAATCATCCGTTTTTCAAGTAAGATCAATCAATATTTCATTTTGTGAAAAACAAAAGCTTTATTTTGACTCATGGCTCTGCCACTCATTAAAGTATACCTTTTGTTGTTCACACAATGAACTAAAAAATCAATCTTACTCTAAAACAAACCATTTCCTTCTATATGAGTTCAGTGGACTAATCTACTTTAAACAGGCTTATTACCATTCTTTAAACCAAGGTCAAGTGTGACAGAGGGTTTTACAAAATACACTGCAACTCCATTATAACGAAATCTGTTAGAGCGCTAAATCCAATATAACGCGGAGTCCGCTTGGCTCCCGAAATTTGGGGGGGTCGACCATTTTGGGATGCTGCGGCGATGTTACCCGATCCGCACTTAACGCTGTTTTGATCGCGATTTTAGATCGAAGGGTGAACCCACTGAGATAAAAATCGATACTGAGCGAAGCCAGGTAAATCAAAACAATTGTTTTTCACACCTCCCGCGGGGCAGTGGTGGCGATAAATGCCTCTGGTCAGAGAGAAATGGCTGGTTTGATGGCTGACAGACGTATAGTTACATCACTACCGCTGGAGTACCAAACTCACGAGTACAACAATCTTTCCCTAACTCCAAACTGCTATCTCTGCTATCTTCTAAAGGATTCATTTCTTCTACGATGTAAAAGTGAAAACCAAATACAACCAACATAAGTAAATTAGTCAAATTTCAAAGAAATTTTACTCATTCTCTAATTAATATGCATTGTTTAGTGACCAAATTGTATTGAAACGCTATTGATTCATGTGTTTAACTATTTGTTATATTGTATATGTTTTTTGACGATGTACCTTGTGTATAAGTTGTAAATAAACTTCTGTTCTGTTCTGTTCTATCTCACTTAGGTCTACGATTATTAACCCATGGGTGAGTGACTTATAGTCAGAAAGAATGAGTGCCGCCGTCGGAGATACACGGAATCCCAATATTGACAGTCCGGCGCGCTACCAACTGCTCTGTGTCGACGGCAGGGACGCAATTGAACACAAAGAAAGTCTAGCTCGGATGCGATTAAATCCAAGTTAATAAATTTCAGAAGAAGCCGTGTTTTCGCAGAATGAGCTCATCTCGTTTTGTATTCTCAAATCTTGAACATTTACCGCTGTTGACAAACGATTCAAAAAGCGACTCGCCCCTTACCAAATTTATTGGTTTATTACCTCCCTTTGCCAATCCCGTTGAATTTTCTTATAAATATTACGTTTTTTGTAAATATATGATAAAATTTTGTTTCTTTTTCATTAAATTTTTTCATATTATAGTAAGGTTTTAAAGTCCGATTGAATTATTATCGTTGATTCTTATCTCTCACTAAATAGACAACTTATTTGAAATTTAAACAGGAAACAGGAAGCTATATATAAATCTACATTTCATGCTTCTTTGTGTCGAACAAAGAATCTGAAAATGGCGCGAAACTGATGGTGACCGCGTCGCTTCGCAATTGTCTGTAGGGTCTACTTCTTTCCTGACGATCTACTATCTAATAATCAAAGCCGTGAAATAACATCTTGTCAAACCTAGGGTTACGAACGTTTTACTAATACGGTTTTCGAGAAGCTTTCGATACCCCTTGACTCGTGAAGATGATCTTTGCAAATCGGCGATCCAAATGTCGTAGCTACAGATTCATTTAATTGAATTTACGGCATTTTTTCTCGCTCATCGAAGAATGAGGTCCTGCACTCCGAGAGATTCGATAACTTTGATAGAGTTTCGATCAGACGTAGGGTATTGTTTATTTTGATTGCGTAGATAATTATTTTTGAGAAGACAACAATTAAAACATGAAATTCGTTGATCTTATGGAACTTTATGGATTTTACTAACTTTACCCTTTTGAGATCGTCGTTATCGGTGTTTCTCAGCTGTCGGCCCGAGAAATCGGGATTCAGAGAACTAAGAGGAGTCTGCGATCGTTTAACCCTACAAACTAGATTACTTTATCAAAGATAGTTTTGTTTAGCTTGGGGACAACAAAACGATCTTAAAATAAAAAATATTAAAGTAATAAACCGCGCTTGTTCTTCAATTCATGGCCTAAATATGTACATGTATAGGCCTATTTAGATTTCCGATATTGTTATCAATATTGACCCTGTGTCTGTTACGTTTCCGCGGTACGTTATTGTTCACCACTGGGGGGGGGGGGGGATCGGCGGCGGCAGGGGGGGTACAGCGTTATAGCAGATACATCCACTTCTTCCGCTGTTTCATTTCTTGGACCCCGACCACAGCGTTTTAATGGAGTTGCAGTGTATTAAGCTTAAATTACAAGACCAAGGTGGATCTCATCAAGTTTTCTTCAATTAATGAGATCATGGGTTATTCTATAGCAGGATCTTCCCAATGCAATAATGGTTGAAATCCATCTTATAGTTTTCAGAAGTGAAACAGAATTTTTTAAAGTTTTTTTTACATATGGTTTGAAAGAAATTTTATGGTTGAATGTGAATGTAAGTGAAATATAAGTAACAGTCCAAATAGCTTGCAAAATTGGCTTTAAGCGGATAGAGTTTTAGACCTCAAGTATAAAGACAAAAGATAATTGAGTTGTTCAACACTTAGAATAGAATCACAGTGTTTCAATACAAATGGCACACCATATTAGCTGCAAAAACAAATTATCAAAGCCATCTAGTTTAAGAGGGCAAAGATTTATGACCTTTGTATTCTCAGAAAAATTCGCAGAAAAATCAACATATATATTAGGTAGGGATAACACTGTTTATAGACTGATGGCAAATTTGCATTACTTATATTAGACATAGATCTGAGACTACCTAGCTCAATCAAACCAGAAAAAGTGTAAAATTTATTTTTTTCCAAAATAAATACGGAATACAATAAGTGCATACAGTGCTGTCAGTACTTAGACTTTAATGCATTTTCACCAAGGTTTTTTATTCTGCACGACAAGAGTTAACTAAAGAACAATGTGATACATGAATTAAAATTGTTCCCTTCATTTTGAGATCAATTTATCCTTTTCATTGAAGACGGTGAGGTAACAAAATATGCTGCCACAGGAAATTTAATCATAATTGGGCTATGAGATGCAGAGGTGGGATTACAAAATGGTGACAATATACCCATGGTCACATGATGAAGAACATTCTGAGAAAGTTTTATGAAAATCTGTCAGTGTTCTGCCCAGGCCCTTATGGCGTATCGGCCCCGATATGCCTTCAAGAAATTTAACAGGTTGCCGATACACCTTAAGACCACCAATATGCTTAAATTTGATCACCGATACAGCTTAATTTCTTTCTAAATAAAGGGGCAAAACAAGCAATAAAACTGATTGCAGACGCGCGGAAATTACATAATCGCTTTTGGGAAGTTGTATGCTGTCAATTACACAGTGCCCCAAATTGATAAGACCCTTACTAATAAGTGATTATCGATTTTTCCTTCACGGCTGGTTGATTTTCACTGGTTCCACACTTCCAGTTACAGAGATTAACGGATGGGTACCAATAGGAAAATCGTCAATTTTTTTTTAATGTCTGACTCTTTTACCGAAAATTGCCGATTTTTACCGTAATCCACCGGAAACAATGGGAAAAGAAATTCAATTTAACAACTATCTGCTCAAGTCAAACTAGATTTATCTTTATCTCCCAATGTGAACTTTGGTAATATAAATTAAACAAAAGATTGGAAAGTATGTTCAGTTTTCGCGATCTTTCCACTGCCGAGATTTAGACGCAATATAACACATAGCAGACAGCCTGCATGTTCTAGCATCTATTCAGATTTGTACCCTGATATGTTCAACCCAAAACATTTTTTTCTGTTTTTTTTTTTTCAGTCCAGAAGTGAAATCATGATAAATTGTTTTATTTCTGAATGAGGTCAAAGAAATAGATATGGGGAATAAATATTACAAAATAAATTTAAAAAAAAAAAAAAAAAAAATCAAAGTAATGAAAGTCCTTTCACTAGCTTCTCTAAACAAACTAGCTATCAACTTGAGAATTTGTTAAATGGTTATTGTAAAAAAAAAATAATGCTCTTGGAGATAATTATTTTGGAAATTAGATATGGAAAAGGCTTTGTTAACACAAGAAATTGTTAACACAAGAACATACTTGTAATAGAATCTAGTTTTACTTATTTCAGAAAAGGGGCCTTTCCTCAATCATACAAGGACTTCCAAAGGATTTTAAAAATTCCTTATTTACATTTACAGAGACCTATAAAAGTTGACAATACATGCAATGCTGTCCTTGGACCTCTCAAATACATGAGCATAACACATTCAAAGTGCAGTTTATTTACTGTTCAATGACTTTTTAACTTAATTTTCTTTAATATTCTAATTTTCTTTATTTCTTTTGAAATAGTATTTAAGTACACAATATATTCTATTTAACCCATTACAACTCAGACAGGTACTGATAAAACAGCTGTGTACTGACCACTGATAAGGAAAAATCAATACTGTGTACCAATATCAAAGGATTACCTTTTATGGTCTGTTCTGAACAGAGATTATTGGATTCTATTACGTCATACTACTCTCGTGCTAATATGAGATGCGCGCCAACCGTGGCCACTTTACTTCAGTGCGCTTTTAGAAATCGTCTCGAGCAGACGTGTATTTCTAATTGACTGTAGGTGCTACAGTCTGTGACCACTGAAGCGTGTACTGAGTGTCTTTATTCTTTAATATTGACATTAATTTAAAGTTACGTGGTAACTAAGTGAAAATTGTTTAAAACTACGTGGTAGTTTTACAGAAAGGTGTTTTTCGTGATATAAGACCTTTTTCCCGATTTTATTTCGGTTAGAAATTATATCACGTGACTTCCACGTGGTTGGATGAAATGAACAATATGGCGGAAAGCATGTTGAAGAAGCAGTCGTCGGTCGAAAAAACTGATAAAAAGGCCGAAAATGACCGTGAAAGTGTGGTTTCGACGAAGCCAACGAGTAACTCACAAGAAACGAACAAGAAGACCGAGAAAATGACGGCGAGGCCGGTAAACTCGGGAAGAACTTCAACGAGTGGAGCCGCTGGTTCCCGAGGAACGACCGACGTAAATAAAGAACTCGGCTTGATTTTGAAGGAAATCAACTCCAACTTAATTCAGCAAGGTGAGGACCTTAAAAAACTTTCAGAGAGGGTTGATTTTCTGTACGACGAGTCTAATTATGACCCCTATTTTGAAAATTGTGAGGACGAGTATGAAGATACTAATTGTCCGGATCAGGCTATTTCCCATTGTGAAGACAATGAGTCAGAGGATTGTCCTCCTTCCAAACAATCTAAAATGACATTCAAGGGGTTGTCAGACAAATTTCTCTTGTCAGAGAAAGTTGACAATGAGGTAAATGATGATTTGGCCCATTTTGTAAATTCATCTTTTAGAAATGGGGTTGCTGACGATAGAGTTGCAGAAATTATGAAGGAAATTTATAGGCCAAACAATTGTGACTCTTTGACCAAAACTAGAGTTAATCCAGGTATCTGGAGATTGTTAAAACCCCAGACTCAGACTGATGATGCTAAAATGCAAGCTATTCAAAATTTGATAATCAAGGCGTCTGTGAATTTTGTCAAACTTCTGGACAAAAATAGTGAATATTTGGATAATCAGTCAATTGAATGGGGTACAAATGCTGTTGCCCTGTTAGGACAGTGTAACAGGTCAATCAATAATAAGAGGAAAGAATCTCACAAGCAGGATTTGGATCCCAAATTCTATCCCTTGACATCTGCAAGTCTTCCATATACTGATTATCTGTATGGGGATGAAACCGATGTGAATCGTAACGTTAAAGATATTCAGGACATGAGTAGAATAGGGAAAGTAGCTCGTAACCCCCGTGGTAGGGGAAATAGAGGCAATCCTTATGCCCGAGGTATTAGAGGTGCTCGTCGTGGTCGAGCCCGTGGATACTACCAATATAGGGGTGACTCCACAGCTAGCAATACCTCTTCAAAAAACTTGAGAGATGGACAAAAGAAGTAAATCAGGTGAGTCCTATTTTTGAAGCTGGTAGACTAAGATTTCACTTGGAAAATTGGAGAAAGCTTACTCAAGATGAAAACATTTTAGAAATTATTCAGGGTTGCCCTATTGAATTCATAGATGGATTAAATCCTGTTCAGTCTAGATGTCCACCATCAAAATTAAGTCCTTTTGAGGATTTGATTATTGAAAATGAAATTAAAAAACTTTTAGATATGAAAGTTATAAAAATTGTTGAACATGATGACAATGAATTTGTATCTCCAATTTTCTTAGTTCCTAAGAAGAATCAAGGTGAATACAGAATGATATTGAATTTGAAAAAGCTTAATGAAAGTATACCTTATAGGCATTTCAAAATGGATACGTTTGAGTCTGTTTTGAAACTTATCAAACCTGGATGCTACATGGCCTCTATTGACTTGCGTCATGCTTATTATTCTGTGTTCATCTCTGAACAAGATCAAGTGAAATTACGTTTTGAGAAATCTGGAATTCTTTACCAGTATCAAGCTTTGCCCAATGGGATTGCGTTCGCGCCCCGTTTATTCACAAAGATTATGAAGCCAATTTACTCATCATTACGATTACAGGGTCATGTCAATTCTGGCTTTATCGATGACTCTATTCTCCTAGGAGATACATTTACAGAATGTGAAAAAAATGTAGAGCAAACTCATTCAGTTATGACAAGTGTAGGTTTCATGATTCATGAAGATAAATCTGTATTGATACCAACTCAAAACTTGACTTTTTTGGGTAACAATATAGATTCTCAAGAAATGATAGTTACACTTCCAGAGAATAAGGTCGCAACCTTGGTTCAAGAATGTGAACAATTATATTTCAAATCAACAGACACTATTAAATCTGTTGCTAGAGTTCTTGGGCTTATGGTTTCAAGTTTTTCAGCTGTTGAGTTTGGTCGGCTATTTTACAGAGTAACAGAAAGTGAAAAAATTGAGGCTTTGAAATTTTCCAAGGGAAATTACTCTGCAAAAATGCATATTTCAGAACCAATGAAAACTGAGCTCAAATGGTGGATAGATAATTTACACTTGCAGAAGCGTGTAATAGATCATGGTAATCCAAATATTGTGATAACAACAGATGCTTCTTCCTTTGGATGGGCTGGAATCTGTAATGATGAGCAAATTGGTGGTAGATGGACAATTGAAGAGTCAGAAAAACATATTAATTGTCTTGAAATGTTAGCTATAAGTCTAGCAGTGAAAGCCTTTTGCAAAGAAATTAAACATGTTCATGTGCGAATTTTCTCTGACAACACATGTGCAATTTCTTACATAAACAATATGGGCGGATGCAAATCCAAAGAATGTAATGTCCTTGCTCATGATTTGTGGGTATGGTGTATTAGTAGGAACATATGGTTATCAGCTTGTCATGTTCCTGGAAAAGAAAACATATCTGACTCCGGTTCAAGACACTTTAATGACAACATTGAATGGCAATTGAACAAACAAATTTTTGATAAAATTTGCAATATTTGGGGAACTCCAGATATAGACATGTTTGCTTCTAGAATCAATAAACAATTGCCAAAATACGTGTCTTGGAAACCAGACTCAGAGGCTGTTTTCATTGATGCATTCTCATATAACTGGGGTTCAGATTACATGTACATATTTTGTCCTTTCAGTTTGATTGGAAGAGCTCTAGTGAAGTTAAGAAAGGACAAGGGCGAATGCATCATGATTCTTCCACTTTGGCCAACACAGAATTGGTGGAACAGTTTCCTAGAACTTCTCATAGACTATCCAGTAGTGATTCCAGTGACTCAGAGTACTCTGTCTCTAACAACAACCAAGAGGGAACATCCTCTCTCAGGGAAACTGAAATTAGTGGCATCGAGATTATCAGGAAAAGTTTACAAGACAGAAAAATTTCGCAACGAGCTGCCGATGTCATCATTTCATCATGGAAACCTTCAACACAAAAGCAGTATTCAGTGTATGTCAAGAAATGGTTTCATTTCTGCACTAAAAGACAAGTTGATCCAGTTCAAATTACTTTAGATACTGTTTTAGATTTTCTGACAGAACTTTTTGAGTGTGGTTTGTCATATGAAACTATCAATGTTGCACGTAGTGCCCTGTCATCTATTGGAATCATTATTGGTGGGTTTCCTGTTGGTCAACATCCATTGGTAAAACGTTTTTGTACTGGTGTTTTCAATTTAAGACCATCTAGAGTCCGATATTTAGAGACATGGGATGTAAGAAAAGTCATAGATTATTTGAAAACACTTACACCAGTGAAATTATTATCTTTAAAAATGTTAACCATGAAATTAGCAATGCTTATTGCCTTAACTAACGCCACTAGAGCTCAAACATTACAATTATTGACTCTTAAAGACCTCAAGAAAGGTCCAGACTTCTTTGTTGTACAGTTAAGAGGGTGTTTAAAGCAGTCCAGGCCGGGGAGGCCTGTGCCATACTTGTACTTGAAAAGTTATACTCCAGATAGGAGATTGTGTGTTGTAAATACTTTGCGGGAATATATTGATAGAACTTGTAAATTGCGTGAAAATGCAGATTCCTTGTTTGTGAGCTATTTAAAACCACACAGTGCAGTGACTTCTAGTACTATTAGTCGATGGTTAAAAACTATAATGAGTTTGTCGGGTATAGATATTACAGTTTTTAAGGCTCATAGTGTAAGAGCAGCCTCAACATCTAAAGCAAAGGCTAGTTTTATTCCGATACAAGAAATTATGAAAGTTGCTGGTTGGACAAATGCTGAAACATTTGCACATATCTATAATAAGGATATTCAACAAGAAGAGGTTTGTTATGCCTCAACCGTACTATCATCAGATTAGAAAAGAATTAAACATTTTCATGTAAGTAATATTTACTTATTTCTATTTTGGTGATCAACCAATAAATGCTATGGCTTTGAAGTCTCATATTAGCACGAGAGTAGTATGACGTAATAGAATCCCCCAAACAAACAAGACTTACCTGAAAGTTGATGTTTGGTTGTGATTCTATGTAGTCATACTTCTACTCGAGGGATTATATGCCCTCCTGTATACTGTCATATGATCCCTTCCCAGGGTTTACGAGGTAGACCATCTTTTGAAGCTGTATTCGGCAATTTAATTGATGCATTTCTTGGTTGCTGGTAGAAAGCTTCGAATGACTGAAGTAAAGTGGCCACGGTTGGCGCGCATCTCATATAATCCCTCGAGTAGAAGTATGACTACATAGAATCACAACCAAACATCAACTTTCAGGTAAGTCTTGTTTGTTTGGGGGATTTTGTCAATTTTATTTTAAATTTTGACCCCTGTGTTAAAAAAGTGTAAAATGTGCTATGAAAGAAATATTTGACATATTTTTGGTATATATGAAGTTTAAAGAGAATTGAATGCTCTTTCACACAGTATGTTTGTTAAGTAAAAAAAATAGATTACTTGACAGTTAAATGAGTGTGAAAGTAACCTTTAATTTTTCATATTCACAATTACTTTTTTTTTCAATTAATCTTACTTATACTTTTCTTTTTTTCTCTTTTCAGGCAACAGCAAAATAGAAAATACTTTTTTGTCTTATAGAGGGCATTTATATGATTGCAGAAAAATAAATGAAAAAAAAATTTGATCTGACTTTTTTTATACTTTTATAAATAAATCATTGAGGCTAGCAACTATTTGGGGATAGCATTTCCTCGTTTTCTGTTTAGAAAAAGAGGAAAATTCATACCTTAGAACACAAAAAGTTTATTTCATTATTTTTTATTTTTGATTTTCTCCTTTCAAGGGGGGGGGGGGTGCAGCTGATATTTATTTTTTGTAACTTTTTTTAAATTTGCCAGTCTAAAATTTCGTTTGGTAATGGGTTAAACGTTTCTCCTTTTCTTATAATGTTTCTAAATAACAACAGTTGTTTTCAAACATTCCTAAAATTATTTGGTTGATTGATCAATTCCTAGCAGTTTTATACTAATTAGCGTATCGTAGCGTATCATGAAAAATCTGATTAAATTCGTGCAGGCCTGAAGTCAATAACGAACGTGAAGCCTTTTCATTCTAATTATATGACCGAGATCCGAAATATACATCATCGCAAAAAGGGTATTTTCGTCGCGTAAGTTTGCTAAATAGTAATCTGTCGAAAGAAGAAGCGTAAATAAATCAAAGAAAACAATTCAACATCCTCTGATAAAATATGTATTGCATTTCTTTGTCCAAAATGATGCGATTTTGACTAACACGTTTCGCACGAATAACTTTTGATGTCAATTAATTAGCTACAAAAAAATTTCGTTCCATCTTTCCAAAATCATCGTAACTAAAATTTATAGCGTTAAGAGGTACGACAATACAAGATCGCGCTGATTATTCCGAAATTAAGCTTATTGATTATTACGTAAATAGTATAGATAACTAGAAAGCCATGAATGGCTTGAGTCGCTCCACAGGCTTGAAATTCTTGTAAAGCAACAAAAGTTTTGACTAGATTTTTAGATATTTTGGATTCTACTGATGTTGAAAATGATTTTCAAAGTTTCAACTACGTAACATATAAAGAAATGACATCCGCCCGTGAAATGCATATTTTCATCCAATCACAATAATTTTTGGTAGACTGATAAAGAGTCACTCAAGGATTCTTCATATAAAATTTCATTGGTATTCATGATTTAGATTCTGATAAAATCATTTTCACAGTTTCCACTATATAACACATAGAGAAATGACCTCCGCCCATAAAATACATATTTTTCATCCAATCAAAAATAGTGTCACTCAAGGAATATTCCAGTGAAATTTTATTCATATCCATCTTTTAGATTCTGAGAAAATGATTTCCAAAGTTTCCCCTATATAACATAATAGCGAAATGACCGCCAATAAAATATATATTTTTCAACCGATCAAAATAATTTTTTGTAGACTGATAGAGGGTCACTCAAGAATTATTCCAGTGAAATTTGATTGATATCCATCATTTAGATTTTGAGAAAAAATGATTTTCAAAGTTTCCACTATATAACATATAGAGAAATGACCTCCGCCCATAAAATACATATTTTACATCCGATAACAATAATTTTTGGTGGACTGATAAAGGGTCACTCAAGGATCATTCTAGTGAAATTTGGTTGATATCCATCCCTTACATTCTGAGAAAATGATTTTGAAAGTTTCCACTATATAACATATAGAGAAATGACCTCCGCCCATAAAATACATATTTTTCATCCGATCACAATTATTTTTGGTAGACTGATAAAGGGTCACACAAGGATCATTCATGTAAAATTTCATTGGTATCCATCAATTAGATTCTGAGAAAATTCACTTTTTACCATATTTGGAAATTAGCCACGCCCATTAAATCCATGTTTTTCATTGGATCAAAATTTCTTGAACAACTTTGAAAGAGGGTCACCCAAGGATCATTCCTGTGAAGTTTGGTTGAAATTCATCCAGTAGTTTCTGAGGAGAAGATTTTTAAAGAAAAAGTTTACGACCGGACGCACGGACGCACTGACGCACGGACGGACGCACGACGGACACAACGCCATGACAATAGCCCCAGTGGCTTTCAGCCAGTGGAGCTAAAAACACACCGTCGGTGGTGTAAAGTCACGATTCGCCAAGGCTCGGGAACTTCTTCGACCTCCTCATCGGATAAATTGAGATCATTTGCAGAGAATCCCGAAAATTCTGATACGTCTGTGCCGAAATCAAATTCGAAGTCAAAGATATCGGAATCAGAGCGAGACATAGCGTTATTTTGATACAAAATAACGGATAAGGGCTATTTTTCAGATGCCGTTGTTCTCAAACGAATTCACTGAACAATAAATTTTCGGGATTTGGATAAATTTATCAAAGTCTGTGATTGGTCAATTAATTCTTGATAATTATTAATTTCAATTTAATTGGGCTTACAGTTGACCAATCGCGTGCGCTATGTCCACGTGTTCTATGCCAGACAATACTGTCGGCCGATATGCCTTTTGAATTACGTATAATTATGTAATCACTCCGGGAAGCTTCGAATTAAGAATCAATTAAACAATGGAAAGCACGCTTCTAACAAAACATTAAAGACCAGAGGCAATAAAAATGGATAATAAACAGTTTATAAATAATTTCAATTGAAACACGTGTTCCCTTAAATCCCTTTACTTGAAGAAAAGAAAGTACGAAAAATGCGCTATTGATCCGGAAATCGCGCAGCAAATAAATTCCCACATTTGAAAACTATGTTGTTGTTCAAAAACAATTTATTAAAATTTTAAACTATTCAAAAATAAAAGCACCTTAACACAGCGCGAGAGAAATAAGTGGTAGAAATGTAATATCTTGTAACAAGCAGTTTCTTCATTACTCACACTATTTTCTGATCAAAAATGACGGAAAATAGAGAATTCAATCATCTCGAAATTGTCTTCTGAAGTACAAGTCATCTGCATATTCTCTAAATTTATATCAGACCAATATTTTATTGTTTGAAAATGGGTTAATCATTTAAATTAAATGAAATCCGATCAGATAAACTAGAAAGCCATGAATGGCTTGAGTCGCTCCACAGGCTTGAAATTCTTGTAATAGCAAATCTAAGTTTTGACTAGATTTTTAGATATTTTGAGTTCTACAGATGTTGAAGTGATTTTCAAAGTTTCCACAATTTAACATATAGAGAAATGACCTATGCCAATAAAAAACATATTTTTCATCCAATGACAATAATTTTTGGCTGCATGATAATGGGTCACCCAAGGATCATACTATTGAAGTTTGATTGATCATATCCATCCATTTTCAAAGTTTCCGCTATATAACATATAGTGAAATGACCTCTGCCCATAAAATACAAATTTTTCATCCGATCACAATAATTTTTGGTAGACTGATAAAGGGTCAATCAAGGATCATTCCAGTGAAATTTGATTGATATCCATCAATTCCATCCTGAGAAAATGATTTTCAAAGTTTCCACTATGTAACATATAGAGAAATGACCTCCACCCATAATATACATATTTTTCATCCGATCACAATAATTTTTTGTAGACTGATTAAGGGTCACCCAAGGATCATTCATGTAAAATTTGGTTGATATCTATCAGTTAGATTCTGAGAAAATGATTTTCAAAGTTTCCACTGTATAACATATAGAGAAATGACCTCCGCCAATTATATATATATTTTTCATCCAATCACAATAATTTTTGGTAGATTGATTAAGGGTCACCAAAGAATCATTCATGTAAAATTTGGTTGATATCTATCAATTAGATTCTGAGAAAATGATTTTCAAAGTTTCCACTATATAACATATAGAGAAATGACCTCCGCCCATAAAATATGTATTTTTCATCCAATCACAATAATTTTTCGTAGACTGATAAAGAGTCACCAATGGATCATTCATGTAAAATTTAATTGGTATCCATCTATTAGAACCTGAGAAAAAACACTTTTTACCATATTTGGAAATTAGCCACGCCCATTAAATCCATGTTTTTCATTGGATCAAAATTTCTTGAACAACTTTGAAAGAGGGTCACCTAAGGATCATCCCTGTGAAGTTTGGTTGAAATTCATCCAGTAGTTTCTGAGGAGAAGATTTTTAAAGAAAAAGTTTACGACCGGACGCACGGACGCACGTACGGACGGACGCACGACGGACACAACGCCATGACAATAGCCCCAGTGGCTTTCAGCCAGTGGAGCTAAAAAATGAATAATTAATTTCCATATATTCTTCCTTATTACTGAATACTAGATTTGGGCTTGATGATGACTTGTTTTCCGTCGATTATTCGTCATAAAACATCAAAGCTGCAGCTTCTTCGTTTATGACTAGGATAATGTTCACGAAATGCCGTAGTTGCAAATATTTGACCCCTCCCCGTGACTTAGGCTGGTATCAAACTTCGTGACGTATATTGGAAAAAAAAAGACTTTGATAGTCCAGCAAAATTGAATAAAAAAAGTCCCATACATGTTAGGGGAAGCTTAACTTTCGTTGTGTATCATGAATATTATTTTTTAGTATCCCCTGTTTGGTTAGATTTGACCTCGCTCTAATTGCATTATCCGGTAATATTCACGTGCCACGAAGGAACACTTAGTGAAAAAAAAAATATGTTTGTATTCACTTTCGAAGAACAGCATACTGATACATAATAGGCTCTACTCAGCTGCGTATTCAGGATTTCAGCAATATATGGATATATATTGAATATATACAAGAAAGGGGGATCGTTTTCCATGTTTTTCATAATTTGGAAAAAAAAAATGTTTGACCCTCGACCCCCGAATCCCCCATTGAATCCGCCAGCGCTACTCAATCTAAGCTCATTCTTAGCTAGAAGACAGATTTTACAGGAAGGATTACGGGAAGCAAAGAAACTGTTAGTGACACGGAATTTCTCTGTTTTTCATAAACTTCACCGCCCGAAGTGGACAGTAATCTTTTCAAATCAATAGCCAAATGAAATATCACCTGAAAACTCAAAATAAAGACCATTCTAAATTTTCAAATTTAATTTGGACGGAGAATACGCTGCTTTATCAATGTCAATAATGATTTACTTGAACTTTGTAATTTTCATTGTTTGTACAAGACGTGATGATGGCCGAAGTACTTAATGTACTTTGATTATCGCTGACGTAATGGACGCGTGTGTAATGTTTTGTCTGCATAATGACACACCAATCTAGCCAATTTTAGTGAAAACTGGGACAGTTGATCAAAAATAATTCATGCTAGAACAATTTATGGATATTAATGTAGTAATTGGAATAATAAATCGGGAATTCTGATGGGCTTTTTTAACCTAGCTGGGTTCGTAAGTTAGTCTGTAAATATTTTTAACCCCTGCTCTTTTTTATCGTAAATTACTCAAAATCTTAAAGAACAAAGTGTATATTTTTTTGTGATGTTCTTTAAGATGATAAATCATACTTACTAATGGCACCATTTTTGAAATTCTGACATTTGATAAAAAACGAATTATTGCGATAAAAAGTCTGACGCGTAAAAACGCGGGCTTGTTCAGATGAAGTATACGCGTAAAAAGGCGGGCTTGTTCAGATAAGGTAGACGCGTAAAAATGCGGGCTTGTTCAAATGGGGTAGACGCGTAAAAAGGCGGGCTCAAGTTGTAATGGGTTAATAAGGGGAGGGATACAAATAGAGGAGAGAAGGGGGCCAGATTTTTAGTCATCATACAACATTTTATTGATGATTTAGGGGTTTAGGTATTCATGTAGAGTTGCTTAATATGTGTCCAAAAAAAAAAAAAATGATAAGTTCAAATTAAATTATATTTTCAATGAAAAATAACTTGATCATGATTAAAAAACATAAATAGCTTTATCAACAGAAAAAAACATTGTAATTATCCTTTATTATCAACAGAAATTCAAATGAATCAAGCAATATAGGTGCGCACATTTGCACACTACACCTTCAAAATTTTCTGGGGAGAACCCTGAATTTGGTTTTATAATAATTTACACTACTTTCACCATTATTGCAGTTATTTTTCAGCATCTGGTGCACATACCAACAGCAAAATTTCATCCACTGCCCACCGTCTGCTCATCCTACTTATTCAAACTTATTCTAACTATGTAAATGTGACTTAAAATATGTGACCTATTATGCAAAAAGGGACTATCTGGGTAGTGCGTAAAGTGTTGACCCTAGTCAGACTGCGCAGACTGCGCATACTGACTAGGATCAAACATTTTCGCACTTTACTAATTTTCTGAATCTAGAATGATCAATCTGCCTTCTGGTGAAAGAATTTAAGAAATGCAACCTCTGGTTGGTCAATGCTGGACCCAAGTTCCCAGATGGTCCCTTTTTGCGTGAGGGGTCACATATATCCAAAGTTACAGGATCAACATGCAAGCTAGCAAAAAAAGAGAGAAAATCAATGGTAATATGATTCCATTACTTTATAATGGTGAACAGCTTTTAGCATTTATGGTCTATAATGTTTTATTATGTCAAAATGTGCATAACAGGGAATCATTTCCAAATGTTATTGCTCTTTTTTAGCTTGTCTGATTTGGAACAAAAGTGCAACGTTAAAGCTATCATCATTGTACAATTGGTAGAGCATCCAACTGTGTGTCAATCTTAAGGTCCAAGACTGGATTCCTGATGGCGGCAGCACTCAACCTTTTCTTCTATTTGTTTTCTACCAATAGTTTGATAATCATAGACCTATGTTGTTTAGCAGCTAGAGGCTAGGAAAGGAGGTCATGGTAGAAAAGGTGTGAACACCTCAGTAGCTAACATATTGCATGTACTGTAAATCCGTTGATGTGAGTTTGAACCCCCATCTTAGCCGCCTTCAAATCATTTAAATGCATTGTGACATGTATTATTTGCAAAACATAAATGTGTGAATGATACTTTGTTTAAGTGAGATGGACAGCTAGAGGCTAATCATTATTAGCAATAATGAGGATGTATTGGCAGTTAGAAACAAGGGAAACCATAGACAGGTGCATCAGATTCTGCAATATAACTGCAGTACTATTGCGTCACATTTTTATATCAAATTGTTATTTGCTTCGGGTAGTCACACAGTGTGATTAGGGTTTTCAGTTTCATACCTCAAAATCAACAATTACTGTCTTCATCTCTTATATAGACCAATGAAATCTAAAGATATTATTCTAAGTTTCAGATTTATCATGACAAATTTGTGCATTGTGACATTAATTAATTTCATAATTTGATATAATTTTGCTTGATTGCAGCCTGATGACTTTAATAGACCATCGAAAGAATGAGACAAACATATTTAGTTACAACATTACAATTAACCCTTTTCTTGCTTTTCATCACATAATTCTACTGCACACAATAAGCTCCAGGGGCCCGTTTTACTAACCATCTTAAGATCATTTTTTGCGTAAGTCAAAAATTAAAGTTGCTTCTACAGTAGTTACTAAATATGGAATTCTGTCATGCCGTATCACATTGGAATCGTCTTCAAAAGACGATTCCAATGAGATATTGCCAGGCAGAATCTAACAATTAATTAAAACACCAGGTACGATTTGTGATTTTGACTTACGATCAAAATTTTCGTAAGAAGTTTAGTAAAACGGGCCACTGGAGACAATAAAGAATAAGATCTGCCTGCATAGACAACCAGTCTGATCTTAGCCTACGCTGCCTGTGTTTTGCTTCATCATTGTGTTGAAAAAAAAACCAGACTCATTGAAAAGAACTCAAAAGAAATAAATTGTTTCAAATAATATGTGAGCAGTCATGCGAAAAGGGACCATCTTGGAAGTGTGTAAAGTGTCAACCCTGGTCAGACTGCACAATCTGCGCAGACTGACCAGGTTCGAAACTTTTCGCGAATGAGTTTCTGAATTGAGAATGATTGTTTTACCTATTATATGTTATTATTTCCGAATTCAGCCCCCTGGTTGACCTATGCTTGTTCCAACATTTTTTCCAAACATTTATTTTACCGAGTTCCCAAATGTTTCGTATCATGTGACGAATCACATACTCAAATTCAGCAGGATAAGGGTTAAAATCTGCATCAATCAGTATTACATAACCGTCATTCTGTCTTTGATATAGTTACTGCACAATTATTCTGCCTTCGTCATTTATTCAATCTGCGCAGACTGACCAGTGTAGAAACTATTTGCAAATGAGAAAATTTCCAAATCTATAATGATTATTCTACCTTCCTATCTTATTATTTCCTAATTCCTACGCCTGTTTGACCTATGCTTGTTCCAATCTTTTTATCCAAATATTTATTTTACCAAGTTCCCAGATGGCCCCTTTTTGCGTGACGGGTCAAATATTCGAATTCAGCAGGATAAGGGGTAAAATCTGCATCAATCAGTATTATATAACTGTCATTCCGTCCTCGATAGTGTTACTGCACAATTATTCTGCATTCGTCATTTATTCATCAATTTAGACGCAGACATCTATAATTAAAGTTTCTATTGTAATAATTCTCTACCTTAATTAACAATCAATTCCAGACGTTTTGTCTTGCAGACGGTCAATGAACAATTCTATGATTCTGTCGACCAACGTTTTGTCTACCAAACTGTCCCAACTAGGTCAGACTTTTTTTTATCTTATAACTACACAAATATCCGTGTGATAACATCCCATATGATATTTTTTATGATATCACATAGTTATTTTTAGAACAATAATATAATGTGGTTATTTTTTTAAACTTGCATTTCAGTTAGAAACATAGACGAAAAGAAGACAAATGGAGGTTATAAGGTTAATATAATACATACTTAGTGCATTGTATGAAAAAAATATCTAACTCGGTTGTGAGAATTGATAATTGTCATTTTCAATTCTCCCAACCTCGTTAGATATTTTTTTTCATTATAATACACTAAGTATGTATTATATATTTACGCAGCATACAATTATTTATCACTAGTTAAGTCCCCTTTCTCTGAATAGAAAATCAAAGTTTATTCATCACTTTGGATTAAAGATGCTGATAGTGATAAAACTTTTGTCGGAAAATGCAGCCAAAAACAACTTAGGCCTATTTAAGTACTGTTATCTTCGGCAGTGAGTTTCATAAAACAATTCTGAAAAATTTGAGTTTATTAAATACACAATATCATTTATGATAAATGCTCATAGTTTATATACAAAAGAAATTCAAGGGGTCTTCAAGGATTATCTAAGATCAAACATTTTGAATTCAAAGGTGAACAATTCATTAAAGTATGCACACATTGCATTATATCACTTAATGATTTCATATGATTGTGTCTATTTAAAGTGTAGAAATTTTTTTTATATATATCTGTCAGAATAAAAATAAGATTTAGCTTTTCAAATGAGCCATTATCTTATTTTGACAGGCAGAAATGATTACTGTTTTTCAAGGATTTACAGTAGTTTTTAAGGCTTTTACAGAGTTCTTCGAGACATTTTCAGAGTCTAATAAGGGAAACATGAAATTCAAGGTTTTTTCAAGACTCCAACAAATCTTGAGGAAGAAGATTGGCAAGTTAAGGTAGTGGACCCATAATAGTTTTGTAGCGGCTTGGAAGTAATTAACTTTTACAGTGTTAACCAAGGTTTCCTAATGATTTCCATTAGGAAACCTCGGTCAACACTGTGGAGGATCATGAGTTCGAAATGTCTTGGACCTATTATGGGTCCACTACCTTAATCAACTGGTCTTTTATCATTTTGCATTATTTTAAATTTTGTTATTCTACATTTTTCTGCAGTCTGTAATACATGACAATAGTCTGAAGCCATGAACAGACTTATTGTAGACAAAATGCAAATACAATGCCATAACCAATAATACACGGGGGAATACTTATATGACAGACTTATGGCGTTTCTAGAGAAATCATTTTTTCTCATCACAGAAGTCTGGGACAGCCAAGCTATCTTTGGAAGTGTAATGGCATAGCGACGTATATGCAAAAGTTCTATTGAGTACACATCAGAGGCCTGTTTAAATAAACATCTTACAATTGTTTTTAGAAAGACAGATGGAACAACAGACAAACATCAATTACCCATTACCTATCCAACCTTTTGAACCAAGGACATGAACCATTCATGAAAGAATTGTGAATAGTTCATGAACTGAAACAGTTCTATTAACTTGGCAAGTTACAGATCTATAGGTATGCATCTTGACTTCAAATAAATTCCTCCCAAACTGGAATCAGAAAGAGCTTTCCATTACATAACAGCCAATACATTAGCTTAAAGCTTTTTCTAGATAAATCCCAAAGGCGAGAACAAAGCTCCATTTCAAGTAAAATGCACTATGTATTATTCAGGAGTCAAATACGGCAAACACAAATATTCATCCCAGGGTAAAAAACATGTCAAAGACCTAAAATGATGCTTATACATGGTAGATATATTCACAAAACATAAAAAGAGTCAATGGTATGACCCCACCCCTCCTCTTTTTCTCTCTCACTCATATTGAGGGTTCAACACAAGACTGTACTAAGTGTCTAGACTCTTAGTACAGTCTTGTGCTGAGCCCCGAAATAGACTCCAATCTTTTGTGTAAGAGGAGAAGTACAAGCATGGTACTTATTTCCTTACTTTTTAATGTCTTTCACGCTATAATTGACTAAACAGCAATACTAGATTGAAGTCCATGAACAACTGCCGTCCAGCACACAGTTTTTTCTACAATCAATTTGACCTTGAATAGAATAATGGAGAAGATGTTATGAATAAGTTCAATTTTTAAATTTGACCATAAGCTACCATTCAAACCTTTGACCTATCATTCAAATGGAAAAACCATCTACAAACGAAGGAGAACACTTGGACCAAGTTTTTTTTTTGAAATCCATATGTAATACAGGAGCTATGAACCAGACAAGCTTATTTTTAAAATTTGACATTGAATTGTGACCTTGACCTTGGAGCTATCTTATAGTTTCTTTCAATTAACCAATCTACTCAAGATGGAGCACAAATGTGCCAGGTAACCTTGAAATCAATCCATTGATGTGTGGGTAATGGTCTGGTTAAACACACACACTAATTAAGGCACATACATTGAATTGTCATAGCAGGGGTGTGGAAATACAAATTTTCTGCACTTAACCATGGACAAGTAAAAGTCCATTCCTCAATTGTCCAGGATCAAAATGTACTTGTCCGGAAAAAATAGAATGGTTGGTATTGAGAAAAAATTGTTTTTAATGAAGAAAATGCTGTAACCCAGCATTTTCTTCATTAAGGACAATGTTTTCTACCCTTTGATACAAACATTGGAATGACTTTTCTCTTTGACCTTTTTTGTGCTGTTCCAAGATTTACTCTCTTATTTACTTGTCCATTGACGTGTAGCCTTGAAAAATGTACTTGCCCGCAAGTGGAAAAGCTTGTGTCGGACAAGTTGGGCATGGGAATTCTACACCCCTGGTCATAGTGACAATTAAGTAAGTCTCAGTCACTGCAAGCCAGCTGGACACAAAAAATGAAACTTCAAGTTTCTCCATAATTTTGAATTTCATAAAATTGCAGACAAAATTAGGAAAATGCTTTACTTTATGAAGGGCAGCATTTTCCCTTGATAGTTTAGTATAGTGCATATGGCTATATCGCTTGCTAAAATAACCCAGATTCTGTAAAATTTTGTCAAATGACTTGTGGTAATTCAATAATTTGTCCCATCAATCTTCAGAAATATCTATGTCTATATATTAGTAATAAAGATATGAATTTGACATAGACATGCAAAATCAAAGCTGGCAGTTAGTAGACAAAATAATCAATTTAGTTTGAACATTTTCATAAAAATATTCTTATGATAATATTCTTTCCCTGCATTTATCTGTATTTCACCAATCAAATTTTGAGTTGTTTCCCTTTTTTTCCTTATTATTGATGTAAACAAAATAGCTTTAAACCAAACAAATGTATTAGTCAACATTGATCAAATTAATGACATGTATTATCCACGATTTTCCCCCTGGCAGGGCTGAGCCTAAGTAATAGGTCAATGCACTTAAGGTTAAGGTAAATCAGCCTTTATTCATTATTATTTACTTCTAAAGATAGTCGACACAATTAACTTGAGACAATAAAGTGTAGGTTGGTAACCAAACCCTCGTAACTTCAGCTTGTCCAAGCTGAAGTTGAGGGGCTTTGGTAACCAAACAATAAAATGTGCGCACTTTCTCTAATCAAGTGGATCTTTTTGGTTTTAAGATACAGTTATTTGCAAGCATTCACGACTATTGCTCACTAACTTTTCAATGAACCTAAAATATTTAAAAGTTAACTCGTCAAATTATGTCACGGCTAAGTCACACCCTGCCAGTTCATTAATCACGCAGAATACACATAATAGTCACTAAGGATTCTTCCTCGTGATGATTAAAATGTTTTCAGCAAGTTTGGAAAAGATTGACCGCTGACCATGACCTTTAGAGTGGTCACAATGAGCAAAATATGCTGACAAAATATCACAAGAGCTCACCATGAGTTCAATGGTCTGATCGAATATCACAGAAGCTCACTGATCAAATATCACAAGAGCTCATCATTAGCACAATTAATGTGCTGATCAAATATCACAAGAGCTCACAATGAGCTCAATGTGCTGATCAAATATCACAAGAGCTCATAGTGAGCTCAATGTGCTGATCCAAAATCACAAGAGCTCACCATGAGCTCAATGGGCTGATCCAATATCACAAGAGCTCATAGTGAGCATAATGTGCTGATCAAGTATAATAATAGCCCACCATGAACACAATGTGGTGATCAAGTATAGCAAGAGCTCACCATGGGCACAATTTACTGATCAAGTATCACAAGAGATCATCATGAGCACAATGTGCTGATCAAGCATCACAAGAGATCACCATGAGCACAATATACTAATCAAATATCATAGTATCTCATCATGCGCACAATGTACTGATAAAATATCACAAGAGCTCACCATGAGCACAATATGCTGATTAAGAATAACAAGAGCTCACCATGAAAACAATGTACTGATCAAGTATCACAAGAGCTCACAATGAGCACCTGATCAAGTATCACAAGCGCTCATCATGAGCACAATGTGCTGATCAAGCATCACAAGAGATCACCATAAGCACAATGTGCTGATTCAATATCACAGGAGCCCACCATGAGCACAATGTGCTGATCAAATATCACAAGAGCTCAAAGTGAGTGAGCACATGTGATAATCAAGTATATCAAGATTGATTGATTGATTGAATGGAGTTAAATGCCGCTTCCAAAATTATTTCAGTTATATCATGGCGGCTGGAGCAACTCACAATGGTTTTCTGGTATTTCTCTCACCAGTACAACCACCACATTCTTTCCTATCCTCCAGCTGCTATCTCACATAGGTCTACAATTATCAACCCATTGGTTAGAGACTAATTGTCGGAAAGAATGAGTGCTGCAGTAGGGAATCAAACCCAGGACATCTAGATTGACAGTCCGACGCCCTACCAACTGCGCTATGATATCAAGTATAACAAGAGCTCACCATCAGCACAATGTACTGACCAAGTATCACAAGAGCTTTCAATGAGCACAATGTGCTGATCAAGTATCACATGAGATCACCATGAGAACAATGAGCTTATCATATACCACAAGAGCTTGCCTTGAGCACAATGTACTGATCAAATATCACAAGAGCTCACAAGGAGCCAAATGTGCTGTTCAAATATCACAAGAGCTCATAGTGAGCTCAATGTGCTGATCCATTATCACAAGATCCCACCATGAGCTCAATGTGCTGATCAAATATCACAAGAGCTCACAATGAGCACAATGTGGTGATCAAATATAACAAGAGCCCACCATAAGTACAATGTGCTGATTATGTATGACAAGAGCTAACCATGAGCACAATGTACTGATCAAGTAACATCAGAGATCATCATGAGCACAATGTGCTGATCAAGTATCACAAAGGATCACCATGAGCACAATATACTGATCAAATATCATAGTATCTCATCATGAGCACAATGTGCTGATCAAATATCACAAGAGCTCATCATGAGCACAATATGCTGATTAAGTAAAACAAGAGCTCACTATGAAAACAATGTACTGATCAAGTATCACAAGAGCTCACAAGAGGCACCTGATCAAATATCACAAGCACTCATCATGAGCACAATGTGCTGATCAAGTATCACAAGAGATCACCATGAGCACAATGTACTGAACAAATATCACAGGAGCTCTCAATGAGCACAATGTGCTGATCAAATATCACAACAGCTTAACATGCGCACATTGTGCTGATCAATCAAGTATAACAAAAGTACTGATCAATTATCACAACAAGAGCTCACAATGAGCACAATGTGCTGATTTAATATCAAAGAGCTCACAATGAGCACAATATGCTGATCAAGTATCACAAGAGATCACCATGAGAACAATGAGCTTATCAAATACAACAAGAGCGCCCCGTGAGCACAATGTACTGATAAAATATCACTAGAGCTCACCATTAGCACATTGTGCTGATCAATATCACAGGAGCTCACCATGAGCACAATGTACTGATCACATATCACATGAGCTAACAATGAGCACCTGATCAAATATCACAAGTGCTCGTCATTAGCACAATGTGCTGATCAAGTATCACAAGAGCTAACCAAGAGCACAATGTGCTGATCAATTATCAAAAGAACTCACCATTGACACAATGTGCTCAGTTTTTGCAAATTTAGGTTGTTACTGCTTCACCCAATGATGACGACACAGAGACCTAGTTGTACAGAACAAATTGTCCCTCAATCCCACCAAAATAAGTCAATGCACACCAAAAAGTCAGTCAAATATTGTTGTAATTAAAACTCTTTTAGATCTGTATCAGAATATGTTAAAGAGTCAATAAGCCTTACTGAAACACTAACATTAACTTGATCCTTGAGGAGCAATTTGAACAGGGTCTACAATGTTTGTAACTTGGACCTGTCTGTCTGAATAATAAGGGTCAATACCGTACATCAGTCAAGTGCAGCAGAACTAGGATGAGGTAAAGGAGACTGCCAGATGACAATGTCACCAAGTACAGTTACTTCATGTTTCCATGTCATTACATCAAATTAAATGATTTTTACTATGTGACTTCAAAGCTGGAATTATATAACAAGCTTCTTAGAAAATAAGTAATCTATTGCTTGCTTGTTTTTAGATTTGATTTATCTGATTTTTCTTTCTTTTTTTTCCATTCATTTTTGATAGTTTAGCCTTTTATGAGAAAAAAATTAGAGTTCAAGATGACGATGTCACCAAGTGCGTTTACTTCATGTTTCCATGTGATAACATCAAATTGAATGATTTTTACCATGTGACTCCCAATCTGGAATTACAAAACAAGCTTGTTAGAATATAACTAATCGAGTGTCTAGGGACTTTATTTTAATCCAAACATCTTTTTCTTGTTTTCACTTTTATATTTTTTTGTATTTTTCATTAATTTTTTTGTGTGGATGTGTACGAGGTATTGCTATATCAATGGTGTCATTATTGATAACATCCTGTCATTACTTTGACATTATGTGATATCTCTGGTATTTTTTATTGCATTCCCGTACACATATTTACTATCAAAAGAGTAATATATACTTTCAAGGAAGACAACTCTAAATGCATTTTTGGTCAAATTATGCCCCCTTTTTACCTTTATCTACTTTCCAGCAATCAACATCCACTGAGCCAATAGTCACCAGTACAATACATGATGCTTATGACTTTTTTTTTAGATTTTTTTTTCTTTTAAAACTTTTTAAAAGAAGAATACTATTTAAAGTATGTAATAAATTTCATTGGGTTCAATGAATTCTCAGAAAGTGCAAGGGTGTTAATAAGATTACAGATTTCTATTGGAAATACAATCAGCCTTCCTTGATAACGGACCTACAAGTTTTACTGGTCTTATCGTACCTTGTTAATGGTTCCCAAGTGATTTCTCCTCGGTAAACAGTTTTCCCCTTTTTAGGAAAAATTAAATGCTGTCAATACTCTTTTTACTAGTTTTATCAATTATAATAAGTATGGCCAAATTGTTGGTTGGGGTTTAAGGAGTTCCATTGTCATACTGCATTGACTTTTGTAGATCTCCTAGCTTTTACAAAGTTTTATGATTTCATATCTTAGTTATTTCATACCTATTAAAATATTGTTAAAAAAGATTATATTTTCCCTAATTTTATTCCAAAAGCAATAGGAGACCTCCTCTGGTCAGTAAAAATAGGGCTCTTCTGGCATTCAGTAGGCACAAGCCTGTGTAACATTTCCAACAGTTTAACATGTACATGGGGCACAATCATTGAATAGCATAAACAACCATGGCAAACCTAAATATCATTGAACAGCACAATCAACCATGGCATACCAAAAGATCACATAACAGCATAAACATCCGTGGCATACGAAAAGATCATTGAACAGCATAAACAACCATGGCATTTAAAAAGATCATTGAACAGCATAAACAACCATGGCTTTCCAAAAGATCATTAAACTGAATAAACAACCATGGCATACCAAAAGATCATTGAACAGCATCAACAACCATGGCATACCAAAAGATCATTAACAGAATAAACAACCATGGCTTTCCAAAAGATCATTAAACTGAATAAACAACCATGGCATACCAAGAGATCATTGAACAGCATAAACAACCATGGCATACCAAAAGATCATTAACAGAATAAACATCCATGGCATACCAAAAGATCATTTAACAGCATAAACAACCATGGCATACCAAAAGATCATTAACCAAATAAACAACCATGGCATACAAAAAATTCATTGAACAGCATAAACAACCATGGCATTTAAAAAGATCATTGAACAGCATAAACAACCATGGCTTTCCAAAAGATCATTACACTGAATAAACAACCATGGCATACCAAAAGATCATTTAACAGCATAAACAACCATGGCATACCAAAAGATCATTACACTGAATAAACAACCATGGCATACCAAAAGATCATTTAACAGCATAAACAACCATGGTATACCAAAAGAATACTCGCTGACCACCTGAAGAGGGACTATAACCTTATCTATGTACAGAAGGCATAGAGAAGACACTGATCAGACTGTGTGAAGGCACAAGCTGGCAAGAGGCTTTGCTTTGTGTACAAGTGAGACTATGCAAATACACAGGCTGTCAAGAGGCTTTGCTTTGTACATTTATAAGTAAGACTATGCAAATACACAGGCTGGCAAGAGGCTTTACTTTGCTCATAAGGGAAATTGTTGTAAAATTCCTGCATATGCCCAAATAATTCTGTAAAATAACATAGTTCTAAGGTCAAATATTGAATGAGTAAGAGCAATTATGATATACAAGTTAAAGCAAAGTTTACAAACTTTGCTTGTTATCTCGAAGTCTTTATAAACCTTACAAAACCAAAAATTGAAATGCAGCACTTATACCTGCGTATAATTGCAACAGTTGTATAAATTTTCATACTCCAAACCCATGACTTAATATTCTCCTTCCAGACCATTAAGTCTTACATCCACTGTTCTGGAAAAGTTTATAACACCAGGCAGGGGAATATGTATAGTTGATAAACCCTTGTCATGCTGAACCCCGGAATATTCCTATTTTGACAGGAGATATAAACAAAGATCAGCCTGCACATAAGTGCAGTCTGTTCTTAGTCTACACCATCTGTTCATTTTATTTCATCAAGAATTTTGTAAGACTTGTAATTTACGGTAAAAATATTTGCATACAATTTTTACTGTCCGAGCCTTCAGCACTTTGATTTAAGAGTAATTTGGTCAACATATTTAATTCAGCATATTCCCATAAGAAACTCCAGGTAAACGACAAAGCTGGTAAAGAATGATAAAAAAGCAGGTAATAAAGTAATGTAAACAAATCTGTCACACCAGTTTCCATGGCAACCAGTATCATAACAGGTAATGATGATACTAAAAACTTTCATTATATTGTTTATTAATTGTTCATAAAGGTTCTTATCACAGCTTATAAGGAAATTGCTGATGCCTTGCTGAGAATGATTAGTTCCAACAATGCATGTATTGATAACACTTAGCTCTCAAAATGAAGAGATGCAATTTCTTCAAGAAATAAGGCAGGGGTGTGGAATTCACATGTCGATTTGTCTGACACGAGACTTTCTGCAAGGGGACAAGTACATTTTTCGAGGCTACTAGTCTGTGACCAATTAACACCAATATAATTTTTGAATGGTACTATAATATAGATAGAAGCAAATAATTATCTTAATGTTCATATCAAAGGGTAAAAAATATTATTTTTAAAGAAGAAAATGCTGGATTCCAGCATTTTCTTCCTTGAATACAATGTTTTCTCAAAATTTATTTATTCTCTTCAGTTTTTGCCCACAAGCTCATTTTGGTCCTAGGCAAGTAGAAAATTGAATTTTACTTCTCGAGGGACAAGTGGTGATACTCCGTACCTCCACACCTGAATAACGTATACAACACTTAAAGTTACAAACAGCTAAATAGAAACAGTGATGATTTTATAAATGACTTTAAACGTTTTTTTCATTTATTTTTTTAGCAAATATCTTGTAGCTTTACTTCTCACATTTTTCAAAATTCTTGTTTTACCTTTTATATGTATGTTTTTTTAATCATCACTTTAAAGCCAGAAAGACCTATGATGCAGTCAACTCAGCTGAAAAATTAAGCAACATTGGATTTAGGTAACCTTGATTAGACGTGAAAACATCAGGATTGAGTGTTGGACAGCAGCTCTATAAGCTTAATCAAGCTTTTTCACAATCAAACCAACATGAATTTAAATGCAACCTGAGGTACTGAAAGACCTTATTCATGGTCATCTTTTTTGTGTCCGGCGCAGGACTAAGATGAGACTTCACTTATATGTAGGCTGATCTCTGCCTATGCCTCCTGCATAAACAGGAATATTCCCGCTTCTGAAGGACATAGAATACATTTCTGGACAACATTATGTATGACATACTCCAGTTGTCCCCTGACAGACAATAAAGAATGGATATTTTCTTATAATTCACAGTTATCACTGTCATAAAACCTTATACTTCGGCAGCATTAGATATATGAAGTCTGTGTCTCACACAAAAAGAAAAAGACTAATAGATCTGGGGCCTTTTTACGAAACATCTTAAAATTATTTTTTGCGCTTTTTGTTTTTTTGCGAAAGTCAAAAATTAAAGTTGCTTCTATACAGTGGTAACTAAATATTGAATTCTACCATGCATAATCTCATTGGAATATGATATATTGTAAGGCATAATCTAACAATTAATGAAAATACCAGATATGATTTGTGATTTTCACTAATAGCTGATTTTTCTTAAAAAGTTTAGAAAAGCAGGCCCCTGGACCTCATGTTCTCTACTTTAATAATTTTCCCTAAACTATGAACAAACAATTTCTATGTGAGGCGGTCTGGCAAAATAAAAAGGACCAAAATCGGGACAATAAATTGGGGTGGCTATGATTAAAATGTTTCCTCTTGGGACTAAAAATAAATTCTTTTTTGTCCGTAGGTCAGCCAGAAAATATTGTTAGTACTTATGACATCATTCCATCTTTTTCATAAAAAGAATAGAAATGGCTGTCAATAGCGATTGAGCTATAGCATCTTATTTTGGAAATATTGAAGCCGCAACTCAAAATGCCTTATTCCCACCTAAATTTTCAAGAGCCAAAATGAGCTAGCTCACATCACAGATTGAGCAAAAGAATTCCAAGCTTTTTTTTTTGTTTTCTGGCCGTTACGCATATTTTATTGCCAACATTTTAAAATCATTTGCATAATGTAGATAAGACAAACACAAACACCAAAATTAGCCATTCTGAACACCACTCGGCCAATCTCACAATCAACCTTGGGATTTGTACATAGACGGACTATTTTCAAAAGTTATGGAAAAACCTTAGAAAAACTCAATTACTTATTTATTGAGTAAATGGCGTTAGCCCTCGAAACTTTGAGTGAAAAAATTCGACGTCGCCAACGCTACTTGTTTAAGTCACTAACATGAAACCATCATATCCTTATATAAATATCTTTGAACTCTTAAATAACAGCTTTAAAAATCTTAATTTATGAGAATGATTCATCATTCTCAAAAATTAAGATTTTTCAGTCGTTATTTACTGTAAAAGATATAAATCTAAAAATAGCGCCAGTTGTTTCCACTCTAGTTTTTTTTTACACTCTTTCTGCCTAACAAAAAGCACAATTTTGTTACATACTGAGTCTGACTCGATCATCCGCCTTACATACATCCCAGGTCTGTAGCAGTTTACAGAAATGGCCGAGTGATGTTCCGAATGCAAAATTAGCAAATGAATTCCAAGACAAGTAAATGACAGAAAGGAAAGGTCTCCGAAATAAATCTTGGGCCTGGTGGTTGCAGGGCCTGGTATTACAGATTCATTCCTGTTCTGACAGTACCACATGAATAATTAAAACTGTATTTGATAAATGATCAAGATTTATGGCTTCAGTGTCATGAAAATAACTACTGGTATGTAACCACCACAGATTGATTATCAATTACTATTTTATGAAATACTTAAGCATTTGTTCTGTTTATTAACTCCTTTCAAATTTATCATTGTGTGAACACATTTTGAATCACTAAACTCAAGTCTTGAACTGGCTTTAACTTGATTAAATGTAGCTACAAAAAGGCAACTCAATAATCATGCAACATTTTTTTTATAATTTGACCTTACTATGTGACCTTGACCTTTAAGGCTAACCCTGAATTTTCTTGTATAATTCAGACCATTGTCTTTGAAACATTTACAATAACTTTCAATAATTACAAACTTATATCACATTATGGGGGGGGGGGGGGGGGCTGATTGTTGCTATACTTCCTGCCAAAGTAGGAATAAATTTCAGGTTCAGCATGACAATGGTTAAATTGTACTAAAATATGATATAGCATTATAGATCCACAAGTTTAAGTGAGTGATCAAAGGTCAATTTTGTGTATAGCTGTACAGACAAAATTGACCTTTGATTACTTAAACTCTAAATTGCAGGTCTATATCTGTGAAGTTAAGTTTTTATCACAGAAACAGCATACAGTCAAACAGATAGACAGACTGACATTTAAAAACCAGTATGTCTTCAATATTTCTGTCTTGGAAATTTAACCCTTATCATGCTGAATAAATTTTGGCTAAAAATGTCATCAAAATCAAAGGGCAACAAGAGTGCCATCGTCACAAAATACGCCGCCACTTTGCTGCTGTTTCACAATAATAATTGTAGACACTACTTATTTTGACAAAACCAAATTAAAAATGACCAAGTTTCATTTAAATAAAGACAAAAAGTAAGGAGGAGTTGCGTTCAAAAAGCTGCAATTTCAATAAGCCCTAGATACTAAGTTTTAAGGGGGCATAATTTATGGTAAAATTAATGAACCATAAAATCCTTATTTCATGCTCATCCATCAATTTCAGTTACAACATCCACCAAGTTTCATTTAGATCCAGCCAGAAACTTACGAAGAGTTGCATTCACAAGGCTGCAATTTCAATAAGCCCCAGAGACTAAATTTTCAGGGGGCATAACTGAAGCAATAAGCCCAAGAGACTAAGTTTTTAAGGGGCATAACTCAGGCAAAAATCAACCTACCATAAAATCCTACCTTCATGCACATCTACCAATTGAGGTGATAACATTGACCAATTTTCAAGAAGATCCAGCCAGAAACTTAGGAGGAGTTGCGTTGACAAGAAAAGTGGACCCAGAGACTAAGTTATTAAGGGGCATAACTCAGGCAAAAATCAACAAACCATAAAACCCTTCCTTCATGCACATCTACCAATTGAGGTGATAACATTGACCAAGTTTCAAGAAGATCCAGCCCTAAAACTTAGGAGGAGTTGCGTTGACAAGAAAAGTGGACCCAGAGACTAAGATTTTAAGGGGCATAACTCAAGCAAAAATCAACGAACCATAAAATCCTTCCTTCATGCACATCTACCAATTGAGGTGATAACATTGACCAAGTTTCAAGAAGATCCAGCCCTAAAACTTAGGAGGAGTTGCATTGACAAGTAAAGTGGACCCAGAGACTACGTTATTAAGGGGCATAACTCAGGCAAAAATCAACAAACCATAAAATCCTTCCTTCATGCACATCTACCAATTGAGGTGATAACATTGACCAAGTTTCAAGAAGATCCAGCCAGAAACTTAGGAGGAGTTGCGTTGACAAGAAAAGTGGACGGACGTACGGATGGACGGACAGATGGACGGATGGATGGACGGACAGACAGACAGAGAAGATGACGCCAATATACGTCCGCCTCCAGCGGCGTATAAAAAGCACTAAAAGTACCAAGTGTATGGCAATTCATTATTTGAAAAACTAAATCTATTGACAATTCTGATTTGAAAGTGAGAAACCGGTTGTGTAGACTTAACATCAGACTGCACATATGTGCAGGCTGATGTTTGTCTATAGCTCCTCACAAAGCAGGAATATCCTGGGTTCAGCATGACAAGGGTTAAAATTACTTGTATGTATAGTGTTCCTGCGTTCAATGATTAAAAAGGTCAATGGCAGGCAATCCTTCAATCCAATGTCCCCTAGGAATTATGGAAAATGTCCGCTGTTTTCTTTACAATTGGATCTACAAGAAAATTGCATGCAAGTGACATGCCGACTTTCTAATTGTCAGACCAAAGTACATGATACGAATAACAATAGGCCTGTCGTTTAAATTGCTGTCTCTTGGATATATAGCAATAGACAGTTGAGAGATACAACACCATTGCATGTGACGATCAATGCTTATTGAAACAGTAGAAATATTGCTATGTTCAATGTTACTCTGGTTAAGATCTAATGATAACTAGAAAGCCATGAATGGCTTGAGTCGCTCCACAGGCTTGAAATTCTGTAAAAGCAAATAAATGTTTTGACTTGATTTTTAGATATTTGGGGTTCTACTGATGTTGAAAATGATTTTCAAAGTTTGAACTATATAACAGATAGAGAAATGACCTCCGCCCTTAAAAGACATATTTTTCATGAAATCAAAATGATTTTCGGCTGCATGTTAATGGGTCACCCAAAGATCATACCAAAACTTTTTGATTGATATCCATCGGTTACATTCTGAGAAAATGATTTACATAGTTTCCACTTATAACTGATAAAGAGTCACTCAAAGATCATTCCAGTGAAATTTGGTTGATTAAATAATCCAAAAATTAGATTCTGAGAAAATGGTTTTCAAATTTTCCACTATATAACATATAGAGAAATGACCTCTGCCCATAAAATGCATATTTTCCTTCTGATCACAATGATTTTTTGTAGACTGATAAAGGGTCACTCAAGGATCATTCGAGTGAAATTTGCTTGATATCCATCTATTACATTCTGAAAAAATGATTTTCAAAGTTGCCACTTTATAACATATAGAGAAATGACCTCGGCCCATAAAATGCATATTTTCCATCCGATCAAAATGATTTTTTGTAGACTGATAAAGGGTCACTCAAGGATCATTCCAATGAAATTTGGTTAATATCCATCAGTTTCATTCTGAGAAAATGATTTTCAAAGTTTCCACTATACAACATATAGAGAAATGACCTCCGCCCATAAAATGTATATTTTCTATCCGATCACATTGATTTTTTGTAAACTGATAAAGGGTCACACAAGGATCATTCATGTAAAATTTAATTGGTATCCATTGATTAGAATCTGAGAAAACTCACTTTTACCATATTTGGAAATTAGCCACGCCCCTTAAATCCATGTTTTTCATTGGATCAAAATTTCTTGAACAACTTTGAAAGAGGGTCACCCAAGGATCATTCCTGTGAAGTTTGGTTGAAATCCATCCAGTAGTTTCTGAGGAGAAGATTTTTAAAGAAAAGTTTATGACCGGACGCACACACGCATGCATGGACGGATGCACGCACGCCATGACAATAGCCCCAGTGGCTTTCAGCCAGTGGAGCTAAAAATTGATAACAAACTGTAACATTTATCATATTATGAATTATGAAATCAGGAAGCTAGGCAAGAATTATCAGAAGAAGCTAAATTTTGACTTAAATTAATATCAAATAGATTCAAAGTGTGTAGATATGGGTAGGAAAGATGCTTTTGACGAGAATAAAATGCTTTTTCACTAAACCTTGTTCTAAAATACTCATTCAATTGTTGTTTTGAACACAAAAAAAGTTTCTTTTTTTTTTACAAGACCATATGGGTTATTTTACAGAAAATGGTGTCCCATGGAGATCTTGTTTTGCTTAGTATTCATTCTTATTCCATTCTGCACTTTTTAATAATCCCCCCCCCCCCTTGTTATTCATGCATTCATTATGATCAATTATTAGCTATGAGACCATGGTATATTTCATGTTAGACCCCGCTTGAAGCGGATCGGCCAATCAGACTACAGTATTTCAATAGTATATATCACAGATACAACTCAGAGCGTTGAATTTACAGATATACGGTTGTAATGTGTCTTGCACGTGAACCTCGACAGGTATGGGAGCCGAGTCATTTTAAAAAGATGACGAGCATTTTATGCAGCTTTTTTTTCCTAAAGACTTTCGACAGTTGCAAAAGTGCAAAAGATCGGAAAATGGTAATGGAAATAGATTCATAAGTGAGTTCAGCACATTCACACTTAATTAGAGTAATATCACAGCGATTTTTAATCTTTTTCATTATTTAGAGGTTTGGGTAAAAAATACAAATAGAGTAATAAAAGCATGGTCTAAGTCAGATAGAAAATCTCGTGTCGCGGTATATGAGAAATAGACACTTGCTAATGCTCGTGTCTATTTCCCATATACCACAGCTCTCGTTTTCTATCCTATACGTAAAATGAACTTTCACATTAAAAGTGCCTCTTGAATCTTCTTGAACAAAAGTCCAGTTTGTGCCATTTAGACCATGTCTGTATGAAAAGAGCAAGAATAAATCGGCTGTACATTAATCCATATTATGGGAAGACTAAAGCAGCTTTATGTGCCAATTATTTTGTCTGATCAATTATAAATGGATTGGTTGGTATGAAGTCACGGATTCCAATACAGGTTTTAACTATCAGATAATTGATAAATCTCTTAAAACCCTTGTCATGCCGAAAAAGGTATTTGATGTCCTAATTTTCAGTTAATGTACACTTTAAAATATATATAATTTTCAAACCTTTTCATGTCTAAAAAGGAAAATTTGGTAATGTGGAACAGACTGCATGTATGTGCAGGTTGATCTTTGTCTATAACTCCTACCAAAGCATGAATATTCTGGTTTCAGCAAGACTAGGTTTAACCATTTGCTGTTTAATCCCTGCTTTTTACGTGCCTGTGATTTTATGAATGAGAAAACATTGTGAAAAAAGAAGAAATTGCTCCTGAAAAGCAATTTCTTCTTTTTCCAAACTATTTTCTACCCTACCGAATGGTTATTTTTCAAATTAAATCCACTTTAAATTTTCGTCTGCAAAACCTTTGAATTTGGACAGGTCCAAAATTTTGAAAAACAGGAAAGGGTTAACTATCAGATAATTGATAACTCTTAAAGAGATTAAGATTATCTGATAGTTAAAACTCACCAATCATGATCAGAACAAGAGGTCCTGTATAGACCTGAAAGCTCAAATGACATCAAAATTTTATTTATGTTGCTATTTTATTTTTTTTCACCTGAGATATATGTATATAAATGCAGGTAAAATCTTTTTTTCATAAGATCTAATTCAATCTAATCAAATAGTTGTGACATTCAAGAATTAAATTGTCACCGATGATTATTCACAGTAATTCAGATCAGTATTTTACAATTACTATTTTTTCACAGTATTTGATCAGTTTTTTACAATTACTATCTCATGAACTGTATGTATCTTTTTCATGAACATGTCAATAGCTCAGTGCAAAACAGTTGTAACTGCCTATATGTTTATAGGCAGTTACAACTGTTTTGCGCTAAGCCATTGATGAAAAGTAGTGTTCACCCCCTCAAATGATATCTTTTTACAAACGCTTTTCATGATTGATGAGGTCATAAATTACATGAAAAGTGCATGACTTAAAAAACTAAATTTCACAGGGAAAAAAAAAATGTCATACCTTGATTTACAAAAAATATCATATTTCTTTTTTACAGACAAGCAAGCAGTCTTTATGTCTCAGAAAATGAAATTGGATATAATTGGTTCGATTAAAGTAGCAGACTATATAAGGAGTGTCATGACATAACCATGCATCTTTCTATAAAGTAATGTACCGTATTTAGAGGATATTCAATGAGTGGTCATGGAATACCAAATTTATTAAACGAGTCATCTATAAACAAATATAAACAATGCTCCAGTTTTTTATCTGTTTTAGATGATGAGTTTAATAATTTTGTTTTCTATGAACACAAATTTTATATCTATTTATGATATGACCCGATTTTTTCCGAAAAATCGTCAAAATTCTTGAAATTCAACATTTCAATTTTCTGCAAAACTTATAACGTTATACGCCAATTAAAACTGACGTCACAATATATACATTATGACGTCAATTTTGCGGTTACGAAATAGTGTTGCTATTGGCGTTGTGCTCATTTGCATAGTTATTCAACTAGTGTAATAACACCCATATAATATCAAAAATATTCAACAGGGTTATTTCACTCCCACAACGTAGGTCATATTATAATTCCTCTTATAATAGCCCTCTCCCTAATAGTAGCATACCTACATTTTTTAAAAGGAAAATCAACTTCATTCGTCTAAATTTTAAGATTTTTTTTTAGTTCTTCTTTAATTTGAGGCAAATTTCCTCTAAAACAATCATTTATATGACCTTGAACTTGGGATCTGCAGATGGCCTTGTTGACAAAAAAATCTACCATCATGCCTAATATCATAAGCTATGTATCTTGAATCCCCTTGAAGTATTAGGCAATTTTGAATTTATTAGTTTTGCAGACAGACAGACTGAGAAGACAGACAGATGGAAAAGAGTAAAAACACGTTCATGCCCCAGATCTTATTGATGGAGTGTGTGGGGAGAGGGGGGAATAATATTTTAAGAAAATATTTTTTTGTAGACTTAGACTAACTCATATCTTAGGACCTCTTGGGGATCATAACTGGTTGAAATAGAGTAGCAATGAGGAGTGTCATAACATAACCATGTTTCAGACTATAAAGTAATGTAATTGCCTACACTTGAGTAGGTATGAAAAAATATTGATGACACCACCACTTTTGAAAATTTCATTAACAAATGGCTTTCTAGCACATTATGTATATTACGAAATACAGACATTTCTAGACATTTGATAGGAGTGCATGCAACTTGAGGGACTTGTCAATTCTGACATAATAAACATACCGTATTTCTCCTAATAAACGCTCCTGGGAGCTATACCAAACATGGTCAGAGAGCCTTTATTTAGTATGCATTTTCTGAATTGAAATTAATGTTTTTTAGGCCCCTTTCCCTTTAATTTGATATGAATTTGCTCTAAACATTCATATAAATGAATGTTTAGAGGAAATTCATAAATTAGATTAGCAATGAAGTCTCAAAAAGTTCCTTTGATTTAGGCATTTGAAGTGGGTTTCTTGGTAAAAAAAAAGTAAGGGGTGCTACTATTAGGGAGGGTGCTATTTTTAGAGGAAAAACGGTATTGAAAGCTACAGTTAACAAGAGAGATGTTGGCCCTGGGTCGCTCACCTGAGAAAAAAGCTTCATTACCTAGGTATGTCCTTGCAACCACAGAAAAAGAGATTTTCACTTATTCAATCAGATAACATTTGAAATAATCCTTCTCCCCCCCCCCCCCCCCCCCCCCCTCTCTGCTCCTCCCCTGGTCATTATTTATTTAAGCTTTTTTCATAAATGTCTGCGATCAGCTAATCTATGCCAGATATACAAGCTGAGCCTGAGACTTTTAAAATTTTCTTTTATGAGTTGATCAATCCATGTCAAATATAAAGGCTGTAGGGATTCAAAATTCTCAACAAAGCACTCCCCCTTCCCCCAAGATGCTCTGCACCTGGTGAATCTACAGTCATGATTTTAGCTAATTCAATTAATGTCCATATGCTGATCATCCATACCAATTTTCAGCTCTGTAGGACTCCTGGTTAATTAGAAGAAGTTTAAAGATTTAAAAATGATCCAAAGTACTACCCCCTCCCCAAGAAACTCAGCACCTGGTGACCCTACAGTCATGATTTTAGCTATTTTTATTAATGTCAATATATTGATCACCAATGACAATTTTCAAGTCTGTAGGGTTCCTTATCAGGAGAAGAATAAGGTTAAAGATTTCAAAATTGATAATGTACTACCCCCTCTCCGATGGTGCTCTGCACCTGGTGAATCTACAGTCATGATTTTAGCTATTTTTATAAAGGTCCATATGCTGATCATCCATGCCAATATTCAAATCTACCGGACTCCTGGTTCGGAAGAAGAAGAAGGTTAAAGATTACAAAATTTTCACAAAAGTACTCCCCCCCTCCCCCCTGGTGCTCCATACCTGGTTTTATCTACAGTCATGATTTTAGCTAAATTTATTAAGGTCCATTTGTTGATCATCCATAACAATATTCAAATCTGTGGGGCTCCTGGTTCATCAGAAGAAGGAGGTTAAAGATTACAAAATTTTCACAAAAGTACTACCCCCTCCCCCCTGGTGCTCTGCACCTGGCGGCCCAACAGATATGATTTTAGCTATTTTTATTAAGGTCTATAAGCTAATCCTCCTTGCCAAATTTGAAGGCTGTAGGGCTTCTTATTCAGAAGAAGAAGAAGGTTAAAGATTACAAAATTTACCCAAAGTTCTACCCCCTCCCCCTGGTGCTCCGCACCTGGTGGCCCAAAAGATATGATTTTAGCTATTTTTATTAAGGTCAGTGAGCTGATCATCCATGCCAAATTTCAAGGCTGTAGGGCTGCTTGTTCAGAAGAAGAAGAATTTTAAAGATTTTCTTAAATTTTTAACTTTGGTTGCCATAGCAACCAGAGTTTTTCACCAATTTCAATTCTTTAAGCAATTCTTAAAGGGGATCACCTAAGGAACATTTCTGCCAAGTTTGGTTAAAATTGGCCAAGTAGTTTGGAGGAGATGTCATTTAAAGAAATTGTTGACGGACGACAGACGCCGGACGGATGCCAGACAAAAGGTGATCACAATAGCTCACATGAGCACGTTGTGCTCAGGTGATCTAAAAAGAAGAATTATCGGCAAAAAATATCATTTTAGAAAAGTATTTGTAGTTTCCTACAAAGGTCATAACATAACAAGAGTGGGTAGTTTTCAATTACTAATGTAACTGATATAATTTGAACAAATATTTTACTTCCAAATAATATACTTTGAATTAAGTTTTATCAAGATTTATTCAACTGGTTTTTGAGACACAGAAATTAAGTGGAATGGTAATGATGTATAACAGATGATTGCCCAACATTAGGCAACAACAAAAAGTAATGAAAGCTCAAACTTGATCAAGTTCTTCATGCTCCAAGGAGCTTAAAATATGATGAAAGACAAAAAATTGTATTTTATATATATTGTGCATGTATTTTTTTTTCTTTTTCTTACAATGATTCCATATATATTATCCATGGTTACAAAAATCTTGATCATTTATTAAAATGTAAACCCTTTCCTATTTTTCAAAATTTTAGACTGTTCCAGAAAGAAAGAAGCTGCTCAGAAAACAATGCAGTATTGATAAATCCTATTTTTTTCTACTTGGACAGAAACATTTATGCAACAGGCAATTTCTTCTTTTTTCATAATATATTCATGCCTGTCACTCTTTTCTAAAGAGGTTTCAAAAAAAAGAATTGTGTGGAAATAAGTTAACCCTTGTCATGCTGAACCCGGAATATTCCTGCTTTGGCAGGAGCTATAGACAAACATCAGCCTGCACATCTGTGCAGTCTGATGTTAGTCTACACCACCTGTTTCTCACTTTCAAACTAGAATTGTCAATAGATTTCCCCTAGTTTTCCAAATCAAAATTGACCTACAGTTGGTACTTTGACTTTCAGTGCTTTTTGCCCTTTGATTTAGATGAAATTTTTTAGCCAAAATTTATTCAGGGTGACAAGGGTTAAGAAATATTGCCCCCAACTTGTAGGGTAAGGGTCAAGTACCATGGATCCAATCAACTAGTTGATTCTCAAGAATAATCCAATTTCTCTTGAGCAGACGACACGATCTCCAACAATTCCAATAAAATGAAGAAAATTCAAATCTAATAAAATCAAGCTAGCTTAACTTTCACAATTTCATGGGCCATACTTAAACTAATTAAGTTTGAAATTTCGAACACACAATTCCACCAGATAAACACGACAGAATACACATGTCAGCACGCGCAAAGATGTCACAAAATGTTTCAAGGTGTCAGCGTTTTTGTAATGCACACAACATGTTTTCAATGCCCACTACAATTCTTAGGGACGATTCCGTGACATGCAGGGAGGCTGGAAGTATTATTGGGCATTTCTTCAATAACTAAGTACAAGCATGTCGATTTCACAGCTAATCAATGCTGACATCATGTTCAATGTCGGATAGCTAGTTTTACATCAACTACACTAATCTGACCTTTAATAACCAATCATATAACATTTCTTACAAAGGAACAATTTCAAGCGGCAGGTATACAGCAAAGACAAAAAATAGAGTTCAGTAAAACTTATATATTAACTTTTTTTAACACTATTTACTATACAAATTGTAAATAACCTCACCCCCCCCCACCCCACCCCCCTCTTTGGAAGTCAAAATCCACCAATTCATACTTAAAACTAAACCACCCGTCCAAATGAATGACACGGTGATTTCAACAGAGGGTCAAGGTATCTATTCTGTTTTATAATTCACCTGGCAGGTCATGGCTTATAGCCTTAAAGTAATTTGTTGAGTTTACTTTTCAATATTTGTAGTTCTTTCAAAAGTTAAATGACAATAATCGTTAACATGTGTAACTACCTATATCCTTAAATTAACAGGAACAACATGATGGTGAATACATTTCTCCACTAGGTTACCAAAGCCTCCTAACTTCAGCACTGATAGTGAAAATGAGTATGAATTCAAAAAGAGCTGATTTACATTAACCTTAAATGCAACTACCCATTACTTATGCTCTGCCCTGCCAGGTTTTAATTATAATTTCTTAGGTTGTTCTTGTCTGTTGGTACAAAACAATGTATGTTAGAACAAGAGGCCCAAGAGGGCCTGTATCGCTCCACTGGCTTAAAAATCTCAAGATTTGAAAGAGAGATATTGAAAATAGAAGGTAATGAAAGTGAACAGCATTCAGCAGGATTTCAGACCTTTTTTGAAACTGACTTATGAAGGAATGAACTTATTTAACTAATATGTAAAATTACAAAGAAGAAAACTATTTAGATATCACTTTGAAACAAGAGGACCAGAATGGCCCTAAACTGTCACCTGAATTTTATTGATCCAGTGGATCTCATCCAATCCAAATTTATTGAACAACTTTAGATGAGGGTCACCCAAGGAACATTCTGGTAAAGTTTCATTGAAATTGGCCCAACAGTTCAGGAGATGGCGTTCAGAGATTTCGAGGTCAAAATTAGCCCAGCCCTGCCATGCCCCTATTTGGGGGTCAATCCAAATTTCTTGAACAACTTTAGAAGAGGGTCTCCCAAGGAACATTCTGGTAAAGTTTCATTGAAATCAGCCAAATGGTTCAGGAGGAGTTGAGGTTCAAAGTTTTCGGGGACAAAATTAACCCCGCCCAGCCATGCCCATATTTGGGGGCCAATCCAAATTTCTTGAACAACTTTAAAAGAGGGTCACCCAAAGTTCATTCTGGTAAAGTTTCATTGAAATGAGCCTTATGGTTCAGGAGATGTCATTCAAAAATTTTGGGGACAAAATTAGCCCCGCCCAGCCATGCCCATATTTGGGGGTCAATCCAAATTTCTTGAACAACTTTAAAAGAATGTCACCAAAGGAACATTCTGTTAAAGTTTCATTAAAATTGGCCATATGGTTCAGGAGGACAAGTCATTCAAAGATTTCGCGGTCAAAATAAGCCTCGCCTTGCAACGCCCATATTCAGGGGTCAATCCAAATTTCTTGAACAACTTTAGAAGAGGGTCACCCAAGGAACATTCTGGTAAAGTTTCATTGAAATCAGCCAAATGGTTCAGGAAGAGATGAGGTTCAAAGATTTTGGGATCAAAATTGAACCCCGCCCTGCCATGCCCATATTTGGGGGTCAATCCAAATTTCTAGAACAACTTTAGAAGAGGGTCACCCAAGGAACATTCTGGTAAAGTTTCATTGAAATCGGCCTTATTGTCGGAGAGGAGATGTCATTAAAAAATTTTGGGGTAAAAAAAAAGCCCCACCCTGCCACGCCCATTTTGGGGGTCAATCCAAATTTCTTGAACAACTTTAAAAGAGTGTCACCCAAGGAACATTCTGGTAAAGTTTCATTAAAATTGGCTCAATCATTCAGGAGGAGATGTCATTCAAAGATTTCGGGGTCAAAATAAGCCCCGCCCTGCCATGCCCATATGTGGGGGGCAATCCAAATTTCTTGAACAACTTTAGAAGAGGGTCACCCAAGGGACATTCTGGTAAAGTTTCATTGAAATTGGCCCAATGGTTCAGGAGGAGATGTCGTTGAAAGATTTCGGGGTCAAATTAAGCCCCACTCTGCAACGCCCATATTTAGGGGTCAATCCAAATTTCTTGAACAACTTTAAAAGAGGGTCACCCAAGGAACATTCTGGTAAAGTTTCATTGAAATTGGCCCAATGGTTCAGGAGGAGATGCCATTCAAAGATTTCGGGGTCAAAATTAGCCCCACCCTGCCACACCCATATTTGGGGGTCAATCCAAATTTCTTGAACATCTTTAAAAGAGGGTCACCCAAGAAACATTCTGGCCAAGTTTCGTCAAAATCCACCCATTGGTTGAGGGGGAGAAGATGTTTAAAGAAAAGTTTACGCATGATGCACGCACAGAGGCATGACAGACACCTCGCCATGACAATAGTTTGCTGGCCTTCGGCCAGTGGAGCTAAAAAACGCTCAGGTGAAATGATCATACAAACTGTAAATTCTTTGTATATGGTAATTCTGATGCTTGAAACATATATCTTGGGATTTCAGCACATTCAATTTTTATGTAGCAATGGAAATGAGCCATATGTGTGTGACATTTACCAACAGACTTTGTGTCTGCTAATTCCATCTTCTTCTACGATTTTAAAATCTTATTTAAATGCTAAATTCTTTTAAAGAAGAACAGTTCAAGGAAGATAAAAATTGATTGACAACTCTCAGCCCCTTTGTTGTATTATGTTTGCTCACCAGAGCACAACAAGAACAAGGTTAGCTTTTGTGATCACTTTTTGTTTGTTGTGCCTCATGAGTCTGGGCTCATCAACAATTATTCTCCTCAATAACCATTGAGCGCATTTCAACCAAACTTGACAGAAATGTTCCTTGGGTGACCAATCTCATTACTTGTTCGTGAAATTTTGAATGAGCCCCAATCATGGGCATGGCAGGGTGGGGCAGTTTTTTACCCTGAAATCTTTAAACATCTTCTCCTCAGTTACCAATGAGTGAATTTAAACTGAACTTTGAAGAAACGTTCCCTGGGTGATCCTTCTCACAACTTGTTCATGAAATTTTGAATGACACCCTTGGCAGGGAAGGACAGTTTTTGACCCTGAAATCTTTAACATCTTCTCAGTAATAATAGGGCAGATTTCAACCAAACTTGGAAGAGTAACCCTCATTAAAACTTGTTCTTGAAATTTTGATTAAAGCCCAAATATGGGCTTGGCAGAACGGGGCAGGTTATAACCCTGAAATCTTTAAAAAAAAAATCTTCTCTTTTGTAACCATTTCACGAATTTCAACCAAACTTTGCAGAAATGTTTCTAGGGCCACTCTTCTCAAAACTTGTTCGTGAAAATTTGAATGAACCCCCCCCCCCCCCAATCAATATGGGCGTGGCAGGAAGTTTTTACCCTGAAATCTTTAAACACCTTTTCCTCAGTAACCAGTGGGCAGATTTAAACCAAACCTTGCACAGATGAGTGACCCTTCTTTAAAATTGTTCAGGCAATTTGATTGACTTCCGAGTACGGCTGTGGCAGGTGGAACAGTTTTTATCCAAAAATCTTTAAAATTCTCTTTCTCAGCAACATGGGCAGAATTTAACCAAACTTTGGGTGGCCCATCTCAAAACTTAATCATGAAATTTTGATTGGTCCTCAAATATGGGCTTGGCAGGGTGTGGCCTTTTCTCACTTAGAAATCTGTGAACAACATCACCTCCTTATCGTCACATATCACATGGAGCTTTAATTTAAGAAAGACAATTATTTTGTTAGTGTGCTTGTCTCGGGAACCAAACCTATGATGTCTAACTTCAATTGTTTTGAATTCAGGACTGGTGCACCGAATTCACGACTGGTGACCATCAACTGAGCTAAAGGGGTTGACAACCTGTTTGTATTGAAGAAAGTATCAGGTTATGTTTAGAATCAAAATTATATTCAACCAATCAGGATTGTTGTTTCAATCGCGATTCTCACTCTGTTTATCCGCCTCATAGTTTCATTTATAATGGTCATTTCGCGCGTTTCGTCTAGAATAGCGCGAAATAATTGTCTTCGCGTAGCGTAGTCCAATACAGTGGATAAAGTGCAGTGGGTTGGAAAGATGGCACGTGAATCAGGTATTGTGAATATGTACATGTCTTTAGGGATATGTGTATTGGTCATTCTACCTGACCACGGCGAACTGTTCACATCTATTTTTCTCAGTTTAAAGTTATATAACTACATACCACGTGGCACCGGAAACAATGGAATCTTCTCTGTTGTCTCAAATGGAGGAATTAATGAGCGCAAAGCTTAGAGACTTTGAGCAGCGTATTAATGTAAATCAGCGTGAACTGTCCCAGTCTCAGTTGTCAGCTATTCAACAGAGTATTGGTGGGTCGGACACTTACACATTTAGAAGGAAGGGGCACGAAGAGCAGTTTAAGTCAAATGCTCGTATTTTGGACAACCTTAACCAGGCATATGGATTTCTACAAGATGCTTTGACCGGTAATATGGAGGCCTTATCCGGAGCAAAGGAGAAAATAGTCGAAGGTATTCAGTATATTAATCATAGACAGAAGGCATTAAGCTTGCCGACTCGTCGGTACATGGGTGGAAAGTAGTACAGGAGTATGTTTGTAATCTGTTAGCAGATGACTCGGATGATGAGAAGAGGATTCAGCGAGCGTATAATCAGGCAGAAAGAAAAGCTCGTCAAGGAAGGCGTTACTCAGGAGGACGATATCGCCCGTACATGTCGCCAACTGAGCCCAACAAGGATGCTACGGAGAGTACACAGACCAGTACAAATAGGCCGGCGAGACCAGGGTCTTGTTTTCGTTGTGGGAGATTGGGCCATTGGAGGGCTGATTGTAAGGCGGTAATGGAGCCCGTGGTTATTTCCAAGAATGTGCAGATAAGTAGTTACCCTTTATCTTGTAATTTAGTTGAAAGTAAATCAGATAAGCGCTGTTCAATCAATAATGACATGACAAAAGATTCAAATGCAACGCAAACGCTAATTCGTACATTCTTGACGTCATACAAAATGGGTACAAGTTGCCATTTATGAATATTCCATCCAGCATTGAGTTAAGGAATAATAAGTCTGCTTTAGATAATCCTGTTTTTGTACGTGAGGAAATAGCAAAGTTATTGAAAAAAGGCTGTATTCGAGAAGAGCATAGTGCTCCTTATATTGTAAATCCATTGACAGTCGCTTTTGGTAAGTCGGGAAAACCGAGGTTAGTATTGGATTGCAGGCACATCAATCCAGAATTACAGGCACATCAATCCAGAATTATTCAAATTCAAATGTCATTATGAAGATCATGTGGTCATCATTTTCAGAAGGGGATTTTTTATTTACTTTTGATGTAAGGGGTGCGTATCACCACATAATGATATATCCTGAGCACTGCACGTACTTGGGTTTTGCATGGCATGACGGAGAGCGAAAAAGGTATTACTGTTACACAGTTTTAGCTTTTGGTATATCAACTGCAGGCTGTATATTTACAAAAGTCATGCGCACAGTGGTCGAGCAGTGGAGATCACTGGGTTACAAGGTAGTAGTTTTTCTCGACGATGGAATGGGTGGCGAAAAGGGTTATAAACAAGAGGGCTGTTGGCCCTGGGTCGCTCACCTGAGAAAAAAGCTTCATTACCTAGGTATGTCCATGCATCCACAGAAAAAGAGATTTTCACTTATTCAATCAGATAACATTTGAAATAATCATTCCCCCCCCTCTGCTCCTCCCCTGGACATTATTTATTTACGCTTTTTCCATAAAAGGTCTGTGATCAGCTAATCTATGCCAGGCTGAGTCTGAGACTTTAAAAGTTTTCTTTAATGAGTTGATCAATCCATGTCAAATATAAAGGCTGTAGGGATTCAAAATTCTCAACAAAGCACTCCCCCCTCCCCCAAGATGCTCTGCACCTGGTGAATCTACAGTCATGATTTTAGCTAATTCAATATATGTCCATATGCTGGTCATCCATACCAATTTTCAAGTCTGTAGGACTCCTGGCTCATTAGAAGAAGTTTAAAGATTTCAAAAATGATCCAAAGTACTACCCCCTCCCCAAGACACTCAGCACCTGGTGACCCTACAGTCATGATTTTAGCTATTATTAATGTCAATATATCGATCACCAATGACAATTTTCAAGTCTGTAGGGTTCCTGATCCAGGAGAAGAATAAGGTTAAAGATTTCAAAATTGATCCAAAGTACTACCCCCTGCCCCCTAATGCTCCGCATCTGGTGGCCCTACATTCATGATTTTAGCTATTTTATTTTAGATCCATAATTATGCTTATCATCCATGCCAATATTGAAGTCTGTAGGGCTCCTGGTTCATTAGAAGATGAAGATTAAAGTTACAAAATTTTCACAAAAGTACACCCCCCTGGTGCTCCGCACCTGGTGGCTTTACAGTCATGATTTTAGCTATTTATATTAAGGTCTATGAGCTGATCCTCCATACCAATTTTCAAGTCTGTAGGGCTTGCGGTTCAGAAGAAGAAGAAGGTTAAAGATTACAAAATTTTCACAAAAGTACTTCCCTCTCCCCCCTGGTGCTATGAACCTGGTGAATCTACAGTCATGATTTTAGGTATTTTTATAAAGGTCCATATGCTGATCATCCATGCCAATATTCAAATCTGTAGGTCTCCTGGTTTAGAAGAAGAAAAAGGTTAAAGATTACAAAATTTTCATCGAACTACTACCCCCTCCCCCCTGGTGCTCCGCACCTGGTGGCCCTACAGATATGATTTTAGCTATTTTTATTAAGGTCTATGAGGTGATGATACATGCAAAATTTTAAGGCTGTAGGCCTTCATGATCAGAAGAAGAAGAAGGTTAAAGATTACAAAATTTACCCAAAGTACTACCCCCTCCCCCCTGATGCTCCGCACCTGGTGGCCCAACAGATATGATTTTAGCTATTTTTATTAAGGTCTATGAGCTGATCATCCATACCAAATTTCAAGGCTGTAGGGCTGCTGGTTCAGAAGAAGAAGAATTTTAAAGAATTTCTTAAATTCTTAACTTTGGTTGCCATAGCAACCAGAGTTTTTCACCGATTTCAATTCTTTTAGCAATTCTTAAAGGGGACCACCTTAGGAACATTTCTGCCAAGTTTGGTTAAAATTGGCCCAGTAGTTTAGGAGGAGATGTCGTTTAAAGAAATTGTTGACGGACGACGCACGACGGACGACGGACGACGCACGGACGCCGGACAAAAGGTGATCACAATAGCTCACTTGAGCACGTTGTGCTCAGGTGAGCTAAAAAGCATATGTTGCCAGTAGGTTTATGAAAAGCGATCTTGTAGATTTCAGGTTTTTGATAGCAGACGAAGAGTGTTGTTGGGAACCAAAACAGTTTGCTAGATGGCTTGGCTTAAATTGGGATGCTGAAACAGGTACAATAGCGGTAGTGCAAGAAAGAATGGCGAGAGCGCTAGAGCTGCTCGATATTTTGGTTGTACGCGTACAAAGTGGCAAGGTATGGATTTCGGTTTGACTGCTCGCCGCTATGGTCGGTCAACTGTTATCTATGCAGTGTGTCATGGGTAAAGTGGTTCGTTTGCATTCACGAGTTTTGTATGGCTGTTTAGCAGAAAGAACCAGTTGGAATTCATCAGTCGTTTTGAATGAATTTGCTTTGCATGAGCTTATGTTTTGGAAGAAAAATCTTTCCAATTTAAACAAATGTAAGTTCAGAGAGTCAGGCATAATGTTTTGCGGCTCAGAGTGCACAAGCATTTATGTTGATGCAAGTAGTACAGGCTATGGCTGTTTTATAGATGGCTTAGAAAGCATTAAAATGTCGGGTACTTGGTCTGCAGCGGAAGCAGGTTCGAGTTCCACGTGGAGAGAGTTGGAAGCTATTTGCAGGTATATACGTACATTTGAGGATGAGCTCAGAGGTAAACAGGTATGTGTCAAGTCAGACAGTAAAAACACATACAGCATAATGCATATTGGAAGTGGTGAGCGTGATTTGCAGACAATCGCTTTAGGATTAGAGAAAGTATGTAGTCAGAATGATATTGATCTTAGGTCAGTTTGGATTCCTAGGGAAATGAACAAGAAGGCGGACACATTAAGTCGAATCTTCGATGGCGATGACTGGTCAGTCTGTAATGAGGTTTACTCAAAGGTAAGCGAAATATGGGGTCCATTTACATTAATTTTGATAGGTTTGCCCATGACTATAATGCAAAATGTGCCAGATTTAATTCGAGATTTGTGTCCTGGCACATCAGGTATTGATGCGTTAAACTTTGACTGGTCCGGCGATAACAACTGGATTGTAACACCACCAGTACTGATAGCAAAGTGTATACGAAAAATTCAAAAAGAAAAATGCAAATGTGCACTTATTGTTCCAGAGTGGAAATCTGCACCGTTTTGGCCGTTACTTTTTCCTACTGAAAATGAATCTAAGATCATTACAGGGTCGATATTTTTCAAGCCAGGTGTTTTGACCAAGCGTGGAAGGGGCAAGAACGGTATTTTTGATGGGCGGCCTTTAACGTTTGGTCTTATAGCTGTAAAATGTTTTGGTTAATGCTGTTTTTTGTATCATTCAGGCCTAGGATTGAAACAGAGAATCAATAAGGAAGTTGAGAGAGCCGGTGTAAATAGGGATCATGTCGAAGGTTCGGCTGAGATGATGGCCGGTTATTTGGTTGACTCTAGAGCTGACAGTACAGTGTGTAAATACTACAGTTATTTCAAAAGGTGGGAAAACTTTGTCCTTACCAAGGGAGGATAAGCTATTCCAGCCTCTCCAGTTTTAGTGGCTCTTTACATAACGGAGCTAATGAGTGATAGGTGTTCTTATAATGTTATTTCATCTACTATATTCAGCATTAAGTGGGCACATTCCCTTAAAGATTTGGCCAATCCGACGGACAACTTATACGTGAAGAATCTTTCAGAGTCGGCTAAGCGTACATTGTCAAAACCAGTATTAAAGAAGGAACCCATTGGGAAAGACCTATGGGTTGAATTGTGTAATAAATATGGTGATTCAAGTGACATTTTGATAATAAGAGATCTTTGTATTATTTCATTAGGCTTTGCAGCTTTTCTAAGGTATGACGAGATTAAAAACCTGCGATGTAACGATATTAGCATGTTTGATGGGCATTTTTCATTTAAAATACGCAAGAGTAAGACTGATCGTTACAGACAGGGCCACTCTTCTCAAACCTTGTTCATGAAAATTTGAATGAACCCCCCCCCCTTGAAGTTTTTACCCTGAAATCTTTAAACACCTTTTCCTCAGTAACTAGTGGGCAGATTTAAACCAAACTTTGCCCTTCTTTAAAATTGTTCATGCAATTTGATTGACTTCCGAGTACGGGTGTGGCAGGTGGAACAGTTTTTATCCAAAAATCTTAAAAATTCTTCTTCTCGGCAACATGGGCAGAATTTAACCAAACTTTGGGTGGCCCATCTCAAAACTTAATCATGAAATTTTGATTGGTCCTCAAATATGAGCTTGGCAGGGTGTGGCCTTTTCTCACTTAGAAATCTGTGAACAACATCACCTCCTTATCGTCATATATCACATGGAGCTTTAATTTAAGAAAGACAATTATTTTGTTAGTGTGCTTGTCTCGGGAACCAAACCTATGATGTCTAACTTCAATTGTTTTGAATTCAGGACTGGTGCACCGAATTCAGGACTAATTACCTCCAACTGAGCTAAAGGGGCTGACAACCTGTTTGTATTGAAGAAAGTATCAGGTTATGTTTAGAATCAAAATTATATTCAACCAATCAGGATTGTTGTTTCAATTGCGATTCTCACTCTGTTTATCCGCCTCATAGTTTCATTTATAACTACAATCCCCTTTGTCCATGGCCACAAAACATAAGATTTAAAAGGTCACTGATCAAGACATAAAATAACAAGAGGGACATTGGCATTTAAATGGTTTCTCCATTACAAGAGGGACATAGTGGCCTCAAACTTGCTCACTGATTTGAAAATCTGAAAGCCTGTTGAATGCAAAGTTGAAGATAATAAAATTTTTGACATTGCTGGAATTTCAGCTAAACAAAGCTCTTGTCAAATTTAATTTTGAGACTGATCACTTGAACGTACTCTTAGACTCCACTTGACTGCCACATAGTACTTGCCTGAGATCTCACCAAGGCATCCATTCTTTAAGTTGATTGGACAAAAAATTGTGGTCTCTGGAATGTCTACAAAGTTTTACAAACATTGGACTTGTGACATATTCTTTAACCAAGTTCACACAATATTGAACTAATCTGAGAATTTACTAGACATTGCATGATACTAACCAAATTTGTGTTAATTGGGCAAAACAATATGGTTTATTATCCCCCGCCATTTTCGACGAGGGGATATAGTAATGCTCTCCGTCTGTCATTCCGTCCTTCCGTCACTAAACTTGTCCGGAGCATATCTCCTAAAGTATAATAGCTATCAACTTGAAACTTTATGGGTCGATAGATCTCATGGAGGAAAAGTGCAGTGCACAAGAACTACAACTCTTGCTTGCATAATTTTGGAGTTATTGCCCTTTGTTATTTTTAAGACTTAGATTTTGTCCGAAGCATATCTCCTAAAGTATAATAGCTATCAACTTGAAACTTTATGGGTGGATAGATCTCATGGAGGAGAAGTGCAGTGCACAAGAACTACAACTCTTGCTTGCATAATTTTGGAGTTATTGCCCTTTGTTATTTTTAAGACAAATAGATTTTGTCTGGAGCATATCTCCTAAAGTAAAATAGCTATCAACTTGAAACTTTATGGGTGGATAGATCTCATGGAGGAGAAGTGCAGTGCACAAGAACTATAACTCTGGCTTGCATAATTTTGGAGTTATTGCCCTTTGTTATTTTAAAGACTTAGTTTATGTAGGGGCTTAATTTCTTAAAGTAGAACCCTTAATCTATTAGGCTTCAGTTTACTATCAAGCTTTCTCAGCGGGGGATGGCAATGTCCGACATGGCTCTCGTATTACCAAAGTTTAACCTATTTTTTATATTTCTTTTACCAATATAGACTCAGTTGCATTATGATCCTGTTCGAAATATTCTGAAGACAATCATTCTAATCACATATCAAGCTGAATGGGCAAAAAAATTTGTCCTCTAGATCTAGTATATAAGACAAAATGTTTGAGATGGACTACCAACATGAAATTACCCTTTGTGCTCAGGCGAATTATCAGAAACCTTATTATTGAGATCAATCTCAACAACATTACCCTGGAACAGACAAGAGTTTTCAGGAATGTGAATCTTTAATAATGTTATTGCAGTTATATCATAGCTGCTGATGCGCCTATCTATGATTTTTATTTGTTTCTCACGTCAGTACAATCACTACATTTCAACTGATCCACAAGCAATATATATATAGTCATGCATTTAGGTGTACTATAATAATCATATGCCCATGGCATTGATGGGAGACAGTTTTATGACCTGTGCAATTAGAGACTTTTGTCAAAATTTAATGTCGGATGAAAGTTGGCTGAGCCAGGGTACAAACTCGTAACCCCAGGAATGACAACCAAATCAATTCTGCTGAGCCAGCTGGACTAGGGGCATGATTTACTAAACTTCTTACAAAAAAGTTAATCGTAAGTCAAAATCACAATTCTTAATTACCTGGTGTTTTCATTCATTGTTAGATTCTACCTTGCAATATCTCATTAGAATCGTCCCTAGAAGACGATTCTATTTAGATGATGCATGGCAGAATACAATGTTTAATTACTTCTGTAGAAGAAACTTTGATTTTTGACTTAGCCGCCGTCATAGCGCAGTTGGTAGCGCGTCGGACTGTCAATCTAGAGTTCGCGGGTTCGATCCCCGACGGCGGCACTCATTCTTTCCGACTATTTGTCTCTCACCAATGGGTTGATAATCGTAGACCTATGTGAGATAGCGGCTGGAGGCTAGGAAAGAATGTGGTTGTTGTACTGGTGATAGAAATACCAGGAACCAATTGTTAGGTGCTCCAGCCGCCGCGATATAACTGAAATAATGTTGAAAGCGGCGTAAAACCCCATTCAATCAATTCAATCAATTGATTTTTGACTTGCGCAAAAAATGGTCAAAAGTTGTTAAGTAAAACCAGCCCCTGATCACAGCTAGCAAAATAAACTTGGATGAAACTGACCTAATGTGGTTTAACCACCGCATAACTTTATTTGTATGTTGGCCCAAACAACACTTCTGACTAAATCCTAGTTTACATTTGCCACAGCCTGCGATTTCTGGTATGATATTTTTGACATCATCGTACGATTTTATTTTGTTTTCAAAAAATCGTGGGGTGTACGCACAGGTTTTCAAAAAATATTATGAGAATCACTGAGGTGGCCATGCGGCAATCTTACGGTAATCGTGCGATTTGTCAACCTTTTCAACTGTAAAACGTGTAGGTACCGTACGATTATCGTACGGTAACCGCACGGGGACCGTAAGACAATCCGTTAAAGATTAAAAGGAAAACAACGCAAGGTTGCCGTAAAGCCATTGGATGATCGCCTGGACACCGTGTGCCACCGCATGATTTTTGGGTTACAGCCAGTTGCGGGGGCCATACAGGCTCCGTGAGCCAAATGTAAACAAGGCTTGAGGTTCATATTAGTATAACTATGCCTGAAAAGGTTATAAACATTTGAGCCTTTTTTTGTGGTTACTATGTGAAGAAAATTCTCTAGTCAGACACATGAATACACCTTCATCTGGATTCCACCAAAACTAATATTTTCTGAAGACAATCTTAGAAATCTGTGAAATTACTGCAATTCTCATCCATATATCTTTAAGACAAAAACACAAATTTTCTGTAGAAATCATTTGTCAAGTACTTGCCACCATGAAAAGTTCCATAAGATTACCTTTTCTCTAGTTTTAGAACACTATTTCCATATTTGGAATATTCATTTCAATTGGCATGCGCAAAAGTAAATTATTAGTCTACATGTATATTAGCACTTAAAATAGTTTTGCCATAACACATATTGTCTTTAACAAATTTTGTCTTGATAAAAATACGATACTTGTAGTAAATCTTTTCAAAACAATGCTAGCTCTAAAAAATAAAGAGAATTAGAAATTGTACACACTTTGCAAAATATACTTCCAGGGCATTGATAATAGGAGATATATATACAATTTTTCCTGTTCAAGAACTCATTCCATCACTGATTCTTGAATGTTCAATTTTCTTTGACCAGTTTAAGAACTTAGAGTTCTTGAACTTCCATTGATGGTCCATTAGAATGTTCTCAAACTGAAGTTGTATGGTTTTTTCCAAGAACCAATATATAGCATTCTGGCAGGGGACTTCTCAAAATGAATTACTTCCCTTAGACTAAAACCTTTAGGAATACTAACCTAAACCTAAAAAAGAGATTTTTAATACAATTTTGAGCAGACAGTCTGCTGAGGTACAGATAAGATGGCCGTAACTCCAGTCTAAAATCTTTATTGCTGGTTAAAACCCTATGTTCAGGTACTCATTTGAATTGTCTCGGCAAGACAATTCAAATGAGTATTCACAACATACAGTATGCCAAATTCAAGTTTAAATTTTCAAATTTGAATTAAAAAAAACAACCTCTATCTGTACCTCTGGGGTTATTTTGCATTTCTCATATTTTACATTTTGCATATCTCTATGAAATCATCATATAGGAGTTACAATGTACCAAATGTGCAAGTTTGGCTGTTTATCCCAGATATTCTGCAGCTTTAACATTAATAGTGTGCTGTATTGCAGGAAATGAAGTCTGCCATTAATGCCAATCATGGGGAAACATTTTTCCTATCTGAAACTACTCACGCAGTCTATCGAGGCATTCATTAATAAAACAAAATACTTAGTTTCTCATTTATTAAGGCATTACCAATAATGCCAAGACACACGGCTTTCTCTTGTTTTACCATTCAATTAAGCAGTGAAAAAAGCCATCAAGAAATAAAACTCTGACTTTTCTCCCTTCATGCATATTAGGAAATCTGTTTGTATTTAGGTATATTGACTGTCATTACCGTAGCATTTGCAAAAAAACTCATTTAGCTATTAAGAAGAAAATTGACAGCAATGCACTGAGGAAGCAATCATAAATGGATCTGGTACAAGATTGAGCTTATTGTGAATTAACCATTTAGGGATCTATTCACAATTCTATGGCTCAGTGCGAAACAGTTGTAACTCCCTATATGTTTATAGGGAGTTACAACCGTTTCACTCTGAGCCATCAAATTGTAACCAGAAATTTATCATGAACACCGTCCTTCCAATTTACATTCTATCATTCAGACCTATACCCGAGTTCTACACAATCCCTTTCTGACCATCTGGATATCTACTTGACCTGTCCTGTATTCAGGATGACAAAATGGTGCAACAGATTGCCAATTACTACCTGCTTTGCACGCTTAAGCACTTGCAAATCCGGGAAAAATCAGGATCACAAAACAGGTCTTGACCCAAACAGCGATGGAGAAAAGTCTTATGTGGATGTTTATCAGTTTAGGCTGATCTGTATGAGATTGGTTATAATACTACATACTATTTGATCTTGAAATCAATGTTTATATATAATGCCCTTGATCAAAAGAGGACATAATATCTAATGGACAGCTAAATTTTTAAATCCTGAATTGATATCATATCATTAAATGATCTTTCTTAAGAAATTCAGAACAATGATTGTTCGTCTTTTGGTTGCCTGAAATCATATGGCAATTACGGTATGCATTTATTTCTAATGTCAGTTATTTCCATGGGCACCCCACAAATATCATGGATAATCATAAATCTCCCCTTCCTAAAGAGTATCTAAATATGGTTCTTTCTGAGATCTGATTTATTTAGGTTAATTGACTCTTTCCTGACAGTTTCTCTTTTCTTAAACAATAATTACAAGAACAAGAGGGCAAAGATTGCCTTTACTCGCTCAGATTGTTTGCATTCCTATACCAATTACAGATATGGTAAATGACTAAGAAAAACTGATATTCAGACGGACGTACAAGTAAAAGTTGTTAAAAAGGTTTCATTGTAAGACATATCTGGCGGTCTGACAGTCCTATGCTATGACTGCCAATTGTCATTTCCAAGAAAAATGCACTTCCTGAGAATTTTTTTTGTTCCTTTTAATGTGATTGTAAGCTGAAATGTAACCATATTTAATTAGTATTTTTCTTCAGGGACCATGCAAAGAATTGTGTAAGTCAGAAACAAGAAATCTGTCATAAAGGATATACCATTCTTTGGTCTTATTACTCAAAATATCACATTATTCAATAGGGAACTTCCTTAGATGACCATAAAGACATGTTCACCAAGATTAGGAAATTATGACCTCTAGAGTGGTAACAATATAGGGATGAGTGTCTTTTTCACTGCATTTATTGGGGTATAAAGTGCAATTGCCTTAGCACATGGCAAATAACGCCCGTAGGGCGTTATGTTTAAGCCATGTGCTAAGGCAATTGCACTTTATACCCTAATAAACGCAGTGAAAAAGACACTCGTCCCTTATAATTGCAATCATCTAGATCGAAGAAACTATTAAAACTCTGCTAAACATTAAAGCTTCAAGTCTACTTTCTGCGCGTATGTACATTACACTATCTATTTTTAGATCGTATTTTTCATCTCGCTATCGAAGTGAACTGACGTAAAGTTAAACGAATGATACACAAATAAACGACAACTTTTAAAATTCGTAGAGGTACTTATGACAAAAAACTTGTTTCTACCAAGTAAGTCTGTATTTTTAAATGATAACGGCATGATCAGTCTTAGTTGAGAGGGTTGCTTGATAATCTTCGTCGACTCGCAGTTTTCTATGTTTATTTACGTCGGCTCAGAATCAGAACTGTATGCTTTTTGTCGCAAATTCTTTCGAAAATATCTTAATTTATAATAGATCAAATAGCAATGTTGCGTTGATGATCGGGAACTAGATTAATTCGAGTTCCTACAACACAGGACTTGCAGATCGAAGGTCGGGGGTTTCCCGAAAGACCTATTGCATTTTATACAGAAATAAAGTGCAATGGATTTCCCCACGTGATGCGATTTAAACCAATCGGAATTCTTTATTTTATTGGATTGCAATTATGGAGGCATAACTGTATGATTCCTGTGAAGTTGGTCAGAATGTGGACCATGGAAACAATTGTGTAAGTCAGGAACAAGAAATCAGCCATTGAAGACCATTCTGCCGACTTATTACTCAAAATATCACTAAATTCAAAGAAGATCTTTCTAATTACAGTACAAAAATGTTCAGCAAGTTTGAGAAAGGTAGGACCTGCCAATTGTGATCTTTTGAGGGGCAGCAAGTAACTGCTACAAGAAGGACCCAAATTTCCTGTGATATTGATCAGAATGTCACCATAGTTCAATATTAAGGAGCTTTTGTGTGCAAAAACATGTATTGTAAGGAAGATTGAAAAAGACTGAGCAATTACAATGATTTAAAGAAAGGCATCACAGAACTGTTGGCAGCAAAAGGCACACTCTGGACGTCTCTGACAATCCAGTATCACAGCTCATATTTCACATAATGTGTTCAGGTGAGCTTACAAGAGCTCTAAGTAAACAGCAAAACTAGACTATTCTTAGTGCTAAATTGATAAAGTAAAAGCAGGTCAACCCAGGACTCGTACTAGTGATTGAAATAGAGGTGTCATTGACACCTAAACCATGATATTCTGAGGATCAAAACTTACTTTAAGGAGTCAAAACAACAGATGAGGCAAATTGTGTGTGAAATTTTACAGGTTTCAGAGTGAATTGACCTTAAATTATTTTAATAATATAAAGAGAAAATTAATAAGTAGAATTATATAAAGTATACAAGATTAATCATTGAAAGTTTTAGTGATAAAACCCCATTTTGACCCTTAGAATTTTCTCTCAAGGGGATCAAAATGGGAGGAATTTCTAAGGGTCAAAATAAGATATTTTCAGATTTTTGACAGTCAAAACCCTGGTCAAACATAAGCTTTGCCACCCATGAAATTTCATAATCATATTTCAAATACTTCCTGACATTAAAGTTTTGGAAAAATTTCTAGTCTGATAAAAAAAATAATAAATCCATTGAGAAATTACAATTTCAATGATCTCTTATTAGAATTATTTTGTAGTTTCTAAAATTATAACTCTAATCAAGCTAAATAAAAACTTAAGCAAAATTGCATTTTAATCAAAGTCCTGAAAATACTGGATGCTATAATTGCGAGTTATTATCAATTTTGAACAAGAGCACTGCCTACGGGTGCCCTTGCTTGGCTGTTGAGTGTCGAAAAAGGGGTAAAGTTTACGCAAATACTACCTTGATAGTATACTGGTTGCTCTTTTGATGGTGAACATGTGCGCCAAGTTTCAAGTGAATGCCTTCAATGGAACCAGAAATATCACAAAATCTCAACGCTTTCGCACTAAAAGGACAAGAACAATGACACCAAGGCAATAGCAATATCTCAGGTTTTCTTCAAAAACAGCCAAGCTAAAAATACCATTTTCAGACTTTTCTGGTTTGACAAGAACTGTCGCAGAGCGGACTTATACCCCCCACAAGCACTTAATCAAAATGCAAGTGCTATTAGTGAATGGATGTGTTTGTAACAAATATTGAGATCATATGCAATATTTGCATGAAAAGTCATGATTCTAGGTCGCTTGGTTTTTGAGTTAAAATACGGATACGAAAATTAAACAAAAATTGACTGTGACCTTGACCTTTGACCTATGTGACCCCAAAACAATAGGGTACTTCCTTGAGTAATAAGCAACATTTGCATAAAGTTTCATGATTGTGGTTTGCTTGGTGTTTAAGATAGAGTCTGGAAACGAAAATTGAACAAATATTGATTGTGACCCTGACCTTTGATCTATGTGACCCAAAAACAATAGGGCACTTCCCTGGGTCATGAGCAACATTTGCATAAAGTTTCATGATTGTAGGTCACTTGGTTCTAGAGTTAGAGACCAGAAACGAAAATTGAACAAAGGCTGACTGTGACCTTGATCTTTGACCTAAGAAAAGGTCTACGGATGGATAGACGAAGGCATGGAAGGATGGAAATTGAACAAAGGCTGACTGTGACCTTGACCTTTGACCTATGTGACCAAAAAACAATAGGGCACTTCCTTGGGTCATAGGCAACATTTGTATAAAGTTTCATGATTGTAGGTCACTTGGTTCTTGAGTTAGAGTCTGGAAACGAAAAGGTCTAAGGACGGACAGTGGACGGATGGATGGATGGATGGACAGACAGACAGACATGGTGAAACCAATATACCCCCCTCCACTTTGTAGGTGGGGGGTATAAAAAGGAAAATCAGATGGTAAAGACTAAGATCAGACTGAACATAAGTTCAGACTGATCTTTGTCTATACTTCCAACCAAAGTAGGAACAATCCAGAGTAAAGCATGACAATGGTTAACTTCCTAAAGCAGTCATCATTCTCTTCTTCAATAATTCAAGGGAAAAGACTCTTCTATGAAAGGAAACTAGTCATAGCCTGAGTGACTTTCCCTGATCTCTTCTTCATCTAAATTGCCATTTCAATATTACAAGCAAGAATCTTCATAGCTTGGAAATGTTTCATTTCTTTTACAAAGTATTTCTGATTTAAAACTAATTTCATCTGAATTATTTCAATTACATTACAATGACTATTTTTTTTTATCCCAAATTTGTTCCATTGATACTTGAACCAAAAATTATCTCCTTAACCCTATGCTGTTTAATCCCTGCTTTTTATGTGCCTGTGATTTTATGATTGAGAAAACATTGTGAAAAAAGAAGAAATTGCTTCTGACAAGCAATTTCTTCTTTTTACACACTATTTTCTACCCTACAGAATGGTTATTTTTCAAATAAAATCCACTTTAAATTTTCATCTGCAAAACCTTTGAATTTGGACAGGTCCAAAATTTTGTAAAACAGGAAAGTGTTAAAAGAAATAAAAAGAATGATTTTCTTATTAATTAATCAGCTGACACTCACAATCAGCAAAATCAAAACCACATGTGACACTTATTCCATATTTGATAATATATACTGGGTACATAATTAAGTTAATTATAAATACCGGTATCAATAAATATTAATCCTTATTACAACCTGAATGACAAAAATAAGAGGATCGAGGTATTTTGGGTTTAAATTTAAATGCTGCAAAAAAAAATTGTAAGTGCCGATAAGTCAAGGAGTTATAGTGCAAAGCTTAACAGTATTCATGCCGATTAAAAACAAATTTGATACCTTATTTTGGAAAACACATGTCTCCCAATTCTTCTGAAAAAAAAACATATTAAAATTTCCCAAACTGAACAGGCTAAGGCATATTCCAAAATTTAAGAAAAAAATCTGCATTCCCATTTTCTGATAATTTAGACTTAATTCTATGTCCAGATTAAATGATGTTGAAGACCACAATAAAAATTGGATCATATTAATTCAAAGAAAACAATCCTATAACTTACAATTTAACTTACTGTATCCTGAGTGTTTGCAAGTCAGCAAATTCAGGGGACCAATCTCTTTTCATGTTGTAGTCTAGAAAATATTGCGGAAGAAATTGCTTCTTACAAGATATAATAAAATTCTTTTCAACAATATTTACTTGGTTATAGAAACATTGGAAAATTCTACTACATTGTGACCTCAACACCCCCAACATTTTTCCTGTTCACATGCATTCAAAAGCCTCTCTAAGGTAATAGTCTGGCAAATGTCACATTAATAATGAAGTAGCACATAGTAGTGAAAATAGTTGACAAGACAAACAAGAGGGCCATAGTGGCCCTTAATCGCTCACCTGAATTAACAATCTTAAAATGTTTTTCTAAGATTTGACCCCATGACCTAGTTTTTGACTCCACTTGACCCAATTCCAAACTTGTCCGAGATATCATCAAGATAATCATTCTGACCAATTTTCAGGTTGATTGGGCTAAAAATATGGCCTCTAGAGTGTCCACAAGGTTTTTCTAAGATTTGACCCTGTGACCTAGTTTTTGACCCCACTTGACCCAATTTCGAACTTGTCCGAGATTTCATCAAGATAATCATTCTGATTAATTTTCAGGTTGATTGGGCTTAAAATATGGCCTCTAGAGTGTCCACAAGGTTTTTCTAAGATTTGACCCCGTGACCTAGTTTTTGACCCCACTTGACCCAATTTCGAACTTGTCCGAGATATCATCAAGATAATCATTCTGACCAATTTTCAGGTTGATTGGGCTAAAAATATGGCCTCTAGAGTGTCCACAATGTTTTTTTCTAAAATTTGACCCTGTGACCTAGTTTTTGACCCCACTTGACCCAATTTCGAACTTGTCTGAGATTTCATCAAGATAATCATTCTGACCAATTTTCAGGTTGATTGGGCTAAAAATATGGCCTCTAAAGTGTCCACAAGGTTTTTCTAAGATTTGACCCAGTGACCTAGTTTTTGACCCCACTTGACCCAATTTCGAACTTGTCCGAGATTTCATCAAGATAATCATTCTGACCAATTTTCAGGTTGATTGGGCTAAAAATATGGCCTCTAGGGTGTCCACAAGGTTTTTCTAAGATTTGACCCCGTGACCTAGTTTTTGACCCCACTTGACCCAATTTCAAACTTGTCCGAGATTTCATCAAGATAATCATTCTGACCAATTTTCAGGTTGATTGGGCTAAAAATATGGCCTCTATAGTGTCCACAAGAATTTTCTAAGATTTGACCCCATGACCTAGTTTTTGACCCCACTTGACCCAATTTAGAACTTGTCAGAGATTTCATCAAGATAATCATTCTGACCAATTTTCAGGTTGATTGGGCTAAAAATATGGCCTCTTAAGTGTCCACAAGGTTTTTCTAAGATTTGACCCTGTGACCTAGTTTTTGACCCCACTTGACCCAATTTCGTGTCCACAAGGTAAATGTTGACGACGCACGACGCACAACGCACGACGGACGACAGACATCAAGTAACCCCAAAAGCTCACCTTGAGCACTTCGTGCTCAGGTGAGCTAAAAACATGTCCATGATATCTACAGAAGTTAAGGTCCTTAGGTGACATTATCATCAGTTATGGAATCAACTGAGTTAACTTATGGTTATTCATCAAGGCACTTGATACTAGTTTTATCACCTTGATTAATATTAGACTTTGTGTCAAGCAAATTGAGAATTTTTTGGACATTTCAGTTTTTTCAGTTTTGTGAAGAGATGCATGGAACATGTAATAAAGAGCATTTGAATGCTCAATTCTGAAGTAGCACTGAGCTGTGGAAACAGTTGACAAGACTATAAAATCATTTCCTTGACACCTACAGAAGTTAAGATCTCAGGTGTGACATTATCACCACATATGGAACCCACTGACTTTATTAATTAGCTGATGGTCTTTAATTATGGTCTCCTTGGTACTAATTTTACATTGCTAAATTTAAATAGTGTGTCCAATGAATACTTACCTTTTGCTGTTTAATCCCTGCTTTTTACGTGCCTGTGATTTTATGATTGAGAAAACATTGTGAAAAAGAAGAAATTGCTCCTGACAAGCAATTTCTTCTTTTTCCACACTATTTTCTACCCAGTACTGAATGGTTATTTTTCAATTTAAATCCACTTTAAATTTTTGTCTGCAAAACCTTTGAATTTGGACTGGTCCAAAATTTTGAAAAACAGGAAAGGGATAATTGACAAGACCAAAATCATTTTCATGACACCTACAGAAGTTAAGATCTCAGGTGTGACATCATCATCACATATGGAACCCACTAACTTCATTAATAAACTGATGGTCTTTCATTATGGTCTCCTTGGTACTAATTTTACATTGCTTAATTTAGATTGTGTGTCAAATGGATGCTTAATTATGAAGTAGCATTGAGCTGGCGAAATGGTTGACAAGACCAAAATCATACCCATGACACCCCCATGAAGTTATGGTCTCAGGTGTGACACTATTATCACATATGGTACCCACTAACTTCATTAAGGTTCATGTAAAGAGTTTGAGACCCAATATTTAGGGCACTTCATTAGCCAAGAAAAAGCACTATGTCCAGGTATATTATATATCAAAATGAAGCTATTCGTGAGCACAAGCAGTTAGGCAACATAAAACCGCCACAGCTATAGTGGTATAGCCAAAACATTGTGGAAAAGGGTCATTTTGTACAGAACAAGCAACTGCATGACGGTTGCATAGAATTGCCCCGTATTTTAACAAAGTACAGTCTGAAGTACCATCCAGGTAGTGCTACAACCTTAGATATAAAACTCAGTCTCAAAAGGCTATTTTGAAACAATCAATTTCCATTTATTTTGTCAACATACATGTCAAACCGGTTTGGTCTGTTTTCAAAATAGATGTAAGGTATGGTGCAACATCACACCATAATATTGTGAAATATTTTCTGCGATTTATTTCAAATTATAGTTTTTTTAATTCAATGATCTACAATATAACTATATATTTATCATTCTGTGAAATAGGAATTGATATATTGCTAAACAACCTTACAGGTATATAAAGAATAAATGTCTATTTATGTTGTGATAACACACCATACCCTAAAAAGATCTACACGTTTACAAAATTAGAATGACATATATGACATATGTGTTTATAAAATAAGTCAAAATAAATTGCTTGCATAACTACGTTTTGGGGCTGAGTTTTATACCAATGGTTGTAGCACTACCTGGATGGTACTTTAGGCTAGACTTTGTTAAAATATGAGCCAATTTTATCCAACAGTCATGCAGTTACTTGTTCTGTACAAAATGACCCTTTTCCACAATGTTTTGGCTATACCGCTATAGTTATAACAGTCTTATGTTTTTCAACTGCTTGTGCTCATAAATAGCTTCATTTTGATATATAATATTCCTGGACATACTGCTTTTTCTTGGCAAATGAATGCCCTTAAAATTGGGTCTCAAACACTTTACATGAACCTTAATTAACTGATGGCAAGTCATTATGGCCTACTTGATGCTTATTTTAACCCTTATTTAACTAAATTTATTTTTGCATTTTTTCCCCAAACATATTTCCAATCTTTTGACATTTTTACCAGTGTTTGGCTCAAGCTTTTCCAATTGTTACCCTGCCTCAGCAAACAAGTATTTCTCACACAGATTGCAGTTTGATTGACAGAAATCAAAGGCCTGAAAGGCCTGAATTGAAGACAGGACTGAATATTCACAATTGGAATGAAAATTGTGGCGTTTTGAGAAGATCTCTTGAGTGGGAATCAAAAATTTAAAACAATCAATGATGGTTACATATGGAAACTGCCCCTTCCTAACAAATGAATATGCTTTACTTTGAAGACTCATCACTTCCAGATAAACCTATCCCTCTAGCCAATTCAAGCTTAACAAGAGGGTAACTGCCTTCATAATCGCTATTCATCCCCAAGTGTAAGTTTTCAATATCCTAAATGAAAAATATTCATTTAACCAACAGAAATATGGTGGCAATTCCTGTATTCTAAAAACTCATATGAATTATTGCAACCCTGTTTTATAAAATTGTATAGATTATCCCCAGCAATCCAATATGATCCAAATCCGATTTTTTTCCAGTCAAACTTATCAAGTGGATGTGTAAAAATCTTAAATAAAATGTTAATCCACATGACACACATTGCTTACCCCTTGATGAAGAGCTGAACATTTCATTGCCATGGTGAATATTGCCCTGAATTGGAAATTTGTTCAAATTTCTTTTACATTTATTATCTGATCCAGGATTTGACTAATTATCTCCACATAGAAGAAGCAATGAAAGTAATACCAATATTCTTATACTTTTACTAGTCAAAGTCAATACCAAGAAGAAGTATTTTCCCGCACAATAGCTGAAGCTTTTTTTATGAATACCGTTTAAGTTTCTTTCAGGAGTGAAACATCCTATTCTAATTCTCAATTGAGATATTTCGATCTCCATTTCAGGTTATTCTCCTTGCATATGGTCTTACTTAGTAGAAAATCATTTTTACTACAAAATAATATATAAACCTGTAAAGACAACCAACCTTTCAGGCCTTTTTCCACGGGACTGCTTTTCTAGATCAAGATTCGGATTGAACTATCCGGTGAACTATCAATTTTGATAAAACTGCCAAAATGACAGATCTTTAAATGAAATCCCGAGCTACAGACTTTATTATTATCTCACAGGTGTCCTTGCTAAAGTTTTAGGAGTCCCTGTGCTTCAGCTATCTTCATATTTGTGTTAATATTAAATAATTCTCTGAATTACCAGTAAGCTTCACAGTGTGTAAGAAAAAATGTATATCTTTGCAATTAGCTGCGGAAAAGAATTGAGGACTGTTAAAAACAGACACCAATTCCTTTCTGGTCCAAGGGACTCCAGTCAGATAGTTTTGAGTCATAGTTATTATTATACAGGGGTCTCAGACTCACAAAACCCAGCAATGAGACAATTCAATTGATCATCACAAAAAAGTCCCTTTTTTGCATCATTTGTATTGAAATACGAAACAAAAGTAACACAAACTGTCTAATTAGAATTGAAAAAAATCTGTTTTCTGCTTGAAACCTTCCTTTCACACACTTGAAATAGCTACATTTGGTAATTGAAACATAAATAGACAAGAGGACCATGATGGTCCTAGATCGCTCACCTGAATCAATTTGACCCCTAGGGCACCACATCAATTAATTAGGCAGATGTTATTAAGTAGATAATTTCTACATAAAACCAACTTTCATGACATTTCTGCCAAAAATATGGCCCCTAGAGTTATAACAAGAAAATTATCATTAAGGCTCCTTTTCCTGTGATATGGCATGGATCCTTCCCACTTTCAAAAGGCTTCATTCGTGTGACCTGACCAACATTATGACCAAGTTTCATGAAGATTGGGCAATATTTGTGGCCTATAGAGTGTAAACAAGAAAATTGTCATTAAAGCCCCATTTCCCATGATATGGCACGGATCCTTCCCATTTTCAATAAGGTTAATCCTTGCGACCTGGAGAACATTCTGACCAAGTTTCATGAAGATTGGACCATAATTGTGGCCTCTAGAGTGTAAACAAAAAAATTGTCTTTAAGGCCCCTTTTCCCGTGATATGACAAGGATCCTTCAGATTTTCAATAGGATTCATCCTTGTGACCAGGAAAACATTCTGACCGAGTTTCATGAAGATTGGGCCATATTTGTGGTCTCTAGAGTGTAAACAAGAAAATTGTCATTAAGGCCCCTTTTACCGTGATATGGCAGGGATCCTTCTCATTTTCGATAGGATTAATCCTTGTGACCTGGAGACCATTCTGACCAAGTTTCATGATGAATGGACTATATTTGTGGCCTCTAGAGTGTAAACAAGAAAATTGTCTTTAATGCCCCTTTTCCCGTGATTTGGCATGGATCCTTCCCATTTTCAATAGGGTTAATCCTTGTGACCTGGAGACCATTCTGACCAAGATTCATGATGATTGGACTATATTTGTGGCCTCTAGAGTGTAAACAAGAAAATTGTCTTTAAGGCCTCTTTTCCCGTGATATGGCACGGATCCTTCCCATTTTCGAAAGGATTAATCCTTGTGACCTGGAGAACATTCTGACCAAGTTTTGTGATGATTGGACTATATTTGTGGCCTCTAGAGTGTAAACAAGAAAATTGTCTTTAAGGCCCCTTTTCCCGTGATATGGCACTGATCCTTCCCATTTTCAATAAGGTTAATCCTTGTGACCTGGAGAACATTCTGACCAAGTTTCATGATGATTCGACAATATTTGTGGCCTCTAGAGTGTAAACAAGAAAATTGTCTTTAAGGCCCCTTTTCCTGTGATATGGCACTGATCCTTCCCATTTTCAATAGGGTTAATCCTTGTGACCTGGAGAACATTCTTACCAAGTTTCTTGATGATTGGACTATATTTGTGGCCTCTAGAGTGTAAACAAGAAAATTGTCTTTTAGGCCCCTTTTCCCGTGATAAGGCACGGATCCTTCCCATTTTCGATAGGGTTAATCCTTGTGACCTGAAGAACATTCTGACAAAGTTTCATGAAGATTGGTCCATAATTGTGGCCTCTAGAGTGTAAACACTTAAATTGTTGACGTCTGACGACGGACGACGGACGACGGACATCCAATGATCACAAAAGCTCACCTTGAGCACGATGTGCTCAGGTGAGCTAAAAAAGATAAAATCCTGTCCTAAAATGTTGTCAACCTATATTCAAAGGTGTTTGTTTTGACACATGTATTGTTTTTAATTGGCAAATTTTCTTTCTATTAGATTAAAGAAGATGTATTAGTAGGCTGTATCTGTATCAATCTTTGTTTTTTCTCAAATGATGATCCAAGAAACTCCTATGAATTTCAGCTAAACTGTGCTTATTGTTGACAGTTATGACATTTTAACCATTTCACTACACTCACAGATTTAATGCCCTATAAATATAATCCATAGATAATTTTGATTTAGGGTTTTTGTAATAAAAATCTAACTTTTTATGTTAAATAATTGATTCTTAGTACATTGCATACTAAAAATCTTTTATGATTATTATTTTTCTAACATTATTTTCACGTTAGAAGTGAATTGGAACTTAATATAGAAAAAATAAATTAGAAATTTTTAAAGGGAGGTAACTAAAATGCATGAATATGTCTGACAAGTACTACACGAAAGTGACAATATTTTTTTTCTTACCAACTTTCTTCCTGATAAGATTTACTGTTTTTCATTAGAAATCCTTACAATTATTGGTGTTTCTTTTTATTAAGAACCTATCTTTCATCTCTAAGAGATCGGGTGCCTGTAAAGTCACTCACTGTCTATCTCTGAACAATGTTGATGATAGATCTACATAGCCTACTATTCTGCTCGGGGCTAGTTTTTGTCAAGACTTTCTAAACGGATTTTGGAAAGAATACAGCCAGTTTTGATTTATTGGTGAAGATTCTAAAGATTTTTTTTTACAAAACGCAATGCTTTTTCCAGAATAATTAAATAACCCGCTTGTCAGACTGTAAACCAGTGCATGGCAGATCAGCTACGACCACAACCCGCTAATTGGAGTGGTATCTAGAGTTAGATATCTAGCTATCATTTATCAAATTTTCAAATAAAATTTATAATTTATAGGGTTATACAGGTTAAAAACTTGCAAAAAAGATCTCTGGTTGATATTTTTGCATTGAATGGCCACAATTAAACACCTTCCGTGCATGTCGCATTTTGTATTCGCCAATATTCGGCTCTGAGACAGACGAATACGATACGTATTCGCCTAGAATAAGGTATTCGGTTCACCGAATATTCGAGTGTATCGTTACAGCCCTAACATTTAGATAGATCTGAGACTTCGGAGATCGCCCAATGATTGCCGAGTAAATATCACTGGGCCAACTTATTTCTCCCCCGGGCGGGGCCCGATTTGGTTGTTTTTAGCCGGGCCACAATTTGAAACCCGGCCCTGTGTTCCGGTTGACAAGATGCTACAAACCGTTTTCTAATTATACCCCGCTTTGCGCGTGCACATGCTTGCAAAAACGGGTATAATTTGAAAACAGTTTGTAGCATCTTGTCAGCCGGAACACAGGGCCGGGTTTCAAATTGTGGCCCGGCTGAAAAACATCAAAATCGGGACCCTTTCGGGCGAGAAATAAGTTGGCCCACTATCACAATCTGTTGCCGTTTACGGAAATGACCGAGTGATGTTCCGAATGCTGTACAATATGGATAGACAAAACAAGCCTGATAATAAAGTAATTTGATAAGCCATCGAAATTTTTCCGTTAATCCAAGTAAAAATTCAAACCTAGGAAATTCCAAGGGTTTACGAGTTTATTCAAATAGCCTTGTGCTATTTTAGTTTTTATCCATTTACACTACGACAGGCCCGGGAGACGGATAAATAAAGCAACCTTAAGGACACACAAACACAAAATTTTACAAAAAATAGGGAGTCTAAAATGGGGAACAGAAAATAGCTTGCCAATGCTATGCATAAAAACAGTTGTAGGATGCAATTGAAAATTTGGAGCAGATGCAAAAGATTGCAGCCGAAAACGCCTTAAAACAGCAACACTTACGAATGTAAAACACGTTTCTACAGGCAACTTCTGCATAGATCACGTGTTCACTCCCCTGAGGTCCCGGCCAGAATTTAGGTCAGCACCAAAATTTTACGGTATATTGCCACACTATTGATTATTTTTGCCGCGTTTATTTTTATGAATGGGTCTACTTTTTTGAGCGTAATGACACATGTAGGTTTGTTATCAAAATCCGATGGCGACGATCCCTATATTGAAAGACAGGTAAACCTGTCTTCAATAAAAAATCATAATTTTGGGGGGAAAAAGATACTTGGTGTTCTCACAGTATTCATGGAAAGCCATGGCACAATGTATAAAACTTTGGCATTCTTGGCAATTAAATATGATATCCCCATTGCAATCTCATAACTCTCCTGCTGAAATTAAGGCTATGCCATGTACGGCTTTCTCACTGCACTCTTGAAATTTTCAAATCAGCATAAAGGGGGCATGGCTTTGCCATCCTAGTGTGACAGATCTTCAAGGTAGTCTTCAAGACCTGTAATAGTTCCGCAACCTTTTGGAAGTAATGAACTTAAATGTTAACCAAGGTTTCCTAAAGATCTTCATTAGGAAATCTAGGTTAACATTGTGAAAGATAATGAGTTCCGAAATGTTGCAAAACTATCACGGGTCTACTACCTTAAGCAGATGTAGATGTAGCCTGAGATTCAGGCCCTGTTTTTAGAAGTTTGTAACAAGTTGAACCATTCAGACCTTAAAATGAGTGAACTTCTCTTCAAAGAAACAGGTTTTCAGAAACTAGATATTGACTTTATATTACATATTTTCAACAATGTACCTCTTTTTTAGGAAGGCTTGTGTAGATGTGTAGCCTAGGTGAAGAAAGCAGGCAATTTACCTCAAGATCAGACTGCATGTATATGCAAGCTGATCTTATTCTATACCTTGAAATAAAGCTGCAGTGTAAAGCAGAAAATTTCATCATGAACTGCAGGGAATTGGTTGGGCCTTTTACATACTATGCATGGATGACATTTGTAGTTTTATAAAAGACAATGGTTTTATAAAAATCTGAATAAATCTATCTATCTATCTATCTCTGGGTACTGTCCACCCCTCTCTCGAGTGTTACAGACAGGAAAACAAACAGGAAAACTGTGCGCGTTGGAATGTTAGTAAATTGTTCCCTTTAATTATTACAGTAATAACAAGTCACTAATGCCTGAAAGTGTCAAACTCTTTGGGCCTATTTCCACATAATTATCCAAGTTCACATGTTGAAGTAATAAATCTTAGAAAGACAATTTTGCAAAAAGGATAAATTACATAAAGGCTTTTCCTCCTTTTCTGAAACTGTCACCTAGTTGTATGTATGGCACTTGTATACCAATCTAAAGCTATCCCCCGTCCAGCAAAGTTCAAGAACTGATTCTGGAACATTCTAGACATAAAAAAGTCAAGAATTGGTTCTTGAATGTTCTAGAAAGTTAAAGGGCTTTTAAAATCAGCTAGAATTAGTTCTAGCACTTCTAGAAACTGTTCTTGAACTTCTAGAACTAGATCTTGAACCAGTTCAAGAACTAGATCTTGAACTAGTTCAAGAACTAGTTCTTAAACTGGTCAAAAACACTAGTTATATAGAGTTCAAGAACAAGTTCTAGAAGTTCATGATCTGCCATATAACATGCAGGAACTTTCAAGAACCTGTTCTTGAATTTTTTCACAATTCTGGATTTCAAGAACCAGTTCAGCACATATGTGCAGACTGATCTTTGTGTATACCACCTACCATACTACAATATATAAATTATCCTCTTTTAAATCTTTAACCCTTGTCAGCCTAAATAATATTGGCTAAAAATTTCATCAAAATCAAAGGGCAAAAAGTACTGAAAATACCAACTGTAGATCAATTTTTATTTGAAAAACTAAATCTATCAACAATTCTAGTTTGAAAGTGAGAAACAGGTGGTGTTGGCTAATATCAGACTGCAAATAATGTGCAGGCTGATGTTGGTCTATAGCTCCTGCCAAAGCAGGAATATTCCGGGTTCAGCATGACAAGGGTTAACTTTGAAAATGCATAAAATTTCATTGTCTGGTAAGGGGTTAAAAATAAAGGTAATGAGTGAAAAAACTTTCTGCATGTTGAGACCACAAAATGATCAATAATTGCAATTCAAATCATTAAAACAGGTTGGAGTGAAGCCATTCTAAGGATAATTGGAAATATTTTGTCAGACCCACGGAGGAATTCAATTAAAGAAGAACTTCAAGTACTCTAAGAAAATTCCTTCACATACAGCTACTTGTAGCCAGTGATCTTCTGAGGCTGCATTTTGGGAATGAAAATTCTAATGTTAACCCTCGTCATGCTGATCCCGGAATATTCCTGCTTTGGCAGGAGCTATAGACTAACATCAGCCTGCACATTATTTGCAGTCTGGTATTAGTCTACACCACCTGTTTCTCACTTTCAAACCAGAATTGTCAATAGACTTAGTTTTTCAAATAGAAATTGACCTACAGTTGGTACTTTCAGCGCTTTTTGCCCTTTGATTTTGATGAAAATTTTTACACAAAACTTATTCAGCATAAAAATCTTGCATAGCTATAGATTGCAATAAATTTAAAGTGCCAAAACTACTGGAGACACTCTAAGTGTCAGTATTTTTTTTTTAAAAAAAAACAACATTTTTTAAAAAAAAAATTCTGTTTAAAATAGGAAAATCAGGTGGTTAAGACTAAGATCAGTCTGCACATATGTGCAGACTAATCTTAGTCTATGACACCAACAATAGCATGAATTGTACCGGGATCAGCATGGCATTTTTAGGGCTATAAGCAGATAACACAATTGTAAAGGTGATTAGAATTCAAAATTGTGCTAAGTAAGTGGGCCAACAACAGGAACCAATTAATCAATAGCTGCTCCCAGAAATCAAACTCAAGGCTTCTTGAACAAGAGACCAACATTTCCGTAGTTTTTCAACCATAAATACTAGAGATCTTCAGGCCTGATGGTCTTATTAACCCTTGTCATGCTAAATACATTTTGGCTAAAAATTTTCATCAAAATCAAAGGTCAAAAAGCACTGAACATGCCATCTGTAGGTCAATTCATTTTTTTAAACTAAATCTATTGGCAATTCTGGTTTGAAAATGAGAAACAGGTGGTGAAGACTAACATCAGACTGCACATAATGTGCAGGCTGATGTTTGTCTATAGCTCCTGCCAAAGCAGGAATATTCCGGGCTCAGCATGACAAGGTTTAAAGTCTTTTCTTATCCTTATCAAGAAGGTACTTAAAAGCATGCTAATGGGGACCAAAACCTAAGGAGGCCCCAAAACTGTTTTGTCAATTATAGCCTGTACTCTCATTATTACAGTGGTGAAAAAACTATTTCCATGGAGACAATGTTAGATGAAAGAAAACATCTCACAAAAAATATGTTTCTTTCTGGGGTGTTTGTGAGTTATTTACTAAAATAAAGTGTATGACAGACTAATTCGCTGTGGTCAACTGTAAATTTAATCAAGAAGGTACAAGACAACATGCTAATAGTAACAGTAACTAAGGAGGCGCCAAAACTTTTTGTAAGTTATAGCTAGTTCTCTCATGATTACTGTGGTGACAGAACTATTTCCATAGAGACCATCAAAAGTGACGGAAAATTGCTCAACAAATATATGTTTCTTTCTGGGGTGTTTGTAATTTATTTACAGAAATTAAGTTTACGACAAACTAATACAGTCATAGTTATTAAATACCATTTATAATCTGAAAGGTACTAAAAAACATGCTTAAAAAACTTAGGCACATTATGACAATGGTGGCAGAATTAATTCCATTAGATGGTCTACATCTAAGGCGACAGAAAACTTCTCACAAATAATATATTTCTTTCTTTGGGTGTCTGTAGTTAATTTACGAAAACTAAGTTTATGACACAGATTGAAACAGTAGTGGGTCCAGGAGGGGTAGGAGTGGTGGGGGGGGGGAAGGGGGCAGGGGGGGCTGGTTTCGAAGGGAGAAATTCAATCAAATTTTATGTTCCAAGAAGATACCATTTCTTATTTCAATGGCTCAGGACAAAACAAAAAATATATAGGCAGTTACAACTGTTTTGCGCTGAGCCATCAATATATTTTGCTTTTTTTTGCAAATATTTTGATTCTGAAGTCAGGACAGGATGTGCAGCCCTTAAATTATGTTACTGCAAAGGACCCTGCAGAGAACTTTTTAAGAAAATTATTATGTAAGTAATATTTGAACATGTATCCATTTATTTTGTATGAATTAAATGATTTCTTTACAAAATTCTGCCTACTGAGTCATATTTCCCCCAAAACAGATCCAATTTATCCATTGATCTGTATTTGTGAAATTCATCTATAACAATAAACAATGCTTCTTCATGTTCTCCTAGAACTGACTTGAGATTTAATCTTCAGCTTCTCTACTTAAAAGTTGAACTCTATGGTTGTCCCTAGATAACCTTTGTCCTGCCTGCTTAAGTTTGACCTTTGACTTGACCTTGACCTTAAATCAATGGCTCAGCAAGAAACAGTTGTAACTGCCTATAAGCACATACGCAGTTACAACTGTTTCATGCGGAGTCATCCAAATGTGCTCTGGATAAGCTTAATTTCAACATTAGAACTTGACTGTAGAAGTGGTCGAAAAATTAATTTCAGAAAGGACATTTACTTATCTAAGAGATTAAATTTGTCAGATTATCATTATATATATATTATTTTTTTTTTTTTAGAAATGCATCCAGTTTTGTAGCAGCTTTGCTCCTGATAATCTCTAGTTTTACATTTGGTCTTGAGATGTGACCTTGAACTTGGAGCCACTTGAACAGCAAATTTCAAATCACATTTTTAAACAAGAGGACCATGATGGTCCTATATCGCTCACCTTCGTCTCTTTGACTTCTCCCTTAGCAAAATTAAATACTTGAAAGATCATTAAAAGATCATTAACTTTTTCAAAGAAAAACATAACTCTATTTCTATGATCGCTGCATAAATTTCTATCCTTTTCTAAACAAGTTTCATGTGACCTGGCCAACATTCTGACCAAGTTTCATAAAGATTGGGCAATATTTGTGGCCTCTAAAAAGAAAATAGTCATTTAGGTCCCTTTTCCTGTGAAATGACATGGATCTTTCAATTTTTAATAGGGTTCATCCTTGTGACCTATATCCATTATTCTCATCATGTTTCATTAAAATTGAATTGTAATTGTGGCTTCTACAGCGTACCCAAGAAAATTGTCATTAAGGCCCCTTTTCCTGTGATAAGGCACAGATCCTTCCCATTTTCAATAGGGTTCATCCTTGTGACCTGGCCAACATTCTGACCAAATTTCATAAAGATTAGGCCATATTTGTGGCCTCTAGAGTGTAAACAAGAAAATTGTCATTAAGGTCCCTTTTCCTGTGATATGGCACGGATCCTTCCCATTTTCTATAGGGTAAATCCTTGTGACCTGGCCAACATTCTGACCAAGTTTCACGAAGATTGGGCCATATTTGTGGCCTCTAGAGTGTTATCAAGAATATTGTCATTTAAGCCTCTTTTCTCGTAATATGGCACGGATCCTTCCCATTTTCGATAGGGTTAATCCTTGTGACCTGGCCATGGCAACATTCTGACCAAGTTTCATGAAGATTGGGCCATATTTGTGGCCTCTAGAGTGTAAACAAGAAAATTGTCATTATGGACCCTTTTCCCATGATATGGCACGGATCCTTCCCCATTTTCAATAGGGTTCATCCTTGTGACCTGGCCAACATTCTGACCAAGTTTCATGAAGATTGGGCCATATTTGTGGCCTCTAGAGTGTAAACACTAAGATTGTTGATGCCGGACGACAGACGACGCACGACGGACATTCAATGATCACAAAAGCTCACCTTGAGCACGATGTGCTCAGGTGAGCTAAAAATCTACTTCACACATTTTCTAGATATTACTATTGAACAGCTAATTCAACAAGAGCCATGTCGGACATGGCCATCCCCCGCCGAGAAAGCTTGATGGTAAACTGAAGCCTAGTAGATTAAGGGTCCTACTTTCAGAAATTAAGCCCCTACAAAATCTAAGTCTTTAAAATACCAAATGGCAATAACTCCAAAATTATGATAGCCAGAGTTATAGTTCTTGTGCACTGCACTCCTCCTCCATGAGATCTATCCACCCATAAAATTTCAGGTTGATAGCTAAAATACTTTAGGAGATATGCTGCGGACAAAATCTAAGTATCAAAAATAACAAAGGGCAATAACTCCAAAATTATACTAGCCAGAGTTATACTTGTTGTGCACTGCACTTCTCTTCCATGAGATCTATCCTCCCATAAAGTTTCAAGTTGATAGCTTTAATACTTAAGGAGATATGCTCCAGACAAAATCAAAGTCTTAAAAATAACAAAGGGCAATAACTCCAAACTTATGCAAGCCAGAGTTGTAGTTCTTGTTCACTGCAATTCTCCTCCATGAGATCTATCCACCCATAAAGTTTTAAGTTGATAGCTATTATACTAAAGGAGATATGCTCCAGACAAAATCAAAGTCTTAAAGATAACAAAGGGCAATAACTCCAAAACTATGCAAGCAAGAGTTTTAGTTCTTGTGCACTGCACTTCTTCTCCATGAGATCTATCCTCCCATAAAGTTTCAAGTTGATAGCTTTAATACTTTAGGAGATATGCTCCTGACAAAATCTAAGTCTTAAAAATAACAAAGGGCAATAACTCCAAAATTATGCAAGCAAGAGTTGTAGTTCTTGTTGTGCACTGCACTTCTCCTCCATGAGATCTATCCACCCATAAAGTTACATGTTGATAGCTATTATACTTTAGGAGATATGCTCCGGACAAAATCTAAGTCTTTAAAATAACAAAGGGCAATAACTCCAAAATTTTGCAAGCAAGCGTTGTAGTTCTTGTGCACTGCACTTCTTCTCCATGAGATCTATCCACCCATAAAGTTTCAAGTTGATAGCTATTATACTTTAGGAGATATGCTCCGGACAAGTTTAGTGACGGAACCTTGGAAGGATGGAATGACGGAATGACAGAATGACGGAATGACGGACAGAGAGCATTACTATATCCCCTCGCCAAAAACGGCGGGGGATAAAAAGGCACATTCACTCATAATGGAAAACTACTTAACAAAATTATTTTCAAATCAATCCCTTAATGTAGGCATAATAGTCACAAAAAAGAATAATTTAAGCATTTGACCTTTAGCTGTGATCTTGACTTTGGAGCTATCAAAAAATTCTTAAGAATGGCACATCTATTCATAATAGAGAATAAATGCGCCAGATTATTTACTAATAGTAGCACCCCTGCATTTTTGACTTAGAACACCAACTTCAAATGCCTAAATTTTAGGAACTTTCATATGATAGTTTACAGGAAATTCACCTTAAATTAAAGGAAAAAGGGCCTAGAAGACATCAATTTTAATGATTTTTTAAATAAGAAAATATATACTAAATAAAAGCTCCCTAACCATATTATATATAGCTCCCATGGGCTTTTATTAGGAGAAATTCGGCATTTACAAAAAGTTGTCATAGTAACAACTATGTCTTGCTCACCACAAGGGAATTAGGCAAAAACAAAATATTTCCTACACTTAGAAATAGTTGAAGCTATATTGTACATGCATTTAGAAATCTGATCTCTTTTTTCCTAAATTCACAACTTAAGCCAGACAATTTCATTTCCTATATTTTTAACAAATGACCTCGACCTGTGACCTTGAAACAAGGGCTAATGAAAAATTTCTTAAAAACAATGATGAAAAGGCAATATAGACACCAATTCCGTCTTTCAGCAAGAGGCATTCATAAATGAAATGAGCCTGAGCAGGACATTTCCAAAAAAATAATATGTGCATATTTGACGGATATTGCGCAGCCTGGATAGCCTTATAGTTTATAATGCTTATTAAGAAAATTCTGTAATTGTGAGAAATGTGAGAAAAGACTGCAAGTCTTAAGCCTTCTAGAAAGAGCAAAGAGAAGACTTTGATCAGACTGTGCATATGCACAGTCTGATCTGAGTCTTAATGATGTGCACTAGTGATATTGTTGGACATGTCATGCAAAGGCCCATGATCATTGAGTTCTCAAAAACCTATTTGTGAAACAGAGCCCCACCAAAATGGCAACACTCGTTTTATTCACCAGGGAAAGTTTGCAAAACATATTTATGAATATTCTAAAGCAATACAATTCAATCATTTGGACTACAAGTATCCCATTTATTTCACTTATTCAGAAGTTTTCCAATTCTTCCCTGAATTTTTCCAGACCACACATGATGTACGATTTAAAACATCGCTCAAACTTTTTAGAAAAGTACCTTGGACTTAAGTGTAGTAATTTTGGGCAATTTTTAGGTATTTCAGCTTCTGGCCGTGCTATGGTCAATACACTTCATTGAAGAAATGAACATTTCTTGAATGCATTCCGATCATATACGCAGATCTTTTGGGCATATCAAAATTTCATGACAAAATGCAGTTCAATACAAACAATTATCCTCTATTTATTGTCAGCCTCAGTTTTGTGGTTGGCCTGACATGGTTTGACACTAACTTTTTTTGTCACAAGCCTGAAGGACCTATTAGCCAAAAATATTACAGGCCCTCCATGATAAAAGGTCCTGCATGAAAACCATGCTTGATATTTAGCAATTAAATTATTGAAAAGGAAAACATTGTTGGAAAAGAAGAAATTGCTTTTTGACAAGCAATTTCTTCTTTCTCCACAATATTTTCCATTTTTGTAAAGCAAATTTTAGTATTGGAAAGGCAAATTTATCATAACATGACAGATTTGGAATACTAAGTACTGCCATTAACCACTGGCCTGAAGGACCTGCAACATTGTTACATCTACCCTTTCTCCCTAAAATCCACAGGTCTTGGGCTCAAAGACTGGCGTTAGTGTCGATCACTGCCTGATGATATAACAAAACATGGTGATTCATAGGCCACAATGGTGCAGCCTCTGCCTTGGTGTGTTTTCAGTGCTTTTAGCCCTTTGATTTAATTCAGCATAATGATATTCCATAAAGATTTTCATTCAGATTGTCATAATTATTACACTGTAAATAAAAGTTCAAATGTCATTTTAATTATTAAAAGCTGCTTCATGCATTTTTAAACTATTACCATTAAACACAATTTCTCATTTATTTTTTTCTTCAAGGTTTTGACAACAAAGAAGTAAATGTTTCTTATCTGTAAAAGACATGGCCACTTTATCTGACAAATTTCTGAACAAAATTGTTTCGAAAGACGACAAAATAGTGTGACTCATCTGCTGGCTCAGGAGCTATTTTACGCTTATTTTACGCAAGCCAATTGTACGTAAAATCAATACCACCATACCTCTGATCTCCACAGGAAGAGCTAGACGATATTTCTGATATTTCGGGAGAAATGCGGTCTTGTCATTTTACTCAGGTCCTTAATAAGTCTGATATCATCTTAATTTTTTCTGCAAATTGCCACCATTTTAAATACTGTCATTAACCCTTGTCATGCTGAATATTCCTGCTTTGGCAGGAGCTATAGACAAACATCAGCCTGCACCTTTGTGCAGTCTGATGTTAGTCTACACCACCTGTTTCTCACTTTCAAACCAGAATTGTCAAAAGATTTAGTGTTTCAAATAAAAAATGACCTACAGTTGGTACTTTCAGTGCTTTTTGCCCTTCGATTTTGATGAAAATTTTTAGCCAAAATTCATTCAGCATGACAAGGGTTAAATGGGCAGAGCTACAGATAGAGGGGTATTTTCGACTTAAAACTTTAAAAAAAACATTTCACTTGTCCCTGCTCAAACCCTATTTTGTCAGTACTCATTTGGATCCTCTTTTTGATGTGATTCAAATGAGTACCCACAACATAGGGTTTCATTTGGAATTATAATTAAGCTTTTAACTGGAGTAACCCCCCCCCCTCCAATTGTACCGCTTAAAGGGGTTGAGAAAACAGTGAATGAAGACAAAATTGCCTATCATAATTACCGTATTTCTCCTAATAAATGCTCCCGGGAGCTATATTCAGTATGCATTTTCTGATTTAAAGAAGTCATTTAAATTGATGTCCTTAAGGGCCCTTCACTTTAACCCTTTGCTGTTTAATCCCTGCTTTTTACGTGCCTGTGACTTTATGATTGAGAAAACATTGTGAAAAAAGAAGAAATTGCTTCTGACAAGCAATTTCTTCTTTTTTCACACTATTTTCTACCCAACTGAATGGTTATTTTTCAAATTAAACCCACTTTTAATTTTCGTCTGCAAAACCTTTGAATTTGGACAGGTCAAAATTTTGTAAAACAGGAAAGTGTTAATTTAAGGTGAATTTCCTCTAAACAGTGATAATCAAAGGCCTGAAAGGCCTGAATGCAGTCAGGACGGAACAATATATGAGTATTGAAATATTTCAATTATAACAAATTCTCTGAAATCTAAGGCTAAAATCTACACTTCAGATCTTTGGCCTTCTATTCTGACCTTTCATTCCAAAATATTGCCTTATTCATGCTTAGAGCCCTTGCTTTTGATGAAAAGAGCACTCCTTGGTGGGCCAATGCTTTACTACAAGGTCAGAATAATAATATAAAAATAATAAGGGCTTAATTCTTATATCTTCCATTGTCATCCACCTTGATAATAAGGATAGCTCCTGTGATGGCTAATACCCATGCCGAGTTAACAGAAAATAACTAGACATAAAACCACCCCAAAAATTGCACTCAGTCAACAAATCAACACGAAATTGTTAACTACCTAACTCTGCTATTCTCTTTTTTTTTTTTTTTTTTTTTTTTTTATTCATAATAAACATGTCATAACGTTGGGTTTCTCACCATACTTTAGCCAGTAATATCTGTCAAGCAAGTAGGTGAGAAAACCCCGCTTTTCTTTGGTTTTTAAATCGGCAAAAGTCACTTGTTCGTCTGCTAAAATTTCAGAGGGACAGATTTCCGGAGATTGTGAAATATGGACGTGGACCCTGTGAAATCGGTCCGGGTTCATTAGAATCTATTTCTATATTTACTTTTGCCTTCTTTTCGGGAGACCCGGCGAAAAAGTTATAATTTGTCTTTGTTCGCCTTTAATCTTGATCTATTCATGTAAACATAGAATGGTTCCCGATTTATTGGATTTCCGATAATACAGCGCCGATTATCATAACGCTGTGCGGGGTACCATTAAGATTTTTATTTTGGAATAGGCCAAAACGGCAGGTCGTCGTGGAACTCCGATTTTCGTCGATATCGTATTTTAAGATTCGGCGCGACGTAGTGCCCATCCTTTTGATTTTTATTCGCAGTCTACGACTTTTTAGTTCAAATCGCGCGGCCTTGGCAGAACCCTAACACCGAATTTCAAAATAAACGATAAACCTGTCTGAATAAGGGAAGTAACTCGTACTAATTGCATTCCCTTTAAAAAACGGTCGCTGACTACTTTCGATTTCGTGTTTACTTTTCGGCGCCGTTCAAAATCGTTTTTCCCCCGGAATTTTGATGTCCAAATTCGTAATACGGAAATATGGCTTTGAAATCGGAATTGTTCACAAAAATCTAGGCAGCTAGAATTCAGTCTGATATTATTTTCGCGGGCTGAAAATCATTAATGGGTTTACTTTTTCACGCTCATGGATTTATTCGAATTTGGTGTTGTGAGGATCCGATTGCCGGCGACCACTATATGCAAGTCAGACTTTCAGTCTGACTGCATAAAAATGATTGTTTAGAGGAAATTCATCTTAAATTAGAGGAGAAGTCTCAAAGAGTTCCTACAATTTAGGCCTCTGAAGTGAATTTTCTCAATAAGGGTGCTACTTTTAGGGAGAGCACTATTATTAGTGGAAATAAGGTAAGCAATTTTCTCAATTTGTCTGCCACTTCATTGATTTTGGACCAGTCTACAATAATTTTATCTGGTGACAGGGTTACAGGGGTTAAACCCTTTGTTATTGATTTCCATTTCACACCTCATTTGACAGGAGTCCCCCTCAGAGCGACATCTAGTGAGTAAACCGCAATATCCTCTTTCCTCTACTACGTCCAAAAATACAGAATTAATCGTACTCCCGGGATTCTAGGATTTCGATATTTCCTTGATGATCTTCTCGCATGCTAATCATATAGGCTCAGCTTAAGAGAAAAATGTTAGCTTTTCTCCTCATCATGAATTAAATTTTCTTTCTCCTCAATTTTCATCTTCTTTCCTTTATTTAAGATCCCTATTCAATAAGACAATAATTTCAAGGCTATGATTCGTAATATCTAAGGAAGGAATATGGGAAAAGAAAAAAAAATGCAATGGATAAGTGAAACTATGGAAGCATATCTCACAAGTATAGACTAAGTTGACCTTTCATCACTCACTTGAACTTTTAGATCTATATCAAAACTGGGTCACCAGTTTTCACAAGACTTTTACCTTCAAAAAATGGCCTTAAAATATTTCCTAAGGTAGCCTTTAAGTATGAGAAAAAACAGAAGAGCATGTTTTACAAATTAAATTATCATTTAATCAAGAAAGCAAAATTTTAATTCTTTATTCATAGATATCATAGGGCCTACATGGGTACAGCAAGGGCAACAAATATTAGTAAGGGTCCCATATGGACCCCAATTTTGACAATTTGGCCAAAAACTGCCCATATGAAGCCCTGATTTATTCTCAAGAAAAAAAATGCACAGTTCCTATGTGAGTCCTAAAATATGTATGAGAAGTTTTCAATAAAAGACTTGCATGCGTCCCATTTTTGTATTTTGTCCAGATTTATGTATGCCCTTATAGGGCCAAATTGTCTTAGGTTGGCAGTAAATTTTTAAAGATCTATAAATGCAGCTGTATCTTTCAAGTCGATTTTACCTAAAATAAAAATTTATAAATAGCATAAAAAGGTGAGACAGTAAAAACTCCAATTCCAATAATTATAAGCATTTTTTTTTTTTGCTTTTTCTTCAATATTTAATTCAGACTAGGTGGACTAGCCCGGAAACCCCATTTACATTCTAGACAAAAGTTAATATTAGTGTTGCATGCTCTCCAATATTCTGGTTTAATGTCTTATGTATATTCATAATGGCATCATTATTCTTCATTCGAATGTCTAGTCTCGCAAATTTCTACAATGGTCAACCAGTAATCAAATATAGTATTTTCTTTAATGATTTTTGGTGGTTTATCGAGAAATAATGGTAGAATATCACTTGATAATCTCGCCACAAAAGCAGCGAAATTATCAAAACTTATACCCTGCTTTTGTGCATTCCATCCTGTCTGACGTCATCTATGCGGGGCGAAATAAGTGACGTCACAATGAATGTTGCATAGCAATCACATGCAAAATGACGCGCTTTACGAAAATATGTCCTACCAATGTCACATTTTGTCTCATTTTTGCATTAAAGAAATAGAATAATCTTTTGTTTTTCGAGTAAGATTGATCAATATTTCATTCTGTGAACAACAAAGCCTTATTTTCACTCGTGAGAATATCACTTTTGTTGTTCACTGAAATATAAACCAATCTTACACTGCAACAAACAATTATATTTCCTCTGTATCCATGATTAATGCCCTGGCAGGGTGGAGCCTAAGTAACGGGTCGTAGCACTGAAGGTTAAGGGAAATCAGCTTTTATCTAAAATAACCTACTTCTAAAGAAAGTCAACAGAAATAACTTGAGACCTTAAATCGTAGATTGGTTACCAAATCCTCGTAACTTCAGCTTAATCAAGCTGAAGTTACGAGGCCTTGGTAACCAAACAATGAAATGTGTTCACTCTTTGAGAGCATGTGAATCCTTTAGGTTTTAGGATATATTTATATGCACAAGTTAACGATGATTACCGACTAAAATTTGAAAGAACCCAAACTATTTAAAAGTAATCTCGCCAAATTACTTCACTTTTAAGCCCCGCCCTGCCAGTTCAATAATTACGCAGAATACTAGTAAATCATTTATGGGAGTCAAGCTGTATTTACTATGCTTTGCTCGCCTAATGACTATAATTCTCCTCATTTTTGGTAGGCGAGTCTCTATTGTTTAGTTGATCATGACTAAAAAATATCCTTTCAAAATTCCAGTCAAAACAAAGTGTTAAAAACTATAATAAAGGCCTATTTTTTTGCTTGAAATTTTCAGTTCTATCTCTCTCACTAAGTATGGATTAAAATGTAGTGCATTTTACAGCTGAATTGTCATATATCTATTATTAACATTTTGTAAAGACTAAAATCAGACTGCACATCTTTTTTGTGCACAATCTTTGACATCTTCTATGAAAATGGATTTCTATTTGACATATCAAACAGTTTAAGGTAGTGGACCCGTAATAGTTCTGCAACATTTTGGACTACATGTTCTTTCACAATGTAAACCGAAATTTCCTAATGAAAATTATTAGCAAACCTCGGTAAACACTGTAAAAGTTCATTACTCTCATGACGTAATGGAACTGTTACTGGTCCATTACCTTAAAGACAGCCTTTATCACATTCCCACCCATTCCCACCTTTTTTGATGCTCCTAAAGAAAAAGGTGACGGAAAACATTGTGGAAAATGAAGGATTTCCTTACTTTAAACCAACAATCTTTTCACTGTTCACCATATTTTCTTCTCCATGCAAAAAAAAAAAAAAACAAGAGGACCCTGAGGGCCCTAAATCGCTCACCTGATATTTCAAGTAAATTATCATTAAGACTCCATTTCCTATGATATGGCATGAACCTTCTTATTTTCAACAGAGTTCATTCTTGTGACCTGGCAAACATTTTGATCAAGTTTCATGAAGATTGGACAATATTTGTGACGTTTGGAGCGCTTACGAGAAAATTGTCATTCAGGCCCCTTTTCTCGTGATATGGCATGAATACTTCCCATTTTCAAATGAGTTCATCCTCATGACCTAACAAACATTCTGACAAAGTTTCATGATGATTGGACCATATTTGTGGCTTCTAGAGAGTAAACAAAAAAATTGTCATTTAGACGCCTTTTCCTGTGATATGGCACCGATACCTCCCATTTTCGATAGACTTCATACTCATGACCTAACAAACATTCGGACCAAGTTTCATGAAAATTGGACCATATTTGTGGCTTCTAGAGTGAAAACAAGAAATTTGTCATTAAGGCCCCTTTTCCCGTGATATGGCACGGATCCTTTCCATTTGAGCAATTTTCATTAGGGACCAACCAAGGAATATTTCTGCCAAGTTTGGTTGATTTTGACCCATAAGTTTAGGAGGAGATGTCGTTTAAAGTTATTGTTGACAAAATTGTCATTAAGGCGCCTTTTTCTGTGAGATGGCATTGATCCTTCCCATTTTCAATAGACTTCATACTCATGACCTAACAAACATTCTGACCAAGTTTCATGAAGATTGGACCATTTTTGTGGCTTCTAGAGTGAAAACAAGAAATTTGTCATTAAGGTCCCTTTTCCCGTGATATGGCACAGATCCTTTCCATTTGAGCAATTTTCATAAGGGACCACCCAAGGAATATTTCTGCCAAGTTTGGTTGATTTTGACCCATAAGTTTAGGAGGAGATGTCGTTTAAAGATATTGTTGACAAAATTGTCATTAAAGCGCCTTTTTCTGTGAAATGGCACAGATCCTTCCTATTTTCAATAGACTTCATCCTCATGACCTAACAAACATTCTGACCAAGTTTCATGAAGATTGGACCATATTTGTGGCTTCTAGAGTGAAAACAAGAAATTTGTCATTAAGGCCCCTTTTCCCGTGATATGGCACAGATCCTTTCCACTTTAGCAATTTTCATAAGGGACCACCCAAGGAATATTTCTGCCAAGTTTGGTTGATTTTGACCCATAAGTTTAGGAGGAGATGTTGTTTAAAGATATTGTTGACAAAATTGTCATTAAAGCGCCTTTTTCTGTGAAATGGCACAGATCCTTCCCATTTTCAATAGACTTCATACTCATGACCTAACAAACATTCTGACCAAGTTTCATGAAGATTGGACCATATTTGTGGCTTCTAGAGTGAAAACAAGAAATTTGTCATTAAGGCCCCTTTTCCCGTGATATTGCACGGATCCTTTCCACTTTAGCAATTTTCATAAGGGACCACCCAAGAAATATTTCTGCCAAGTTTGGTTGATTTTGACCCATAAGTTTAGGAGGAGATGTCGTTTAAAGATATTGTTGACAAAATTGTCATTAAGGCGCCTTTTTCTGTGAAATGGCACGGATCCTTCCCATTTTCAATAATCTTCATACTCATGACCTAACAAACATTCTGACCAAGTTTCATGAAGATTGGACCATATTTGTGGCTTCTAGAGTGAAAACAAGAAATTTGTCATTAAGGCCCCTTTTCCCGTGATATGGCACAGATCCTTTCCACTTTAGCAATTTTCATAAGGGACCACCCAAGAAATATTTCTGCCAAGTTTGGTTGATTTTGACCCATAAGTTTAGGAGGAGATGTCGTTTAAAGATATTGTTGACAAAATTGTCATTAAGGCGCCTTTTTCTGTGAAATGGCACGGATCCTTCCCATTTTCAATAGACTTCATACTCATGACCTACAAACATTCTGACCAAGTTTCATGAAGATTAGACCATATTTGTGGCTTCTAGAGTGCAAACAAGAAATTTGTCATTAAGGCCCCTTTTCCCGTGATATGGCACGGATCCTTTCCACTTTAGCAATTTTCATAAGGGACCACCCAAGGAATATTTCTGCCAAGTTTGGTTGATTTTGACCCATAAGTTTAGGAGGAGATGTTGTTTAAAGATATTGTTGACAAAATTGTCATTAAAGCGCCTTTTTCTGTGAAATGGCACAGATCCTTCCCATTTTCAATAGACTTCATATTCATGACCTAACAAACATTCTTACCAAGTTTCATGAAGATTGGACCATATTTGTGGCTTCTAGAGTGAAAACAAGAAATTTGTCATTAAGGCCCCTTTTCCCGTGATATGGCACGGATCCTTTCCACTTTAGCAATTTTCATAAGGGACCACCCAAGGAATATTTCTGCCAAGTTTGGTTGATTTTGACCCATAAGTTTAGGAGGAGATGTTGTTTAAAGATATTGTTGACAAAATTGTCATTAAAGCGCCTTTTTCTGTGAAATGGCACAGATCCTTCCCATTTTCAATAGACTTCATACTCATGACCTAACAAACATTCTGACCAAGTTTCATGAAGATTGGACCATATTTGTGGCTTCTATAGTGAAAACAAGAAATTTGTCATTTAAGGCCCCTTTTCCCTTGATATGGCACGGATCCTTTCCACTTTAGCAATTTTCATAAGGGACCACCCAAGAAATATTTCTGCCAAGTTTGGTTGATTTTGACCCATAAGTTTAGGAGGAGATGTCGTTTAAAGATATTGTTGACAAAATTGTCATTAAAGCGCCTTTTTCTGTGAAATGGCATGGATCCTTCCCATTTTCAATAGACTTCATACTCATGACCTAACAAACATTCTGACCAAGTTTCATGAAAATTGGACCATATTTGTGGCTTCTAGAGTGAAAACAAGAAATTTGTCATTAAGGCCCCTTTTCCCGTGATATGGCACGGATCCTTTCCATTTGAGCAATTTTCATAAGGGACCACCCAAGGAATATTTCTGCCAAGTTTGGTTGATTTTGACCCATAAGTTTAAAAGGAGATGTCGTTTAAAGAAAAAGTTGACGCCGTGACGGACAGACGGACAGATGGACAGACGGACGCCGGACAACGATCGATCACAATAGCTCCCTTGAGCACTTCCTGCTCAGGTGAGCTAACAAAAACAGACTTTTAAAATTTCCTCATTTAAAAAATGACACCCTGCAACTTCTTTGATATTGGATCAATCTAAAAACCCTGTTGGCTGTTAATGTGTAAATTAAGTAAATGGAAATAATTCAATAATCCTCCATATGTTGGTCAAGACTTGGCTCTATTTTCATCCATCAAACTTCAAAGCCAATTAATACCAAATCCTGACCCTCTCCTTCCATATAAAGCTAGTCCATTTTAAGGAGAATTTGATAGTAATAGCACTAAAAATCATGATATCTCCTTAATTGGTCATAAAGGGACCATTATAATTCCTTCTTTTAAATGCATGATTTATTTATGTGGTACAAGCAAATCCTTAATTCTGGATGAGAATATATTCATTTAGCTAGCTGACTGATTCAATTTGAGCCTGTGTGTGACATTTCCAACAATTTCATATGTGTGCAAAGCATAGTCTCTGGTCAGCCTGTGCAGCCACACAGGCTGTCCAGAGTCTTTGCTCTGCGCTCATAAGATAGATAAGGTCCTATTCCCTCTTCAGTTAGTGTTCTAGCTGCATTGCCTGGTTTGTCTAAGCTGCAGAGTGTATGTCCATCACACATGCAAAATTGTTGGAAATGTCACACACTCAGGCTCATTACGAAGGTCCTATTCCATCTTCAGACAAACAGTTTGTATTCTAGCTGCATTGTGTCGTTTGTCCAAGCTGCAGAGTATACGTCCATCTCACACATGCAAAATTGTTGAAAATGTCACACACTCAGGCTCATTTATGAAGATCCTTTTCCATCTTCAGACAGACGGTTAGTATTCTAGCTGCATTGTGTGGTTTGTCAAAGCTGCATAGTGTATGTCCATCACACACATGCAATATTGTTGGAAATGTCACACACTCAGGCTCATTTACGAAGGTCCTATTCCATCTTCAGACAGGCAGTTAGTATTCAAGCTGCATTGTGTGGTTTGTACAAGCTGCATAGTGTATGTCCATCACACACATGGGAAATTGTTGGAAATGTCACACACTCAGGCTCATTTATGAAGGTCCTAAACCATCTTCAGACAGACAGTTAGTATTCAAGCTGCATTATGTGTGGTTTGTCTTAGCTGCAGAGTGTATGTCCATCACACACATTCGAAATTGTTGCAAATGTCACACACTCAGGCTCATTTATGAAGGTCCTAAACCATCTTCAGACAGACAGTTAGTATTCAAGCTGCATTATGTGTGGTTAGTCTAAGCTTCAGAATGTATGTCCATCACACACATTCGAAATTGTTGCAAATGTCACACACTCAGGCTCATTATGAAGGTCCTAAACCATCTTCAGACAGACAGTTAGTATTCAAGCTGCATTATGTGTGGTTAGTCTAAGCTGCAGAGTGTATGTCCATCACACACATGCCAAATTGTTGGAAATGACATACACTCTGATAAGGCTCATTTACAAACTATATTATCCTTTTCTTGACCATGAAAAAGCATTGCCTTGCAGAATCCAAATTGCATTGTATCTTTCAGCATATTATGAGGTTTCAGTGCAAGACAGTTCTAAGTGTATATACAATGTATATACACTTAGTACAGTCTTGCACTGAACCCTCTTATTGATATCTCTTTCAATTATTTTATGTCATGGCAATGAAACATGTAAAGCTTTGTGGGTTTTTTTTAAAAAATTGCTTTACATTCAAGACTGTGAAGTTTTCTGTTGCTTGAATCTAGAATTTCTGTTGATTGTTTCTGTGATCTTGTTATATTTCATAACAAAAGAATAATTTGAATGATGACAAACAAAAAAGAGAAGAACAGTTTTGAATGCCGTAGTATATTCCATAAGGACAATACTGCTAATTGTAACATTATGCACTATCCATTTTCTGGCATTTTGTTAGAATAATGTTCAATAATTTCCCTTAAATCGTACTCTTCCAACCATTATTCTGTTGATATAACATGATAACAGAATTCTAATGGGGATAGCCAACATATTTTTTCTGTTACTATAGTACTCTTTGTGGTGAAATGAAACCTTGACATGTATAAATGGATCAGTTGACTTTACTAGGTCAGTTCAAAAAGTATTCTATATGCCTATATACAGTAAAGTCTCAGTGGTTCGTATCTCAAGGAACCGGGACTATTTATACAAACTAAACGTAGTATGAACCAACCAATGTCAAGCAGTCGGTAGTTTTTTGATGGCTCAGATCGGACATGGTCTTCAGGTACCCTATATTTGTGGCTTTATTCTTAGGTTCTATGGAATATGTTTTAAATCAAGTTCTAACGAGACCATTTTGAAGAGAGTAAGGACGCAACAATTCTCACTTAAACAATGATCATCTTTCGTTTCATCCATATTTAAATCCTAAACAAAGTAATTTCGGCAATTATTTACATGCCAAATATTAATTACATCAGAGTGTTTTCCCTTTGGATCGATCACTTTGAGTACTTATTCAGTGGACAATGAAATCTCGGCATAACAATGAATCTGTGTGGAGTCGTGTGGAAGTCATGTTCACAATCAAGTCTACGAAGATTTGCACATTCATATGTGCATAATCAGTATGAGAAAGCCAGATGAAAAACAATAAATAAGGTCACTGATTGATCCTTTATTCGATTTAACCCACCGAAAATTACAATTCAAACAATGCCTGTAAATATTGATGCAAAACAATAACTTCGGTTACTACCAATCAACAGGTGTGAAAATCAAGAAATATGTCTATTGTTACACCTAGGACAGCTATTGATCGCATAATTCACACCTACAGATTAAACATATTATTTTGTGTTATTTGGAAACTCTCGGGACTTGACACGAGCTACGAGCTACGAACTACGAACCACCGACATGCGAATTACTTGAAGCCTTCTAACAAAGATAAAGAGGGCAGAAAATCGGGACCAAAGAATGTATACGAACCAACACATACCTACGAACCACCGGCGTGCGAATGACTGAGATTTTACTGTATTTATAGGCATTTACAATTTTTGTGCACTTACCTCTCAGCTTATTAATGGGACATAAGTAAATAAATAGTCATGCCAAGATTCATTGAAATTGGTCCATTGGTTTTGGAGAAGAAGATTTTTAAAGAATCTAAAAAGAAAGTAATGTAAAAACAAGAGGACCCTGAGGGCCCTAAATCGCTCACCTGATATTTCAAGTAAATTATCATAAAGACTCCATTTCCTATGATATGGCATGAACCTTCCCATTTTCAACAGAGTTCATTCTTGTGACCTGGCAAACATTTTGATCAAGTTTCATGAAGATTGGACTATATTTGTGGCGTTTGGAGCTCTTACGAGAAAATTGTCATTAAGGCCCCTTTTCCCGTGATATGGCAAGTATACTTCCCATTTTCAAATGAGTTTATCCTCATGACATAACAAACATTCTGACAAAGTTTCATGATGATTGGACCATATTTGTGGCTTCTAGAGAGTAAACAAAAAAAAATGTCATTAAAATGCCTTTTCCCGTAATATGGCACAGATCCTTTCCATTTGAGCAATTTTCATAAGGGACCACCCAAGGAATATTTCTGCCAAGTTTGGTTGATTTTAACCCATAAGTTTAGGAGGAGATGTCGTTTAAAGATATTGTTGACAAAATTGTCATTAAGGCGCCTTTTACCGTGATATGGCATGGATCCTTCCCATTTTCAACAGACTCAATCCTCATGACCTAACAAACATTCTGACCAAGTTTCATGAAGATTGGACCATATTTGTGGCTTCTAGAGTGAAAACAAGAAATTTGTCATTAAGGCCCCTTTTCCCGTGATATGGCACAGATCCTTTCCATTTGAGCAATTTTCATAAGGGAACACCCAAGGAATATTTCTGCCAAGTTTGGTTGATTTTAACCCATAAGTTTAGGAGGAGATGTCGTTTTAAGAAAAAGTTGACAAAATTGTCATTAAGGCGGCTTTTTCTGTGAAATGGCACGGATCCTTCCCATTTTCAATAGACTTCATCCTCATGACCTAACAAATACTCTGACCAAGTTTCATGATGATTGGATCATATTTGTGGCTTCTAGAGTGAAAACAAGAAATTTGTCATTAAGGCCCCTTTTCCCGTGATATGGCACAGATCCTTTCCATTCGAGCAATTTTCATAAGGGACCACCCAAGGAATATTTCTGCCAAGTTTGGTTGATTTTAACCCATAAGTTTAGGAGGAGATGTCGTTTAAAGATATTCTTGACAAAATTGTCATTAAGGCGGCTTTTTCTGTGAAATGGCACGGATCCTTCCCATTTTCAATAGACTTCATCCTCATGACATAACAAACATTCTTACCAAGTTTCATGAAGATTGGATCATATTTGTGGCTTCTAGAGTGAAAACAAGAAATTTGTCATTAATGCTCCTTTTCCCGTGATATGGCACGGATCCTTTCCATTTGAGCAATTTTGATAAGGGACTACCCAAGGAATATTTCTGCCAAGTTTGGTTGATTTTAACCCATAAGTTCAGGAGGAGATGTCGTTTAAAGATATTGTTGACAAAATTGTCATTAAGGCGGCTTTTTCTGTGAAACGGCACGGATCCTTCCCATTTTCAATAGACTTCATCCTCATGACCTAACAAACATTCTGACCAAGTTTCATAAAGATTGGACCATATTTGTGGCTTCTAGAGTGAAAACAAGAAATTTGTCATTAAGGCCCCTTTTCCCGTGATATGGCACGGATCCTTTCCATTTGAGCAATTTTGATAAGGGACCACCCAAGGAATATTTCTGCCAAGTTTGGTTGATTTTGACCCATAAGTTTAGGAGGAGATGTCGTTTAAAGAAAAAGTTGACGCCGTGACGGACAGACGGACAGATGGACAGACGGACGCCGGACAATGATCGATCACAATAGCTCCCTTGAGCACTTCGTGCTCAGGTGAGCTAATAAGCCCAACCTTGCCATACCCATTTTTTGGGATCAATCTAAATTGCTTTAATAATTTAAACAAAGGGTTAACCAAGGAAGATCCATGCCAAGTTTCATTGAAATCAGTCCTGTAATTTGGGCAGAGAAAATGTTTTTAGGATTTTAAAGTGAAAAAAAGCCCCACCCTAGCTGTCACGCTCATATTTGGGGGTCAATCAAAATTACTTTAAAAATTTAAGTAAAGGGTTACCCAATGAATCTCCATGCTAAATTTCAAAGAAATAGGTCCATTGGTTTGGGAGGAGAACATGCTTAAAGATTTTAAAGTGAGAATAAATTGAAAATAGGCCAGCCCTGCCATGCCCATATTTGGGGTCTGCAATCAAAATATCTTTAATGATTTAAGAAGAGGGTCACCCAATGATCATCCATAGTAAGTTTCAATGAAATTTTGTCCAATGGTTTGAGAAGATTTTAAAATTTTTAAGTGAATATAAAGAAAAAATAAGCCACATCTGCCATGCCGATATTATGGGGCCAATCAAAATTTCCTTGACAATTTAAGAGGAGGGTCACCCGAGGAACATTATGACCAAGTTTTGTTAAAATTGTCCAATAAGTTTAGGAGAAGAATATGTTTAAAGACAAAGTTTAGGCACTCACACATGGACAGGCGCACACACGACGGACACAACACCATGACAATAGTTTGCTGGCCTTCCACCAGTAGAACTTAAAAGTATAGGCAGCTACAACCATTTTGTACCAACTGTGAGCAGTGGATTTGTTTTACAAGTGAAAAAATTTCAAACAACTAAAAGATATTCAATAACGACAATCAGCAGTGCCTAGCTGTCACAACTTTCAAGCATGCTGTTGATCAGCACTTCTTTCCATTTCCTAGAATAGCAACTACGAGTTAATCTTTTATATTGAAATTAATCCAATTATATTAGGTTGACAAAAATTTAATCTAAGGTGTGATTTCATCTTGCAGTTTCCTGACAAAATAATCATTTAAACAGAGCTACAGAAAGAGCCTTGGATATCTTCGATTTCAAATAAAGAAATTTCAACAATACTTTCACAAATCCTATATTGTGAGTACTAATTGAAATCTTCTTGTCAAGACGATTTCAATGGGTACCCACAACATAGAATTTGATTGTGAAAGAAAGCTTTTAGACTGGTATTACCCCCTCTTATCTGTTCTTCTGTTCAAATTGTATACCTAATCTTTAGAGACAATGATGCGCAATATTAGTTTTGGTGTTAACCTTTTTATTGAGTACTGAATGAGAAACAAGTTCTTACACTTTTAATTAAATCCTGTCATTTCTGCTACATGGAGAATAAAAGAGTACAATAAAAATTCTAATAATGAAACCCCATTCCCCTTTTCAGAGGTTGAAATCGACCATTTTTTATGTGGTTTTACAAACTCTTCAAGCCTCTCATAAAGGCCAATACCAACAAAATTAGTTCAGTAAGAATTCAATAGAAGTTTGATGTACCTTTTACGCAATCAAATGTTAATAGTTTGTGAGGAGTATGCTCATTTTGTGCAATTTTTTCACTGTCTTAACAAATTCATATTGATGGCTCAGCGTAAAATAGTTTAAACTGCCTATATGTCTACAGGCAGTTACAACTGTTTCGCACTGAGCCATTGATATGAAGAGTAGTCCATTACTTTCTAATAGAAATGCTATGGTTCTTATGAAATCCCGGGGTTCTATAGAACTTTTACGGTACTAATACTGATGTGAGAGCCAATGAACAGACCAAAGAGAGCCAAATTGGAATCCTGTTAAGAGTATCTCAAATTTGTCAAACCTTTAGTTGGTATTAACCAAAAGTTGCTATTAAAAGGGGCTATTTATTTTTTATTCTATTTTGTGTACATGGACTGATACAATTAAGCACACAGTTGCTATTGTCAGAATTGCAATTACTCCATAGTATAGATAAGAAATATGGCCTTTGTTTGTAACCTTGACCTCAGACTTACCTGGCAACGTGTTTCCAGGGGCATATTTATCTATGGTAGAGAAAATTTGTGCAAAGAAAAACTGAAACTTTGTAAATTTTAGTTTATTTTTTGATTTGTAAATCAAGAAATAAAACGATAGCATCTTCTGTCACAACCCCCTGACAAAAAAAATCTAGATCCACCAATGAAGTAGGCAAAACTGTTCAGTACTTAAGAATTTAATTAGTTTCATGACTACTGACAACATAGGATTTTGTATAGTGATATCTTAGAATTCCAAGAAATCTTGTTATGAAATACTCTTCTTATCTGGAATTCTGGCCCATATTTCATCGCTGTCCATGGAGAATAGATCTTTATGGAATCAAATTATCCTGTTTGGTCATTATTCTGTAAGATGTTCAATATTACAGATATCATCCCAATTGATTTGGGCTACTCTTTCATCTCAAGATTGTAGGTTGATTGATTGAATGGAGTTTAACGCCGCTTTCAACATTATTTCAGTTATATCACAGCGGCTGGAGCACCTAACAATGGATTCCTGGTATTTCTCTCACCAGTACAACCACCACATTCTTTCCTAGCCTCCAGCCGCTATCTCACATAGGTCTACGATTATCAACCCATTGGTGAGCGACAAATAGTCGGAAAGAATGAGTGCCGCCGTCGGGGATCGAACCCGCGATCAAGATTATAGGCCATAGTAACCTAGAAAATTACACTAGGCTGTTGCAAAGTGGACTCATTCCCCACTACAAGTGCTTGTCAATAATGAAAAGCCATTTCCATCAAGGGCAATTTCTCTGTCAAAAGTCAATGGATTGTAACCAAAATATCTCTTGCACATCTCTGCCTGATACTGATCATATCTGTAAAGTTTAAATGAAATCCGCTTATTAGTTGTTGAGAAAATTTGTGGATAAAATAAGCTACCGACTGACGGACTGACCAATGGACTGACCCAGGGACTGACTGATTGACTGACAAGCTACTCTATACCCCTCAAACATAGTTTTGGGGGAATAAAAATTCTGGTAGATAAAGTAGTAACCTACAAAATCTTGCTACATAAAAGCCAAAACATCGAATTTCAGACTTACCAAAATGAACCATTTCTTGTTTCTCAAAATTTGAGACTGCTCTGAATTGTAAGGGATACAGGAAACAATGAGAAGAGGGTGTGATTTTAACCATTTCCTGTCAAATCCCAGGTTTTTATGTCCCTAAGATTTTGCAATTGAGAAAACATTGTAGAAAAGAAGAAATTGCTTGTGACAAGCAATTTCTTCTTTTTCTACAAAATTTTCTACCCAACAGAAAGGTTATTTTTCAATTAAATCCACTTTAAATTTTTGCCTGCAAAACCTTTGAATTTGGACAGGTCCAAATTTTGTAAAACAGGTAAGTGTTAAATGAAACCATCTAGAGTGATAGAAAATATTGTTGGAACAAGTTGGCAAATTGTCACAAGATAAATGCCCATTACACTGCTGAATTTCAAAGTAAAGTACAAATCCATTATAACGCTGTGGGTTGGGTCCTAAGACATAAAACAGCCAATTTTTTTTTACTATAAGGCTGTTGCCGAATACCCGCTGTCCGCCGCCAGACATCCAGATTCCAAGATGCAAGACACTGTAGGCGATCACATAATATGGCAATATTTAAAGCAATTTCCCCTTTTCGGAACTTTTTTTTTCAAATATAAAATAAAAGAGATACTTGTTCGTTTGCATTGTTTGTCTTTGGAAAACACTCTTAAAGGCAGTTTCTTCATTTAATTTTTTTCTGAGATACATAAAGAAGTGTGATTTAATGCGAGAATGGGATGATATCAGATTTTGAAATCAAGAAAACCACTAATATTCAGATGGGCTATAAGCAATTCGGGGAATCAGCACAAAACAATTGTAAGTGCCTATAAAGAATATAGGCACTTACAATAAGTTTGCACTAACCCCTTGGATTTACGTGAACAACTATTTCTTGAACTATGGACAAACCAAAAGTTACAAGTTCAGGCCAAATATCAATATAATAGAAATGTCAGACTTATCTTTTATATACCATGGGATCGATACAATCTACTCAGGAAAATGAAAATCAACATTACAGGTACCAGTAAAATTTCTGTGAAATTTCTGCAAATTAAGCTATTGCTAGGTAAATTGAAGAAAAGTCTTGAGTTGGGTTTTTTTGGGTTTTTTTGGTCTCTCTGGGTAAAAATCATTGTTGAAAAAGAGCTACGGGTAATTTGGATTATTGGTCAAAGTATTTCAATATTGATAACCAAACCTTATGTTGTTGGCATTCATTGGAATTATCTTGTCAAGTCTTAACTTTTGTCAAGCTGAACCCAAAATATTCATGCTTTGGCAGGAGCTAAAGACCAACATCAGCCTGCACATGTGCGCAGTCTGATGCTAGTCTACACCATCTGTTTCTCACTTTCAAACCAGAATTGTCAATAGATTCAAATAAAAATTGGCCTAAAGTTGGTACTTTCAGTGCTCTTTGCCCTTTGATTTTGATAAAAAAAAAACCAAAATTTATTCAGCATGACAAGGGTTAAGACCAATTGAATGAGTACCAACAACATAGGGTTTTATTCAAAAACACAGATTTAAGACTGGCTTTATTCCCTCTAATCTGTACTTCTGGGAAAACTAGACTGTCACATTGTGGACAAATAGGGTATAACCCCCCTGCAAATGCTTGTCAATAATGAAAAGCCATTTCCATTAAAGGGCCATAACTTTGTCAAAAGTATATGGATCATAACCCAAATTTCACTTGCACATCTCTTCCTGATACGGATCACATCTGAAAATCTTCAATGAAATCCACCAGATAGTTTCTGAGAAATTGAGCGAACAAGAAAATACTTCAGACGGACGGACCGATGGACTTACCAACAAGCTGACTCCACCCATTATAGTTTAAGGAGGTAAAATGAAGAAATTACAAGTTTTCAGATATGGGACAAGGTAAAAGTTTATTATTTTGCCTCAAACAATGTTGATATACCTTGGTTAATTTGACCCGAATCTGACCTCAATGGAAAAATTCCCTAAATAATAATTACCGACATAATTTATCAATGAAAAAAATACATAATACATTCAGTGCTGTTTGTTAATCATTCCCATGAAAGCACATACGAGACAAGTAGGAATAATAAGATTTTTATGCATCTAAATAGCAGGGGTCAGGTTCAAGTTAATAAAATCGCGCTATACCCACTAGGCAGCCAACAGGGCAATGCTACAATACCTGGACCTTTCCCCTGCAAAAAGCTGCTGAAATGGCAATTCAAGAACTCTATTCAAGAACTGATTCAAGAGCTCCCTTAAGAAAGTGGTTCTTGAACATCTAGGCCTGGTCTTGAGCCAGTTCTAGAACTAATTCTTGAACTCATGTTCCAGAACTATAAATGGGAGTTCAAGAACTTTAGTTCAAGAACTGGTTCTAGAAGTTCTACCGTTAAACATTCTAGAATGTTCAAGAGTCAAGTATTGAACTGTTTTGCAGAGGCCCTGTCTTTAAAACAGCAGCTGTTGAGCTTAAAAAAAAGACTATTACAGAATTAAAGCATCCTTTTAGACCTTTACCATGTGATTATGAATTTTACATCCTTGCAATTTTACTTTTGCAGAAAACATTATGAGTAATTTACTAAAGGAAAATCTGCTTTCAACAAGCATTTTCTTCCTTTCAGATAATGTTTTCTACCTTTTATTGACCCTAAAGGTTTAAAGAGAAATCTGATCTTTCAGGAAAAACTGATATTGTGAAGAGTCATATTAAAATGTAATGATTTGGAAAAATTACTTTGTACCAGTTTAACATCTGTCATCTTTTGTAGCCTTTGTTATAATATGTGACCCGTCACCAAAAAAGAACCACCTGGGAACTCCATGAAATATCATTTTTTGAAAAAGAGTTTGATTGTAGTACAGGATAACCAGTGGTCACATTTCAAAAGTTCTTTCATAAGAAGGAAGATTGATTATTCTAGATTCAGAAAATTAGTCAAGTGCAACAAGTTTCAACCCTAGTCAGTCTGCGCAGTCCGCGCAGTCTGACTAGGGTCGACACTTTACACACTTCCCAGATGGTCCCTTTTTGAATGACAGGTCACATATTACCCTTGTCATGCTGATTTAAAATCCTCTTTCATAATTGCACTTATATCAAAGTACCAAAAGCCCTAAAATCCAAGGGTGTAGGGCAATTTCTCTTTTTAAAAATTAATCTAATGAACAACTCTGCCTTGAAAAGGGACAAACAGGTGGTGTAGACTAAGATCAGACTGCACATAGGTGCAGGCTGATCTTTGTCTATACCCCCTACCAAAGCAGGAATATTCCAGGTTCAGCATGACAAGGGTTAATAAAGATGTGAACATAAAAGGATATTTTCGAATGGTAATGATTTTCTTCAAATAAAGGCACCAAAGACAACACAAGTCAAATACATTTCAGATCTACGGACAGAAAAGCAGCATTTTCACCATTAAATAGAATGTTTTCTACCCTTTGATAAAAAGATAAAGATAATTTATCTCTTAGATTTACTTAGTGCTATTCCAAGATTTGTCGCCCCTGGTTATTAATCAAATTGTCCATTGAGAAGTTTATTAGATACATGAAGTTGTCCGCAAGTAGAAAAGCATGTGTCGGACAAGTCAGGCATTGGAATTCCATATCCCTTTGACCATCGTTGTGAAACAGGTAAAATATGTATAACACCTTGGACTTGTTACTTATAGAACTCAAAATTAACCCTTGCCATACTAAATAAGAACTATATCATGTTTGCACAGCTGCAAGCACATGAAGAAAAAAATAGAAGCAACATATTTTTATTAGAAAAAAGCTTTATATTATGCATAACACTTAATTAAAATGGCAAGATGGCTGTAGTGTAGACTAGTCTAGACTATGATCATACAGCACTTATGTGCAGACTGATCTTTGTATACAATTTCATTCATATAAGGGTTAATTTGGGGTTGTAAAGAACCTACCTTGACTGTGTCTTCTAAGGTGTTGTTTGGCTGACCTTGAATACTTCTTGCTGGGCTATATCCTGTTGCCATGGTAACGAATTTCACAAAATCTCACATTATATCCAAACAAAACTTACAAGTTTCACTTCATCCAAAGGAATCTGAAATAATTCAAATAAAAAGAATTACTTTATTGACTCTCCAACAAGTAATCCTACAGATAGGTTGGAAGGACAAGAGGGCCATAGTGGCCCTAAATTGATCATCTGAATGAACTGTCTTAAATTTTTTAAAGTAGGTTTAGAAAAAGAATGATTAATAAATGTCACTAAGCTAAACAATGCTGTTGTTTCTTTACAACAAGAGAATTCTTTTCTACTATTTTCATTGTGACTTACAAGGTTCATCTATGATATGACTCAAAACCTACTTTTGACCCCAATTTACCAGATTTCAAACTCATCCAAAATTGCATCAATTCAATCATTCTGACCAAATTTCAGGTTGATCAGGCAAAAAATTTGGCCTCTGGAGTGCATACAAGGTTTTTCTAAGATTTGACCCCATAACCTAGTTTTTTGACCCCAGTTGACCCAATTTTTAAGTCGCCGAGATTTGATCAAGCCATTCATTCTGACCAAATTGCAGGTTGATCAGGCAAAGAATGTGACCTCTAGAGTGCCTACAAGGTTTTTCTAAGATTTGACCCTGTGACCTAGTTTTTGACCCAAGTTGACCAAATTTTGAATTTGTCAGAGATTTTATCAAGAGAATCATTCTGACCAAATTTCAGGTTGATCGGGCAAAAAATGTGGCCTCTAGAGTGCATACAAGGCAAATGTTGACTACGGACGTTGCACGACGGATGACAGACATCCACCTAACCAAAAAAGCTCACCTTTAGCATTTTGTGCTCAGGTGAGCTAAAAATGTACATCCAGATCAAACCCCTCTTCAAAAGAGCAGTTTTGAGAAGTTTTATCTGGGTCAGTCTACAATGTTACCTTTGACTGAGGCTCATAAGGAGGCATGAAAATGTTTTTATTTCACTCTCTCAGAATTAAGTTGAGCATCATTATGTCATTTTCGTAAGGATATTCAACCTAACCTTGGCATAAATAGGAAAATGAACCCCCTTATTCCTAAATTTGAACCCCCTCTACAGAAATCATGGATCCACCACAGCAAGCCAAATTCCTATAACTCAAATGAAAGGAACAAAAAGGAGACATACAGACGTCAGGAAATGTCAGGTAAAAATCATGCAGGTTCGATAAGTTGTGCATGAATACAGGACCGACTGACCGGTAAAATTAAGGCACATCCTAAATGTGTTGTATTGTACTGTCTGATAAAATTTAGTTTGGTCTGGTAAAAATTTAAATTTTACCAGACCCACTGTCCAGTAAAAAAAATTGGGTATTTCGTGAAGTTTGGACATAGAACCAGGGATTGAACACCCCCCCCCCCCCACCATATATGTTCCCATGTTCCCAAATCAAAGCCTCTCCCCTCCTCTCCAATCTTAACCCTTGTCATACTGAATAAAAACCTCTGCCTGCCATTAAATCAAAGTGCTGAAAACACCAGATGCCCCAATACGGAGTCATTAATTCTTTTGAAATTATGATTTTTAATGTTTTTTGTTTAAAAAAGGAAAATCAGGTGGTAAAGACTAAGATCAGACTTAACACAAGCATGATGATATTTTACTATACACCTCTTGTCAATTAAAGCAAAAATCTTCTGGGTTCAGCATGACAAGGTTAAAACGTTTAACATCAATTCAACTACATGTTTTCTCTATGGAAAAAAAAGTCATACAAGGAAATATGCATCTTTCATAAAAAATATTGAAGGAAAATAGATTTTTCTTCTAGATGTATCTACTCAGATTTTCTACCCTTCAATATTTTTTTACCAAAAAAGCATGAGAAAACAATATGGAAAAGAAGAAATTGTTTTAAACTTCACGTTTTTGGTGAACGAAATTTTCGTTCACCAGTGTTATATACCGTGTATGGAAAATCCTGTAGGATCTTAATAGGTTTTAAATAAAGCAGTACCTCTTTAGATTCAATTTAGTATCTCTAGATACTTCTCTCTACAAAATCACTGTTTGTATCGTGAAATGCATAATTCTAGCATTCTTCATCAAGTGAAGATAATGAAAATTACCGTTTAAAAACACAAAAACATCTTGGAATGTCTATACGGGCGAATTTTTGATCGGCGTAAGATTGTCGAGAGTTGAGAGCAAAAACAAAGGTTGTGTCCGTACACTGTATAGACAGATACTATGTTTTTGATTTAAACCTTCGCTATTGCAACTTGTAGTAATTTGCCGGAAATGTGTGTTTATTGAGGTCGTGAACTCTTGAACTTCTACACACCCCTGATTGGCCATATCCCACGTGATGACCTACTACGATTTTACCTGCCTTCTTATGAATGAAGTCTTTGCTTATAAGTTACGAAAGGTCAAGTTTACAAACGAATGGAATGTTCCTGCCGTATTTCTCCTATTAAACGCGCCCGAGCGCGATGCAAAACGTCGTGGGGGTGGGGCGCTATTATTTCAGACTCTTTTACTTAATTAAAATAATTACGTATTTTGGTACCAAAGAGAAGCAAACTGTTAACATGTTCGTAATTATCGATTGAAATACGTACGCTACCCAATACGCTTTTCTATTTATCTATTAAGGCTATAGATTTAAAAAATAAAATAAAATGTTAGCTTATGAATTGTAATTCTGTCATTTTAAGTCATCTATCCAAATACGGTCACCCTCGACCATTAATTGCAGCTTTCAAAAGCAAGTGATTGTGTTAGCAGAAGCCGAGATTATTATTATTGTTATTATTTGTACAAGGTAGGAAGTTCCAGACGATGCAATATTCAATCTTCCGCTACCGATGGACAAAGCGGTCTAATAAATCATTACCTATTCACGTATGAAATAAATAATCCTGTATTAAATCCTAAAATTTCGTGATGTGTAAATGCACCCGGTACATGAAATGAAAGTGTTTCGTAGTGAAAACACAAAACGTCTGGAGCTAGCTAGGTCACCGCGTGTCGACACCCTTTGAAGTCCCCAGACTCTTGCAAGCGGCGACGACGCTTTTGAAATAAGTCACACTCGAGATTTTACGGGGGTTTTCCTATTTTAACAGTATGAATTGTGACTAGGATTTAATCATTTGACTCGGATATTTTGTATATTTGCAGAAGGTGAAGTGATTTCAGAAATATTTTCGTAACAACGAAAGGGGATTTTGATCGCATGTGACTTATGAAGAATAACGAGAAATAGTCTTAATTTTGTGTAAAATTTTAACCTTTCGCACTTCCGGAAGACTGCGCGATTTAGGACGCGCTAGTTTTTCAGATATTGAACGATCTTTTAATGACGCAACCAGCCTTATTCTGATAGGAATTTAAGATAGTTTACCCACAATCTAATGAACATTACGTCGTGGAGTAGCAGTTTTTTTAATTTAAATTCGAGACCGGATTTTTCACCACGGACCATGGACGGTTGGATGCTGTTGATCGTACAGTCAAGGGCCTGGGAATCGTATTTATGTGGGAGCGCGTTTATTAGGGAGTGCGCGTCTAAATTCTCATTGAAACATAAACACGCACCACTTGACCGTGACCAACCTTGATATGAAATAAAATTTAAACCATTACCAGACAACTTATGTTCTCAACTACCAAATTTACACCTCTTGCTTAAATCCCGTTTTTATCTTAAAGCTTGTTGTTGCATACTTGTGTAATGTAAATATCTTCGGTTACGGGTATTTTAGTATTATATTACCCAAATCCAATTCCCTGTTTTTTTTTTTCGTTTCAAACAAGGCCGGAAAACAGGGGTATAGCAATCTCGGTACGATTTACTGTTAATATATGAATGTCGTGAATAGATAAATAAATAAAAGAATCAAATGAACAAATATCCCAACACGATAGACCTAATTTCAAATTTTAACATCGAATGGATTTTTTTTTCAAAGTACTTGACATCGTAACTACAACTGTATAGTAGTGCTTCTATCCCTCGGATGGCTCTAGAATTTCCTCAATACAATCATTCATCTATTTGTTTTACCGGAAGTATGTAAAATATTACAGAAAACGAAACTTGGATTGTGAATCAATCGCCTGTGGACTGGAGCATCTTTACCTTAATATGGAAATTGGTATTTCCCGCACCAGAACTATAATGAGCATACATCCGTACGTAGCTGTCATCTTCTACCCTCTTAGGTTTACGATTATCCGCCGTTTGGTAGGAGCAATAGAATTTAAACAACGACTATATTTTGACAATTCATTAGCTGTACAAAATACCTTCCTACATAGATTTCATCGATTTTTTTTTTAATTCATTTTTACGCAATGGCATCAGATGATTATTCTTTCACGAGACTGAATATTACCTAAAGAGACCAAAACCCTGTAATTACAATTACGAAACAGCGGTCTTTTAATTCGGAGGATGGGGGGGGGGGCATTCAGGTCGTACCAGAGCCATAGCGGATAACGCTTAAAAGTCAAAATGCAGAAAGACTGCTGTTTAATCTGCTAAAATATGGGTTCCGCATGTGGAAATTGAATTACCTTTCTGAGTGCTATTTTCTGAGTTAAGAAAAGAATCATTAGACTAGACACTATAGTTGCCTGTTTTCTTTTCTCTAGGCTTATCGCTCTCTGTCTATCGGTCTGTCTCTGTCTGTCACTCTCTCTACCTTTCTTTTCCTCTCTTTCTCATTCTTTGAATTAAGAATTTTGACGAGACACTTTCCCTTGATTAGTTTTTATATTTATAATTTCTCTTTTCTCAACGAATATAATATATAACTTTAGAATGCCAACGGATTCGTTCACCATCAGTACTTTCAGTGCTTTGATTTTTTCTTCCTGGCAGATAAAAAATATATACATGTATATATAATTTCATCAAAATTAAAGTGTCGTCTGCAACATCTTCGAATTCTGACCAATCGAAAATCTTGTCATCTGGGTAGATAATAAAAATTGTCGTCTGCATAATTATAAATGCGGTAAAATATACAGTATCCTTACAATCAATCTTAAAACACCTTTCGTCGGCAAATAAAGTATTCTGCTAACGGTAGCCAAATTGTGTCAATTATTATAGAAGGTGACAATCACCTTTAATCCGCCACTGTATATTGGAATTATCCTTTCACATTGTGTACTCAATACACATTCTTGTAAATTTATATACTGGACAAGGTCTAAATTAATCCAAAGAAACCTCATGGAAAATATGTCGAAATTAATCTTAAATATACGATTAATTATCCTAGAATTCACAAAGAATATATTTTCTTTCTATATAAATACACGATTTACATGTAAATTGTCACATTGTGTACACAATTTTTTCAGCATCTGAATTTAGTCACCGTTCTCAGCAGCTGCGTTCTACGTCATTGATATTTGTGTTTATAATGTGGAGATTACGCGGAATGTGTCATTTTCCAATAAAATGCGTTTTATCAATTTCTATGTAGTAGTTACTTTTCTGCATATTTCAGTGACTTTTGGGGTAAGGTTACGACCAAAATGCACTGTTTTTTAAAATATTTGAGAATTGGTGAAATTTTCATTCAAGGCTGGCTAAGACACGTTTTCCCGTACTTTTTTTCACGATATGGATAGTACAGACATGTTTCTGATCATTGACCTCGAAGGATGACCCGCTGACCTGAAACGCTTCCAATATTTGTACAGTGATTGGCTAATGCAAAACGCCCGGTCTTGTGGAACTGCGTTGATTGGTCGAGATAAAAAAGGGGCGGTTTACGGGTTAAGCAATCTACATCATACCGCGCCAAATGATCCGCTATATTTGGACATAACATGGAGAAATAGTAGTGAAATTCACAAAATATGAGTGAAGGAGGGTTCTTCTTCTGTTCTACAATTTGTTTTTACATTGAAAAGCTTCTTTAAAAGCAGGTAAGTCGGTCGAAATCTCCCTATCTGTTACACATTTTGATGAATATCTGACGTAGTCGGCACACGTATCACCTTGCCAATATCCGTATTTTGTCAACCAAAATGAACTTAAATACGGGACATCTAACCGTCTCTGTAGAATCTCTTAAATGAGTAGCAAATATAGATGCAATAAATAAGGTTTGTCTGGACAGAAAAGCGTCTTTCTTATAAAATCAAAGTGCGAACCAGAAAATTTTTCCAGTAGTATTGACTTGACCTAGTTTCTCATATCTTGGGAAGAATTATATGCCAAAATACACGTCAAACGGAGCGATGTTAAGGAGGCGATATTCACTCTTAATTGTACGAAACGCTCTTTAAATTTGATGGTTTTGAGACAGCGAAACGGGATTAAAAGAGAATAATTGGGTATCAGTTGCCGTTCGTTCAGACATGTTACATTTTTTTTCCGCGAACATGTCGCGTTTCTAATCGTGACCTTCTGTCAAATGAACGCATGGAGATTTGATGTAAATTACTGAAATTCTTTGCCTAACATTATTTTCTTGCTATGAATTAGACCCTTAAAAGAGCAGAGTATGGAATATTTACTAAACTTGTTTCGTTTTTTGGTAAAAATGATGAAATAAACACAAGTTACAATATTTTAAATTGGTCTACGCGCGAGAAGGGCCGTAAAAGCATACTATCACGCGCCAATTTTAAACGCCGCGATTCGAAGTGTAAACAGAGACGATCGAACGCCTGCACAAGCTTTTCTGTTCTTGCGATTCTTGATGTTTATTTTAAAAGATTTTGGATCGTCATTTATATTATTGCCACTTTGTTACCTCGAGTACAGCAATAGCTATGAAGATTTTACGTAAGTTACGGAAGTGTCATGAATTAAATTTAAACCATCGGGGAAACGGGCGGGGAAGGGACATAATTGATGAGTCAGTTGGAACAAAATCATCCTACTAAAAATGGTTTAAAAACGATTTCATTCATCAATCAAATAGTAACTGCAATAAAAGAGGTATGAAACAGGCGCTGTTTTCTCGTTTTGGCAAAAGAAATCACCACTGTTGATCAAATTTTCCAATTTTTTATTAGACCTAGGAAGGGATTTTGTTCGAACCCCTGCAGCTCCCTCTTGATCTGACTCTTCAGATTATTCTTTTCGAGTGTCCTTTTCTATTAAAGTATTTGATAAGTTTTTTTTCCTCATTCAGATTATTAAGATTTTGAATTAGTGACAGTAAAATCTAACGTGCGCTGGTAAAAGCAAGATGAAAAATCCTGCTAAATGAGATTTTTTAAGTCATCATAAAAACTCTGTTCAACCTTTTAGTGTATGTTTCCTCTTCACCTCAATTATCGTGCACATAAGCCTTTCGACCCTCCCTGTACTCTGAAAGGCAGGCTTTTATTCAATTTTATATCAATATTTCATTAACCTATTTATAAAATTTGGTTCAATTTTGTTGAAATTCATGTTAAACAACTGATAGTTAACCTTACAAAAAACTGAGATTGCCTCCTCATTTATCATGCATCTGAAAGAAAACTCCTTAAAAAAGAATCAAAATTATTACTATCTTTAAGGGACACCAACCTCTGCATAAGTCTGCTTATTTCACATATTTATTTTCTGTTACCAAAACAAATTTAAATAGTATTTACACTCATAATTTCATGTGGATTATTTTGTGCATTGTAAAAATTCCAAGAGTGAAGCTTTTGCACAAGGGTGCAGTAAAACCAAACTTGAAACAGTTTATGACTCAATACTCTTTAATTTTCATTTTTGTCATTTCAGAAATGAGTCAAGTAGAAAACATACTTCCAGACCATATCAGATCATCTCTCAGTGAAGCAGAGGTTGATAGCGATGGTGAAATAAACATGGACAGGGTCCCCTTTGCAAAGAACACCATTCGCATGGACTTGAAACAGATAGATAAAAGTCTTAAACTGATGAATGCTCAAAATAAAGAAAACTGCAATGGTGCTGATGAAAATCAGAACCGATCAATTACTCCTGCAAATGAAAATGACAATTCTGTCCAACCCTTGACACCTACGGCTAATTTAAAAGTGCTTTTCAACGCAGTTAGTCCAGAACTAAGACACAGAGAAGAGCAATCAAATTTGAACTGTGAAGATGGGTCAATGTTATCAAATCAGCCAGATTACCAGTTTGAAACTGTGATAGAACTGTCAAGCTCTCAAGAAATGGAAAGTGACATGAAAAAATACGGATTGTCAAGGAAGGAGAAGTCATTAGGTCTTTTATGCCAAAAGTGAGTATCAATTGATATGAGTATGGTTTGTAAACACTATGATTTGTCTGCTTATAGCAAGAGCGCACTTATCACAAGGCTTACTTATGTCTGGCTAAAGCTGTGTGTTTTAGCAGGAGTGGGATTTCTATTCCTGACTTGTCCGACATGAGTTCTTGTGATAACCAACATTACATTTTTCTCTGCTACTTGTCTGGGGACAAATAGCTGTCCTCATAGCACAGTTGGTAGCACGTTGGACTAGATGTCCTGAGTGGCATCCCAGACAGCGGTACTCATCGGTTCAGACTATTTGTCTACCACCAATTGGTTGATAATCGTAGGCCTATGTCGGATAGCAGCTGGAGGCCAGGATGTGATGGTAGTACTGGTGTGAAAAATACCAGGAATCCTTTGTTACATGCTCCAGCCTCTGAAATATGAGAAATAATGTTAAAAGGGCTTAAAACTCCATTTAAACAAAAACAAATAAACAAATTGTATGTGATAAACGAAATACCAGACTAAAAATTTGAATGGTTATAAAAAGGTAGAAAATTTTTTTTAATGAAGAGAATGCTAAGGTCCAGCATTTTCTTCATCAAAACCAATTTTTATGCCCCCGTATCGAGAGATCGGGGGCATATTGTTTTACTCATGTCCGTCTGTCTGTCCGTCAGTCTGGCCGAAAACTTAACCCAAAAACTTAACCTTGCCAATATCTTCAAGCCTATTCAAGATACAAAGCTAATATTTGGCATGATGATAGATATCAATGATCCGCATCCGCTGGTACCAAAGTCAAGGTCATGTGACAAGGTCAAGGTCAAACTTTGAAAAAAAATGCCGTTACGGGGGCATTCGTGTTTCGCAAACACATCTTGTTTCTCAAAATTTATCAATTCACTTTTTCTGCAGAAAAGTTCATTTAGATTCTGGATAAGGAGGTAAACATCTGTTACTTATTTGTGGGCAAGTGAAAAAAAAAGTTTTTCTACACTCCTAGTTTCAGCCACTAGTATTAGAACCAAAAAGCTAATATGGAAGTTTTTAGACCTCATTGATGGATACATTTAATTCAGGGATGTAGCTTATTGAAAATAAGGGGTATGCAAGGACATCTGCCACATCATAAGTAGGAGGCTCAAAATCAACAAATGGGGTGCAAAAGTGGTAACCTAAATTCTTCAATCACTAAAGTAGCCCTCTCTCTAATATGAAATATAAATTCGATCCCACAATTTGAGATTTTGTTTTATTCATGCTATTTTGATATAATTTATCAATAATTCTATTTAAATCAGATTCTTTATGTTATGATTATGTTGTTTTTTCTCAATGTTGCAAACTAATCCATATGTTTTCTTATATTTAACAGATTTTTACAGAAATATCCTGAATATCCAAGGCCATCAGAGAGATTAGAAATTTGTCTAGACGAAGTTGCAAAAGAATTACGTGAGTTTATTAGAAATATTGAGCTCTACTGCTTTGAACAAAATGTTGCTATGTTATCGTCATTCTAAGATTGGTGACAGGATAAATCTTAACTGTATTTATCCTGATAAACACTATCAGGAGCTATACATAAAATGGTCCTGGAGCTTTTATTTAGTGTGCTTTTTCTAGTCATTGAAATTGATGTCCATTAGGCTCATTTCCCTTTAATTTGAGGTGAATTTCCTTGAAAAAATCATATAAATGATTGTTTAGAAAAAAAATATCTCAAATTAGAGTACAAGTCTCCAAGTTCCTAAAATTTAGGCACTTGAACTGGGTTTTCTAAGTTGAAAATGTAGGGATGCTACTACTAGGGAGGGTGCTATTATTAGAGGAAATATGGTAACTGTAGAATTTTGAAAAATGAAAAATTGCTACAAGTGACAAGCATGAAAACCGTTACCTGGCTCATTTGCATTAAATTTTATTCACATTTCAGTGGGGAGGGAGGGGGGGGGGGGGGGGGAGGGGGGTGTCATAAAAAGGTATTGTGGAGCTTATGCTAGCCCATGAAATTTTGGAGTCATTGATCCCTTGACCACAATTGGCACGAATTTCAAGGGTAAAAACAATGAAGAATTCATCATTAGTATAGATACATGTAATTTGAAAGGTAACATGTTAATTGTCTCCTTATGATCTGTTTTTATACGCCGCCGGAGGCGGACGTATATTGGCGTCATCTTCTCCGTCTGTCCATCGTCCATCCGTCCACTTTTCTTGTCAACGCAACTCCTCCTAAACTTCTGGCTGGATCTTCTTGAAACTTGGTCAATGCAATCACCTCAATTGGTATATGTGCATGAAGGAAGGATTTTACGGTTCGTTGATTTTTGCCTGAGTTATGCCCCTTGATAACTTAGTCTCTGGGTCCACTTTTCTTGTCCAGGCATCTCCTCCTAAGTTTCTGGCTGGATCTTCTTGAAACTTGGTCAATGTTATCACCTCAATTGGTAGATGTGCATGAAGGAAGGATTTTATGGTTTGTTGATTTTTGCCTGAGTTATGCCCCTTAAAAACTTAGTCTCTGGGGCTTATTGCCTCAGTTATGCCCCCTTAAAATTTAGTCTCTGGGGCTTATTGAAATTGCAGCCTTGTGAATGCAACTCTTCCTTTCTGGCTCGATCTTATTGAAACTTGTTGGATATTATAACCGAAATTGGTAGATGAGCATGAAGTAAGGATTTTATGGTTCATTAATTTTACCCTAAATTATGCCCCTTTAAAACTTAGTAGCCAGGGCTTATTGAAATTGCAGCCTTTTGAACACAACTCCTCCTTACTTTTTTGTCTTTATTTAAATGAAACTTGGTCAATGTCATCACCATAATTTGTAGATGTACATGGATCAAGGATTTTATGGCTCATTTATTTCCCTGAATTATGCTCCCTTAAAACTTAGTGCCTGGGGCTTATTGAAATTGCAGCCTTGTGAAGGCAACTCCTCCAAACTTTTTGTCTTGATTTAAATGAAACTTGGTAATTTTCAATTTGGTTCTGTCAAAATAAGTAGTGTCTACAATTATTTTCGTGAAACAGCAGCAAAATGGCGGCGTATTTTGTGACGATGGCACTCTTGTTTACCATTAATATGATTCATTACTAAACTTAAGATGGTCAAAAAGTCTATTGTAAGATTTGAGGGTCAAAATCCTGATTGTAACATCTATATTTCTACACATGTGTCAGTGAAAAACTATTTTAACTGCTTATAATATATAAGCAGTTACAATAGTTTTGTGCTGTCATCTCAAACATGTATCTTTTATTTGACAGAGGTTGAAAGAAGACGGATCTATGACATTGTGAATGTGCTGGAAAGTGTAGAAATTGTTAGTAGAGTCGCAAAAAACAAGTATGCATGGCATGGAAAGAGTAATTTGTGTACAACACTGGCCAAGTTAAAAGTAAGTACAGTCAGGGGTGTGGAATCCCCAAACCTGACTTTTCCAACATGGGCTTTTCTACCTGCGGACAAGTACATTTTATTAGACACTGTGGACAAGTAAATACTTAGAAATGGTACTATAAAATTTTAGAAATTAATCAGCCTAATGTTTGTAGCAAAGGGTAGAAAACAAAATGTTGAATTTCAGCATTTTCTTGTCTAAAAACATTTTTTTCTCAAAATCTATTTTCCTTTTTGCGGATAAGTTTTTTTTGATCCTGGACAAATAGAAAATCTTCTTTTACTTGACCAGGGACAAGTGGAGAAAATCCGTATTTCCACGCCCCTGAGTATAGTAAATCACAGTAGTGTCTGTAGTGTAAAAGTGGAGCATCAGCCCTTTGACTGAGAGGTTCCGAGCTCAATTTTCGGGAGTGGCCATTGACCTTGGTTCTTTTAATGTCCCTTTATATTCTGGGCAAGTACTGGTTTATGCTCCAGGATGCAGATTCCAGAAGAATTAATCTAAGTTGAAAGAACTTGTTCCCTTTGGATGTAAAAGAAAAAGGTTTTGACCATTCACCTTGAAATCGACGGATTTCTGTATAGCCAGACCAAACACATTTCCAAAAGGGGGAAAAAAAGAAGAACAAGAAGAAAGAAGGTTGTGTTTGGCTATTCAAGATACAATGCTTATATATGACATAATGATAGATCTCCTCAATACACATCAGCACTTTTCAGTCATGTGACAAGGTCATAGATGTCTTTCGAGGCCAAAGTTTTGAAAAATATGCTGTTTAAGGAGCAAATTTCAAATGCTCAGTTGGAAACAATTGTAACTTCCTATATAGTTACAGGCAGTTACAACTGTGTTGTTTTGAGCCATCAATTTTTGTTTCTCAAATACATCTTGTTTTCATAGGCTTTAGGTGATAATGAGAGATTTGGGGAACAGATTCAGAAGTTAAAGGAGTATGAGTTCACCAGAGAATTAGAGGAGCATATGGGGAAATATGACCCAGACCAGAGTAAACCAACTGAGCCAGATTTCACCATGTTTGGGGAAAGTTCTCTATTTAATCAAGGTAAAGTGATAACTTTGAAGGCATCTTTCTGTATCTGTAGCTGAGCGTTTTCACCCTTGAATGGTGCTCTTGCTTCTATATGTCATACACTGAAACCAACTGAGCCAGATTTCACCATGTTTTGGAAAAGTTCTCTATTTAATCAAGGTAAAGTGATAACTGAAGTCATCTATCTGCATCTTTAGCCGAGTGTTTGCACCCTTGGACGGTGCTCTTGCTTCTATATGTCATACACACTCGGAGTGATTCTTTCAAAGCATAGACACATTTAAAGTAAGTTATACTGGCTTGTGTATTTCACATGTGATAATTTCATTCCTGTGCAGATTTGATAAGATTTCTTTGCCAAATCCTCACAACATAGGATTTTATTGACTGATAAAAAAAACTGTTCAAAATCACTACCTCTACCTAAAGCTCTGCTTTTTCGTAAAAATAATTTCTGAAAAAAAAAACACTCCATTTTGTGTCTTAAAATCAGTGAAATCAACTGTCCTTGTTCGGGTGGAATGTTTAATCAGATTTTCTTTAATATTTCAGCTGCATTACGGAAAGACAAGTCCCTGGGAATCATGAGCCAAAAGTTTCTAATGCTGTTTTTGGTGTCAAAGGTATGTTGCTAACTTGGCTGAAAAATTTAATGTCTTTATAGAAAATATGAGCCTGTGCATGACATTTCCAACAATCTGATGGACATGAGCACAAGGTTCGAGCATTGAACAGCCTAGATAACCACACAATGCAACAAAAATATTTACTAACTCAGGGAAAATGACTAACAATTTTAACTAAGGGACCCTGGCTTCAAAAGTTCAATATTTAAGATTAGAGCCATAAGGATTTTCCCAAAAATCTAGGGGCCCAGCCCAAAATTTAGGGGCCATGGGCAACTAGGCCCCTGCTAGTCTTTTTCCTTGCTAACTGCCAAAAGTGGGGTTAAGACCATATCTATCTACCTCTAATCAGACTGTGCTGATGCCAAAGCTGGACAGTGGCTGGGCTTTGTGAAAATTTGAAATTTCAACTACATTTCACGTAGTACAAGCAAAAAGAATGCATGAGGTGAATGAGACATTGTGGTTGCTATGATAAAGGGCACATGCGAGCACACATGTGTAGAGGGAATGACTAACAATTTTAACTTAGGGGCCCAGGCTTCCAAAATGCAATATTTAACATTAGACCAATAATAGAGGCATAGGGATTTTCTAAAAAAAAATCTAGGGGCCCAGCCTAATATCTAGGGGCCATGGGCGACTGGGCTCCTGCTAGTCTTTTTCCCTGATGTGTGTGTGTTTTAGTCTGTCTGCCCACATGACTACTATTATGACTCAGTCACTCTATATTTTAATTGATTCCTAAATAACTGGAATTGCTTTATTTTGGATACTCTTTAGAAATCTCCAAAGGTCAAGAACATGCCTACCAATTACACAGATCACTCATGTGTGTGATAAAAATAATATTTTCTAAAACTTTTTTGTCAGTGAATAATCATAACATGGTAACTATGGCTTATTCAAAATGAAGTCACCATGTTATGATTATTGACTGACAGCTGTAGTTACTATGTGAGTATTCACTGACGAAATATATTCGATGATACCATTTTTATTTGCAATTGTGTACTATGCGTAATTGGAAGGCATTTCCTTGAAGGTCATCATTGAAGACAATATTTTTTGCAAAGTTTGAAAAAAAAAATTATCCTCAATCTTTTTATTTTAGCCGCGTACAGTAAACCTGGAATTATCAGCAAAATTGTTGATAGGAGATGCAAATATTGACAGATCAGAAAACTTTGCCAAATTTAAAAGTAAGTTATTCTTAATCTTTTAACTTGTGAAAAAATTTAACCTAGTCAAAATTGAATGATGCAATGTTTTGCCGAGGATTTTCAAATGAGGGGACAATTGTCCCATCAGCACTAATTTTTGGAGGACATTTTCAAAATGAAAGAGATATCATCATTTCCATTGTCAATTTAGATCTATAACGTGAAAAATATTCCCCACTTCTGGGAAAATACGGCTGCGACAATTTTCACACCCACGGTGATTTTCATGTGATATCACATAACTACGCAAGAATATAGTGAAAGGCTGCCTTGGCAGAACGCTGATGATGTAAGATGATAATTTTATCTCAATGATATAAAGAAAATACTTTGTTTGTTTTCAAAATTCTATGCAGAATCTATGCTTGATTCTGATTGAACTTGTACATGAATAGTTGATGCCCTCAGGCCTTTAGTCTCATCAAATGGTATTTTACACATACAACTTGATGCGAAGAGTCTATAAGTCAGAAAGAATGGAGTGGTACTGCATATACTTTTGCCATAAATTGCTTCAAATTATCAATAATTTAAGTCCTCATAGCAACGTTTCTGTTAGTGTTACTAGTGGTTCAGTGCCTCAGGAGAACTTGCCAGTTTGAAGGAACTACCACAATTTTCCCCCAAATTTAAAAAGATGTGTATTGTGAACAATGTCCCAGATTGTGGTCAAAGAAATCTTTCATATTGAACTCTATTTGCTTTGCAGCCAAGATTCGCAGGTTGTATGATATAGCCAACATCCTTACAAGCCTAAATTTGATTCGTAAGGTGCATGTGACTGAAATTCGAGGCAGAAAGCCAGCGTTCAAGTATGTAGGCCCTGATATTGACCAGTGTGATGGACTCCAGACTTTGAGTAAGTAAACTTATATAATTCATCTACTAAACAAAGACACAAGTAACTTCAGGGTCATGCAAGGTTATTAAATTTTTCTCATTCTCAACTCAAAATTTTCTCAAATTTCAACTTGAGATTAAAGCCGTAATTCTGTTGTAGTACTAATAAAAATGTATGAACCTGAAAGATAATATTAATAAGTTGTTATAAATAACAACTTATTAATGTTTTCTTATTTGTTCATACATTTATTTGAATTCTAAATTTGAGAAAATTCTCAATTCAGCATGAAAAAAGTTTTGTAACCTTGTACCCAGGTATAATCTGATTGTTTGACATAAGTGTTATTACTATCTATAAGCGTCACACTTGTTTATAGCATAATCCTACTGTTCACTAAGCTTTGGCAGACAGAATAGACCAAGATGTTCCTGCACAGTGTCTGATCTTGGCCTACACCACATGCTCTTCTTAATTATCTCATTCCAGTGCCTATTCTAGGATTAAAAAAGTAGGGGGGAATTTCGTTGAAAATTGGCAATGTTGCCTAAAAGATGGAATTTTTTGCTCATTCTCTATGTAAATAAATCCCCCATCATCTTATAAAATATGGGGGATTTTTTTTCAAAAGTATGTGCTAAAATGCGCAATCCCCTTCCTAGAATAGACACTGATATTCACGAGGCTAAGGTGTCAGTCATATGCTTCTTTTTTGTCATCTTGCCCCTGGCATTTGATCTGCTGCAGATAGACTTCTTATTTTCTCGTTTATTTAAGATATGGTATCTTTATTCATGATTGTATCTTGCAAAGATTTTCCTTGTGCCATAGGCTTTTATCAGATTTATATCTGAACCCTTGCTTATTCTTTAGATTGTCTTGTGACAAGCAGCTGTTTACAACAAACAATTTGATAAGTCAGAGGAGTGTCTCTGATCTTAATGAGTTTATTGTTATTTAGCTGAAAAATGTGCATGCTCATAGTCAGATTATATGATCATGTTTTGAATTACTTGCTCAATTTTTGCTTAGTCTTGAATTACGTTGGTCAAAATCAATGTCGGAAGTTAATTACAATGTACTTATTTTCTGTTTCTCTGGATAATTCAAACAGAGCAAACAGGAAGAAAGAAAATTAAAGTGACATTAATACTGTAGTTTATCCTGTAGTTAGAATTAAAAAAAAGAATTAAATAAAAATAGTATTTCACTTAATCACTACCTAGATGATTCCTCCAATAAAATTCTCTCTTGTAGTTACTGTTGATATGTCAAAAAACATCAATGAATTAATTTGTGAAAGGTCATTTTATTTTTATTACAAAATTTGAGAACAATTGGGTCAATTCTCCTATTCCAATTCTGAGAACAAATGGGTCAGTTCTCCCAAGAACCAGAAAATATTTTTTTTTAAAAATGGCTTATTGTTATGCTCCCTGTTGAAGCAGAGGGAACCACAGTCATAGCGCAGTTGGTAGAGCCACAGACTGTCAATCTAGAGGTCCCGTCTGTCTGTCAGTCCGTCCGTAGACCCTTTTTTATCTCAAAAAGAATATCTCAAAAATATGCAAGCTAGAATCATGAAACTTAACAGGGCACAAAAAACATAACTCTACTCATCATATTTTGTGAGTTTTTGACCTTCTTTTATGGGGGCATAAGTGTTTTACAAACATTGTACAATATACATTTTACAAACTAATTGATGTCTTATTTGTTTTCAGCATGTTGTAGTGACGGTTGTCATAGACCTACCTCAAGACATTCCATGTTGGATTGCATACAGAATGAAAATGGTAAGATAGATTCAATATGCAGTTTTTCAATTGTTTTTTGCGACATAGTCACTCTGGTCACCAGAGGTATCCAGGACTTGTGCTAGCTTTATAAATTTGGCGTAATTGACCCCTTGGCCATAAAATTCTTGGGGTCAAAACTGGTTTTGTAGATGGTAAGATAGATTCAATTTGTAGTTTATTGAATCGTTTTTTTTTTCTGACATAGTCACTAGAGGTATCCAGGACTTGTGCTAGCTTTATAAATTTGGTGTAATTGACCCCTTGACCATAAAATTCTTGGGGTCAAAACTGGTTTTGTAGGGGTCAAAAAAGAGCAAAACATAAAAACATATCAGTCTTTAAAGTGATTTATGTAACTCAGAAACAACAAAAACAATAAATTATAGACACACTTTATTGTTTATGTTGTTTCATTAATATAGATCTTTTGTTAAAGTATGAAGAAACAATTGATCTATAATCTTTTATATTGCATAGATTGCACCACTGGAAATTCAGTGGGTCAAAATGACCCACTGCAGGAAATTTTTTAGGGTCAAAATGGGATTTTTTGGGGGGGGGGGTCAAAATTCTTGTTTCAGGGTCAAACACGAGCCCTGGGTATCCTTGTTAGCTCCACTGGCTGAAAGCCACTGGGGCTATTGTCATGGCGTTGCGTCAGTCCGGTCGTAAACTTTTTCTTTAAAAATCTTCTCAGAAACTACTGGATGAATTTCAACCAAACTTCACAGGAATGATCAAAGGTGACCCTCTTTCAAAGTTGTTCAAGAAATTTTGATCCAATGAAAAACATGGATTTAATGGGCGTAGCTAATTTCCAAATATGGTAAAAATGGACATTTCTCAGGTTCTAATTGATGGATACCAATTAAATTTTACATGAATAATCTTTTGATGACCCTTTATCAGTCTACCAAAAATTATTGTGATAGGATGAAAAATATGTATTTTATGGGCGGAGGTCATTTCTCATGTTATATAGTGGAAACTCTGAAAATCATTTTCTCAGAATGTAATGAATGGATATCAACCAAATTTCACTAGAATGCTCCTTGAGTGACCCATTAACAGTTTACAAAAAATTATTGTGATCGGATAAAAAATATGTATTTTATGGGCGGAGGTCATTTCTCTATATGTTATATAGTGGAAACTTTGAAAATCATTTTCTCAGATTGTAACTGATGAATATCAATCAAAATACATAAGTATGATCCTTGGGTGACCCATTATCATGCAGCCAAGGATTATTGTCATTAGATGAAAAATATGTCTTTTATGGGCCGCGGTCATTTCTCTATATGTAATATAGTGGAAACTTTGAAAATCATTTCAACATCTGAGTAGAGCCCAAAATATCTAAAAATCTAGTTAAAACTTAGATTTGCTATTACAAGAATTTCAAGCCTGTGGAGCGACTCAAGTCATTCATGGCTTTCTAGTTTTTCACATACTTAAGATCAGGCATCTAATAGTACATTCTAAATGAAATGTGTTTGTGTAGTTACTGTGAAAATTACAGTCGGTTTTGCTTCTAAAAGCAAAGAATTGTTATTATAGGGTGAGAAAAAAAATCTGTTATTCAGTTGTCGTTCGAAACATGTTGATGTTAACCTAGTCTAGAATAGTGTATATAGCCTGAATATTTTCTTAATTGACTGGTGGTAAGTTCAGAAAAATATATTAAATTCATTTGTCACAAAAGCAAATTAGGGATTATCAATCAGCATTTCTGAAGTTATCAATCATCTTCCTTTATTTCAGTTGCCAAAATAATGAGTTCCTACTCCAACATAAAGCCAGTTTCCAAAGTAATTACTGAAACCAAAGGTAAGTGAGTCTGTATGTGACATTTCCAACAATTTCACATGTGTGCAACGTTGAGATTCAAATCAGCCTGTGCCACCGCACAGTCTGATCAGTCTTAACTATACACTCAATAGAAGGCTACGGGCTTAAAGTTGTCATTCACAACCAACAATTAATTTTAATGCACTGTGATTGTCCAGGCTACCCAAAGTTTTTATATCACGGACATATGAAATTTATGGAAATGTCACACACAGGCTCAAGTATTTTTTTTATCCTTAGTTTGACAGGCTGGTCCAAAAACATTGTAGACCTGTATCTATCTGCTTTCCAAGGACGCGATAGCATGTTTCATTTCTTCTCAGGGTTGTGGAATTCCCATGCCCATCTTGTCCCAAATGGGCTTTTCTCCCTGCAGACAGGTGAATTTTATGAGACCACTTGTCTGAGGACAAGTAAATACTTAGAAATGGTACTACAAAATCTTTGAAAAAGGATAGAAAACGTTTTTAATGAAGAAAATGCTAAATCCCAGCATTTTTTCTTTTAAAATTGAACAATGTTTTCTCAAAATCTATCCATTTTCCTTTTTTGTGGACAAGTTGATTTCGATCCTGGACAAGTAGAAAATCATCTTTTACTTGATCAGGGACAAGTGGAGAAAATCTGTATTTCCACATCCCTACTACACTTAGAACAATAGTTGTCTATCTTATGTCAGAAATCTAAGGGTAATGAAATTGTATTGATGGGTCAGTATAAAGTTATTACAAGTTTATACAATTATTATCAATGTAAAAAAGATGGAGTTTCCATTGCAATTCAATATACCAACAACAAATTTTATTTTAGAATGAGAAAAGTTCAACTTTGTTAATAAGGAAGGTTTCCTTTTAAATGGTTATCTTTTAATCAGTTATATCTATCACCTTATACTTATAACCTTTTAAAACTGTCTGGGTTTGGGAGGGTGTACTATTTCTAAAGATTTGTAGATTTGGTGAATGCTTAACGCAGGGTAAGTCATATGTATGGCACAAGTTCAAAATATAATTGTTGCAACATTTATTTGATAGAATCTGATGACAGTTGTTCTGTGGGAAAGTTTTCGCGACATGCGTCTTTTGAACACCTCTGTGCTGTTGCAGCTGTGGAGACTGACAGACTGAATGCATCCGCACCATCTAGTCCAGAAAAATCGCAAGTTAAAGGTACAGGCAATTTGGTGTCCTTTTTTAACTGCTTTCAGAAAGCACTTATTTTTCATGGGCTTCATGCAAAACTATTGTAAGTGCCTTTTTAAGTTCAAAGCACAAAGTGCTCTAGGTGAGATTTTTATTCTGTCTGATCCTACTTGACAGAATTTGACCAAACTTCACAGATATGGTCCTTGAGGCATGCAAAATACTTCCAAGATTTTAATTTGGAGTCAAAATAGGGTCCAAAAGAGTCAAAGGGTCAAATCTTAAGATCATTTGTTTCAGTGAAAGATCTATTTATATTTCATTGAGTGAACAACAAAAGAAATATTTACATGAGTGGCAGAGCCACAAGTGAAAATATTGCTTTTTAGGTTAACAAAATGAAGTATCAATCCATCTTACTTAAAAACATATGATTATGCCTTAAAGAATTCTAGATAACATAGGAGTGAAATGTACTAAGCAAGGTTTAAGTTTTTGATAATTTGACTGATTGGGGAATGAGTTTATCAAATGATAATCTACTGTTATTTCTCAATGACCCACGAAAAACATTGAAGAAAAAGTGCATTATTTTTTACAAAATCTGTCTATTATCACATATTCAATATTGAATTGATGAGGTTCATTTGGTTTTATGTTTGTCTCTCAGGCTATGAAACTCAAAATGATATGCACCAAGGTCATGTGATGAGATCTAGGTTTCCTATCAAATGTCCAACATCTACAAATCTTATGAAAAAAGGATCAAATTTCTATTAAATGCCTACTAAAGGTATGATGCTCATTTTAAAATTGATGTTAACTCTCATTGATAAGCATTTTGAGGGTTTAGCGCAAGACTAGTCTCAAGTGTATATACACTCTATATACACTTAGTACAGTCTTGCACTGAATTCTCAATTTGTTGATACTAAGTTGAAGATCAAGTGACAAGGTCATTTTCATTTATGAAGGTCAATTTCTAAATCTTCAGCTGTTTATACATTTGTTTGTGTGTATACACCTAGTTTCTGTGTAACAAACTTGTGGTTTGTGAAAAAGCAAAACAAATAAAATTGTACAAATGTGGTTGATTGAAACATCAGGGCCCAAGGTTATAAAACTTTTGCAGGCTCAACCCAGAATTTTCCCAAATTTTAAATTTGAATAAATGTATGAAAACTAAAGATAATATTGATAAGTTGTTATTTATAACTTATAACGACTTATTAATATTATCTTTTATGTGAAAACCATAAAATGAGTATTAAAACAGATTTACCGCTCTAATCTCAAATAGAAATTTGAGAAAAGTTTGAATTGAGAATGAGAAAAGTTTTATAACCTCGGGCTTGATGTATTTATCTTTTTTCAGATGAAGAAAACGGTAGGAGTTACATTGAACTCAAGAATTTAACAGCAGAGCGCCCTGCTGGCATCATTCGAGGACATATGAGAATCTCCGAGAATGGTTTAGACCAATCAGAAAACAAACTTCCAACTAAAGGCTTCGTTAGGAAAGCATACCGCTGTAAAACTGCAGATGGCCAAGAGGTACTTGTAGGGAAGCCACCACAGGGAAAGGTTCAGAGAGCAGAAGCAATCATTATAAAATCTGCCTACAAACCTATGGGTAACGATAAACAGTCATCAGTTATACCTCTCACCAAGGAACAAATTGATGCCGTCCTTCGGTCTCTCAAAGTGCCCGTTCCCGTCAATAAGGATGTAGCAACAGTTGTTGATGCAACGACTCAGTCTTCTCCAGTAGAGGAGGTGGTTGTTGCTACTGAAAACCTCCTACAAGTTGAGGACATGAAGGAAATTAATGAAAAGACTCCTATAGTTAATGGTAATGTGTCTGATATGTGTGGTATTAAACGTCCAGTCTCACCAAGTGATTCTATTCCTGCAGAAAAACGGGTCAAACTAGAGTTCTCATCTCCGGTGTCTGTATCCAAAGATAAACCTTCTGCTATGCTTTCAGAGACCCTGTTGTCAAGACTGAAAAGGAAGACATCCTCTGATGCAAAACCATCCCCTCAGCGAGCCCTTCATCTGACCCCAGAGTTTGTCAACCCATCTCAGACTGTGGTAATGGCCCCTAGTGGGGATGCTCCAAACCAGTTGTCCCCTATCATTGCTCAATCACCCAATTCTGAACCTGCCAAATCCAAGAAAATTGAGATTATTATCAATGAATCCTCGCCCAAAGGTCAGCCTTCAAAGTTAAAAACCCTGACCATCTCTAGTCCAACTGCAAGACATGTAAATGTATCAGCATCAAACTTCGTGACACTACCTTTCATCAATATTCAGGGCAATGATGCAAATTTGGCCCAGTCTGTCTCTATACCAGTACAATATGTGCCAGACACCAGGGGTCAAATATTACAATTAGTGGACGGATCCAACCTGGCTCAGCCAACCACAGGGAAGGACCAGATCATTGCATACACTATCCCTAACACAAACAACAACAACTTTGCCCTGTCTAATGTCCAACTGATTCAGGCTCACCATGGTAAGGTTTCCAACTCGGCCACCACTCTTTTGCGACCAGTACCAACCAAAGCTACCCTCTCTCCCAACCCAGCATCCCAGATAGTCCCGCCCCAACAGCCCAAATCCTCCCCTTCCACTCTGTTAAATAGAGCCCCAGGAGGGTTCATTCCGGTATCAGCTACTGTTTCTAATGGTTCGAGAATCACCATTGCATCACCCAACACTAATCTACAGGAGGTCTTTGTAACTCAAAATATTGGTGCATTGACATAGTTCTTTATACAACTCTCCAGTGATTACTTGTACCAAATAACAATTCTTTGTTGGAGAGTAAAAACCTCGTAACTTCAGCTTGAATAAGCTGTAGTTACGAGGTTTTTATGGCCCAACGTCGAATAATTTGACTGTCCACAATTGGGAGCATTTAAGGTAGTGGACCTGTAATAGTTTTGCAAAATTTTGGAAGTAATCACTTTAACATTGTTAACCAAGATTTCCTAATGATTTTTTCTAGGAAACTTCAGTCAACAGTGTGAAAGATCATGGGTTCCGAAATGTTGCAAAACTATTACGGGTCCACTACCTTAAACAAGTAGATACTAAGAATTAAAAACTAGGTTTTCCTCATAATCTTTTTTCCAATGAATTAGATAGATGCAATTATTTGTGTAAGTAGGATCTAACTACAATTTTGGTTGTCTCTTTAGCCTAGTGGACAATGTTTGGCTTATTCATATTGTTGGTTTAGCTCAAAACATTTGTAACTGCGTATTAACATGTGGTCAGTTTCATCTGTTTTGTGCTAAGCCACCAATATTGACTTCAATGACTAGCCTATATGGTGATCTGAGAGATCTAAGATAGGTACAAATAAGAGGGGGTAAATCAAGTCTAAAATCTTTATTTCTTAACAAAACCCTTTATTATACTGCAAAAGAAAATTCTAGCATTTTCATTGGTTAATGTTGTCCTGACAAACATTGATATCTACGGCCGCTCCGGTATTACCTCTAATGTTTCCTTAAGGCGCCTCGACGTGAACATGGACAAAAAATCCGAAAGGTTATGGCAGCCATGTTTCTCTCGCTTCGCTGATTACACGACCCGAATATTCACACTAGGATACAGTTGAAAAGGATGTCAGTTTATAATGTGCAAATAAAACATGATATAGATGTCAATAAATACCTAAAATTTGTACAAATCTGTCCATTTAAAGTGCCAAGTTTCTCGCAGTTTCAGCCAACGAACCCTTCCATATCACAATAGCGCAGAGTGTAGTAGTGTGACGTCACAACTATATATGACGTCACTTTGTACATGTTTACTTTTCATAGGGGCGCATTAAGGGATATTGGTGGTTTAAAAGAAATCGATTTATACGAACGCCTAAAATAGGCTAGAACAGATATTTAGCCCCAAACTTTGATGTATAATAAATTCGTAATACGGTTTCTTGCCTGGGTATATGACGATTTATTCCCGGCTGTAAAAATGATGTCAACCCTCGCCTACGGCTCGGGTGACATCATTTTTCCAGCCGGGAATAAATCGTCATATACCCCGGCAAGAAACCGTATAACTAATAATGTTATGGGTACTCATTTGTATTGTATTAGTGAGACTATTCAAATGAGTATCCTTAACATAGGGTTTGAGCAAGAATTGCTGAAATATTTATATTTGAAAATCGAAATGCCCCCTCTATCTGTAGCTCGTATCTAAGTCAAAAACTTGTTATTTGGTACAGAGTATCTGCTTTATGTTGATAAAACTGCAATTGGATATATTTTTGATAATGTTTGCATGCTTTTCATTTGAAAAAAAAAAACAAGAATCTTGAGAATTTTTTTTCTTTTTAGTTTTAATCTTTTTATTAAAAGTTCAGATAAATTCAATAGGCTAGCAAACAAATGAAGGAAATATTTCATTTGCAAGACATAAAAATTTTATCTTGTTAAGTATTTCATATTGTTTTATAGTTAGAGACATTTTAAATGATTTTATGCAGTGACCATACACAAAGTGTATCTAGTCATGAAATCGGGGTGGCCTTTCTGGCATTAGTAAATGTACGGCGCGAATGGTGAGACTGATCAATTTTATACAAAGCTTTATAGTGTGGATATTATTATACTTAAGGATTTGTAAATCTGAACGACCAGCATTGTTTTCCCTTCTCTTCTTCCTTAAGGAAGACTGGAATAACCAAAAAAAAGTAAAAGATATTAATGTAAAACAATACATCATTTATGGGTGACAAAAATGTATCTACAATCAAGGGTATGGAATTCCCATGACCGCATGGTTTTAGCCTGATTTTATCAAAACTGGGTCCAAAAGACTCGATAATTGGGATCTTAGGGGTCCTTTCATAAAGTTTGGGAGTCCCTGTTTGAGGTAAAGACTATTTCTTTTAAGCATTAAATCTGTTTTGTATGAATTTAGAGCTATTCCCTGGTTAAAGGTTAAGAAAATATTGTCTAAATATTGACTATTTGGGGCTCATCTTCAGGAAAGAATTGAAGACTGCATAAAACAGTCTTCAATTCTTTTCTGAAGCTGATCCCGAGAGGGTCCTTGGGACTCACATTTTGTTTTTTACAGGGTCCTGGCTAAATAATTGAGAGTCTTAGACTCGTAAAACCTGCGTCCCTTAAAACCCTGCATGACCGTCTTGTCTGACACATGCTTTTCCACTTGCGGGCAACTTGTCCATGGACAAGTAAATACCAGAGCAAATCTTGATACAGTACTAAAAAGATTTAGGAGAAAAGTCATCCTTTTATTGTATCAAAGGGGAAAAAACATTGTCTTTAGTGAAGAAAATTCTGGGTTACATCATTTTCTTCATTAAAGACCATGTTTTTGTTTTTTTTTCAATATTTATCAATTCAATTTTTTGTGGGCCAGTTTATTTTAATCCTGGACAAGAGGCAAATTGACTTTTACTTGTCCAAGGACAAGTGGAGAAAATCTGTATAACCACACCCCTGTATACAATTTCTTTCAAACTGAAGATGAAACATTTTAGTCTTAAGGACAATATTATTGTGAAGGACAACTGAATATCTCAGAAACTTTCAAATCTTGCATTCCAAGATATTTTTCCAATTCATATTACCCATTATATATTCACCTGACTGTTGTAGAGTTTTCTCATCAATATATAATGCTTATGTTTTTTCCAAAAAATAAGAGACTGAATTTGGTCTATTTTGGAGCTAAGGTAATATCATTAGTGGTTTAGGTACTGGACCCGTTATACAGGGCTCGTTTTGACCCTCAAAAATCTGAAAATATCCTATTTTGACCTTAGCAATTACTCCAAAAGGTCATTTTGACTCCCTTGAGAAAAAAATCTTAGGGTGAAAACAGGATTTTATCACTCAAATTTTCAATGGTGTATCTTGTATAGTATTAAGAATTCTACTGATTAATATTTTCCTTTTTATTATTTCAACAAAAGGTCGTTTCACACTGAAACCTGAAAAAATTGTGTGCAAGCTTTGAAAACAACTGTGTACTTGAAATTGTTTTCATTGAGGAATAAAACCAATTTTTCAGCCAATCAGAAGGCACGACAATTGATGGAAACCACTAATATTGATTTATTAGGTGTTGGTACCAGTTATCTGACACCATAGCTTTAGTCTCAAATCAATGTTTTGCTTTGCCCCTAATATTTTAGGGGATTAAACAATTAAGTCTAAAGTAAAATAAATGTCTGTTTGATAGATGGAAATGAATAGTTATTTCTAGAGTTTGTTTTTGTTTCTTTGTTAATGTATTGTTTAAGGCAGCATATTTATATTTTGTAATCAGTTCATGTCACTGTTCAAATGATTTGTTTGAAAAGAGGTGTGGAAGAAATTTGATTTTGAGCTTGGCTATTTTTAATACAAAAAAGTCCAGCCATTTGCATTACCAAAGTGTTATTGGCATTGCCATGAAAACTTTAACATTGGAACAATCTTTGTTGTTATTTAAGATATTTTCTTGAAATTGGCATGTGTAATCACAAGAGCTATCCAGCTCCTAAAGGGGCATAACTCTGTGGAAGCCTTTTTGCCAAAAATAATGCCCTGATTTTTACTAGATTTTATTATCCAGCACCTGCAGCAGACTTTGAGCACTTGCAGGTAGTACTCTTTGAACCCTTTTTCACAGACCTAGTGCACTGTAGTATAGATAATTGCTTAATACTGGTCTGATTTCTGTATTTATCAAAGAAACCTTATGTTGTTGGTACTCATTCAATGAGTACACACAGCATTAGGTTTGTTACGGAATTGTTAAAAAAAAAAATTCCAGCAAAATATAGGTAGATATTGTGCGGTGAGCTGTGAAATCTACTTTTAACCATTAGATTCCTGTGCCATTTTGTCAAAATAGATAAAACAGGTTTCAACAACACTTTATTAAAAAAAAAAGGTATGATTTACCTTCCAAACAAAAGTTATTGCCTGTCTTTAATAGTAAGAAGTACTCACTTAAATGTACTTTCATGATTGCAATGAAGGGATAAGGTTAAATTCCTGTCTCCTGTCATATGCTCTATAAATATACCTGATATACCTGTGGTAATGGACTCAGCGCCTACATCAGAGCTCGGTTTTGAAATACACCTATACCTCTTACTGTAGCTGTGTATATTGAATTTGTTTGATTAACATGAATAGTCAGAGATTTATGCAGAAGTATATATAGGGAGAAAAATGGTATGTTTGTTTCGGCCTAAGTAATTGCATTTTGTATTTAAATTATTAATGCAACACTGTTGTAAGTGTCCATATAATTAACTTAAGGTAGTGTTCCCATAATAGTTCCGCATCGTTTCTGAAGACATGAATTTTGATAATGTTAACCGAGATTTTGTAATGCTTTCATTGTGAAAAATCATAAATTCTGAAATGTTGCGTAACTTTTACGGGTCCACAACCTTAAAACAGAGTTGTGTTTGTGTAAAAGAAGACTTTGAGCAGCCTTGACATTACAATTCATTAAGATTATTGGCTTTTCAAGGACAGAAATGGAATGATTATACACTTTTAGAGTGCATAGTAGAAACTGATCAGAGCCTTTGTGTTAAAACATTGAATAATTGCTAATGCTATGCATGGTTTTGAGTTTTTTTTCTGTAAATTTATATACAGGATAATTGTTTGTTTTAGTGTAAATTAGATTTATATTTCAAAGATGAACAACAAAAGCAATATTTTCAAGAGTGGCTGAGCCAAAAGTGAAAATATAACTTGTTTTTTATCAGATGAAATATCAATTGATCTTACTCAAAAAATGTACAGTTATCATATTTCTTTAATGCAAAAATGAGTCAAATCAGAAAATTTTGAACACATTTTTATGCCCTTGTATCTAGAGATCGAGGGCATATTGTTTTACTCATGTCTGTCTGACCGTCCGTCCGTCTACCCGAAAACTTAACCTTGCCAATATCTTCAAGCCTATTCGAGATACAAAGCTAATATTTGGCATGATGATAGATCTCAATGATCCGCATCCACTGGTACCAAAGTCAAGGTCATGTGACAAGGTCAAGGTCATCTGTCAAGGTCAATTTTTGAAAAAAAAATGCCGTTACAGGGGCATTCGTGTTTCACAAACACATCTTGTTTAAAGCATGTCATTTTGCATGTGATTGCCATGCAATGTTCCTGGTGATATCACTTTTTTGACTCAGCTTAGATGATATTATATACGGCGAAATGAATTTCACTGTTAAGTGGTCAGTTTATCAAATGATACTATACCGTCATTTCTTGATTATCCACCGAAAAGCATTAAAGAAACAGGTCTAAATTTAAAAGCATTGTAGACAACAACAAAATGTTTGTACAATTTGAAAAGAAACCATCAAATGATGTTAAAAAAAATTTGGGGAAAATAAGAAATTGCTTTTCAAAAGCAATTTCTGCTTTTTCCATGATTTTTGTCTGGAGATAAATTCTGGGCACAGTAAAAGAAAAGGGCTGCTCTAAAGGCTTGAGTTATGAAACTTTTTGTATTTGCTTGTTTGAATGCCTGAAGTATGTAGATAGACAATGTAATGTAATAGCTGCAATATTGCAAAAGTTTATATAAATAGTAACATTTACGCTCAAATAGTCTTTCTTATTATGCTTAAGTATTTCTTGATCTCTTTCATTTGTAGTCATTATCCATTGTATGATGTATTTATAGAACAATAATTGTGCTAGAAGCTTGATGTAGGAGGAGCCTAATTGAATACCTGCCCTTTCCCTTCAAATACTGTTCAAGCTTTGGCAGACAGTTTTGACTAAGATCATGGACATGCAGTCTGATCTTAGCCTACACTGCCTGCTTTCTTTTTATCTATAGTAGAAAAATGGAGCCAGGGTGGTTAAATGGCAAAGAAAAATTGCAATTTGTTTGAAACAGTTTGAATTTAGGTAAATGTAAGAGGATGATTAGTTCAATACCTTGGCTTAATGCATTTTACTGATTTAGGAAATACTAAAAAAAAAGGACCCTAGTGTCGAATCAATCATAACAGTCTAAAAAACTGCTTTTTTGAGCATTTTCCTTAAAAAAATTGTTTTAAGTCTGTAAGACTTTGTTTCATATTTTGCTTAAAATTCCTTTACATTTGGACATGTTTAATCAACTCCTAAATCAACTCCTAACACTTTGACTTCTGTTCGTCTAAAAAGCCGAGTTTAAACAGTGAAAAAACGAATTACTGCTAATCAGCATTTGCTTCATTTCTTGAAAGACAGAATTTCAACGTTCAATAACTTTGTGAATTGAAATCTAAGCTTTAAATTTCTGTAATTACTGTTGTTAACTTTAAGGTGAAATTTTGTACCGAAATCTCAATTTCAGTTGTAAATTGGGTATTAGTGAAATTTAAGTAAAAAATGAAGCAATATTGATAGCATATACAATCAGCAAAAAAGTTCAAGTTTTTGTAGGGTTTTCTAGTTGTAGCGTTTACAGTAGATCAGTAAGTCAGTAGTTGCTTTATCTATTCATATCATTAGCTTTTTTACCTCAAGGTCTTTGTGAAATGCAATGATTTATTGTACAGTAAAACTTGTAAAATGCGACCACTTACAAGACCAACAAAAAGTGGTCACTTATTGGAATGATCACTTATTACAATAATTCATAATGAATAACACAGGTCATTTTAATTGCATATATAGATTGTCAAATAAGTCTTACTGAATCCTCAGATGTTCAAATCCATTAGAATCGTCTCATTTAGACGATTCTAATTGGTTTGAACGACATTAAATTCAATAATTAACATTTGTTCATTAGAAAATGCGCACTTTGTCAGAAATTTTGCTTACGTCAAAGGAACTCTTTTAAAATGGTCGCTTTATAAAAAAGAAGTGCTTAATAGCATGGTTGCTCAATCAATATAGACTGTATATTGTAGATGGTCAACTATAATGTTGTTGTATCTGCAAATATAAAACATTTGATGGCCAATTGACCATACTTTGTTCTAATGAACATTGCCTCTTCAAGGTTTCATTACCTAAAGATAATTCTATGCCACTGACAGTTATCCAATTCAAGCTGATATTAGATATCAGTTATATGCTCAGTACGTGTGAAAAGTGTTTATTAGTCATTTGACTGTCTTCGTAGATAGAAATGTTGTTATTATTGCATAGAAAGTATGTCTTTCATGTTGAATTGTAAAGTTACTAAAACAATTTCACATAGCTCAAGTTTTGACTGTATGATTATTGTGTGTGATGTATATGTTATGTGCAACTGTATCTATAGAATAAATGGTATAATGGTCAAATGCAACAAAAACCTTGCAACTACTGATTGAATACACTTCAGATAATAGATTCGTGTGGCCAAAAGACAATTATTTCTTACTCTGATGATAAACCTGAGATTATAAAACATAGTTGTTTCTCAATTAGGATTTTTTCAAACTTCAGACTTATTTTTGCCAAAATTTGACTTCAACATTCTAGCATTGCTATCTTTTAAGTTTAAAAGGTTTATGCAGCATTGAAGCAGAACTTGGTAAATAATTCTAATTTAAAGTTTAAATGAATTTTCAGTTTGGTAGAAAAAGATGTTTATAACCTCATTTCCCAGGCTGTATTAACCTAGATTATTTCAATATCTGGGCCAAAGATTATCACTCATTTTCTGTACTCAATTGAGAATTGTCTCAAACTTTGAATTTAAAGAAAAATGTATAAACAGGTATTGATAAAACAGGTAACATTTTTTTAATTTAATATTACCCTTTATGTTCATACATTTATAATAGTATTAAAACAGAATTATACCTTTAATTTCAAAATTGAAGTTTGAGTAAATTCTCTATTGAGCATGATTTAAGTTTTTATAATCTGGAACTCTGATTTCATATTGAGTTTCATGTTTATAGAGAATGCTGGCTATGAAAGTAATTATAATTTGTCTTGGCCTGAAAAACATAATGGTCAATCCATGAATGGAATTTTAATTACATTTTACCCTTGTCATGCTGAACCTGGAATATTCCTACTTTGGCAGGAAATATAGACAAATACCAGTCTGCATATGTGCAGTCTGATCTTAGTCGAATCCATCTGATTTTCTGGTGTAAACCTGAAGTTATCAGCGTGACATGGGTTGAAAATTTTCAAGTGTGACAGTGCCCAAAAGAATGTGCTTTACCTTCTAAATGAAGTAAAATTATTTATCAGCTATTTATTTCGTGCAAATAATAAAACGGTTAAATGAAGTACACTGTAGGTGTTCAATGTTCAGTAGTGTTTCTGTCAATGGCTTACAGCTCTTTTTCTCTCTCTAAACGAAAGAGATATAAATTTATTTTTTAATCTAAGTTTGTGAGAGAATTGTTTAACAGGATGAATGGGAGTCAACTTGAAATAAATGAATAGAACCTACAAAAATTTCTGGAAGCAATTTGTTTTGGCTCAGTATACTTATAAACATAAGACAAGATTATACTTGGTGGTAAGAAACAATAGTTTAATCAGCTAGATTTTGAGATTATTCCTACAATGTCGTAACACTTAAGGATCACTGAAAATTGTCTTAATAATGTCATTGAATTTTGCTAGCATTCCCTAGGGGTTTGGAATGATGCACAAGTAATTCAGCCCTGCATTCAGTGTGACAAAACTGTGCAAACAGTTTCCCAATTATATACCACTTTGCAAAGTGGGTTATAGTTAGCAAACTGTTTGCACCGTTTTGTCATCCTGAACTCGGGGCAGATATTAAAATTAAGCATTACACTGACTCTGCCATATATTGTAAGATAAGAAGTACTAAAAAATATTTATACCTTATAGGCACAACATAGTTCTAAAGCAAAACTGAATGTTTGTATATGGAGGAATAACATCTAGAGTGAATGAGATGTTAAGTTTTGTACATTTTATTTAACTGCCCTGTTTAATGTCCAACTGGTCGTTTTGTGGAAATATGATTGTAAATAAGGGCAGGTGTGGTATGTAACACTATCTTAGATATTAATAAATGTAATTTATTTTTTACTTGGTTGTTAGACTCTTTTCTGTGGTACCCTCGATGTTATGTCTGTCCTGTGGAAAAGGACTGTCTGGAAACACTAGGAAATTAATATCAGGGTTTTAAGGGTTTTTGAGAGTCTGAGACTCTTAAATAAGTGGCCAGTTCTCTTAAAACTTTCTAATGAGACTCCTAGGGACCCTCTTGGGATCAACTTCAGAGATGAATTAAAGACTTTATAAGGGACGCAGATTTTTCGAGTCTGAGGCTCTTAAATAAGTGGCCAGTTCTCTTAAAACTTTCAGATAGGAGTCCCAGGGACCCTCTTTGGATCAACTTCAGAGATGAATTGAAGCCCTGTGTGGCTTAATCCAGAGAAAATTTAACATATGAGGATATACATATGAGGATAGCTCAAAAGAAAATACTTCACATATAAAGCAGCGACTCCCAAAACTAAAGCAAGGATCCCTTTGAGCCTACCAATTGAGTCCTTGGGACCCCATTTTGTTGATTATTTGTCTTCCACCAGTGAGTTGATAATCATAGACCTATATGGGATTGAGGATAGGAAAGGATGTTATGGTAGTACTGGTTTGAGAAATACCAGGGATCCATCGTTAGGTGCTCCATTTGAAAAATAAGTGAAAAAATTGTTGAGAGCAGTGTAAAACCCTATGCAAGCAAGCAATTCATTTTGTTGATGTGACACTAAAACCAAGAATATTTAAAAAAGGATCAATTCTAGTAGATGTCAATGCAAGGTTGCACCTTATACAGGAAGGAAGATGTATCATTCTAGAATCTGAAAATCAGCCTTGTGAGGAAAGTTTTGACCTTAGGCTGTGAAGACCATTCAGTCTGCCTAATCTCGACACATTACAAACTATGCAAATGGTGCCTTTTTTCATGACGGTCACAATATTTAAGGTAGTGGACATGTAATAGTTGCTGAAGTTATAAACTTTAACAGTGATAACTGAGGTTTCCTAATGATTTCATTAGGAAACCTCGGTTAACATTGTGAAAGATCATGAGTTCCAAAATGTTGTTGGACTATAAGGGTTCCATTACCTTAAGTTATCAGAGCAGTAGAGTCTTCAGGTGTGTGAACCAACCCCATTCCCCACCCTTGTTAGCTTAGACAGGAATATGTTGGGCCATCCGTCCTTGGGTCTGTTGTTTGATCTCTGTCTAGGCCAACGCTTGTGAAACATTTGACAAAAGTAATTCTGACATGCACCATACGTGTCCAACTAATAAATGGATAAATGACAAGTAATTGTCAGTGGAAACTGGAATGAAATGGGGTATTTTTAGTGTGAGAAATTAGAAAGGCTGGGTGGGTGCACCAGTCACCTCTTCAAATTGCTCATGCGCAGATGTAAAAAAAAAAACCCCACATTTGTGAACTTAACAAAAACAAAAAAAAGATCATTCTATGCTCAGATAATTACGTTAAAATTAACTGTTTAACCTAGACAATCTAACAAGATTCAATATTTCTACCCAGATGTACATTCTAGCTCATCAAAGCACAACATGCTTAAGGTGAGCTTTTTTATCACCTTTTGTCTGTCTTCCGTCGGAAGAGGCCAACAATTCTTTAAACATCATTTGCCCAGTAACAGTGGGCGGATTTCAACCAAAATTGGCAAAAATGTTCCTGTACTGAGTTTCCTTAAGACTTGTTCGCGAAATTTTGTTCGACCTCAGAAAAAGGGTGTGACATGATGGGGATTTTTTTACCCTGAAATCTTTTAAAGTCTCCTCGATCAACAAAGGGCCAATTTCGGCCTTGCATGGTATAACTGTTTCTTCAATGACCATTTTCAAAACTTATTTGTGACATTTCGATTGATTCCCAAATATGGGTAAGGTAGGGCGGAGTACATGTATGATATTCAGACGAGCGGTTAAGGTCCAACCTCTTGTTTGAGACATGGTTTAGTTTACTTCACTCTTCAAAAATGGCTTTTGATATTTGGTCAAAATACCGGTAAACAGATTTTAGACCTCGACCAAAAATCTTTGTGTGTATAAAATCTATCAAAGAAGGTGAGATCACATATCGCAGTGAGTCGTGTAACAGCGGTGCCAGAGGTACGGAATTCCGAGATGGTCCCTTTTCGCGTAACGGGTCACATATTTAAATTAATTAAAGTAAATTAAAGTAATTGTAAGTTGTTTGCATTATTTTACCAATCTTTGGAAAGTTGGCACTCTCTCCACGAGTCGTAGGACTGTCATTCTAGGTGCTCCAGTCGCCGCGATAAAGCTGAAAGATTGTTGAAAGCGGCGTAAAACCCATTCAAACAAATAAAAAATCCACTAGTGGTCATCCTGCACAGTCTTACGAGGTGTGTGAGTTTTACACTGATCAGATGGTCATTTGTGCATTTTGGGTCACATGTCAATGGTGTTTAAAAATATATTGCTGAATTCTTAACCCGTCTTTGTCTTTTAAAGTAGGTACTTATACCAGGGGTTTGGGATTGCCATGATCTTTTGGTCCGAAATGGGCTTCTTTCTTGCGGACAAGTGCATTTTTCAAGTTAACTTGTCCCTGGGCAATTATAAACTAGGCTTAATATAAAGTGGTAAAAATAGATGTCAAAAATAAATTATCCTGATGCATACTTTGAAGGGAAAAATGCTACTGTTAATGAAGAAAATGCTTCATTAACAACAGTGCTTTCTGAAATTTAGTCTATTCTCTTTTTTTAACCGGTATGTTCATTTCTTATTCAGCACAAGTAGAAATCATCTCTTACTTGTCCGGGGACACGTAGAGAAAATCAATATTTCCACACCCTGCTTATACGCATACTTATTACATCTTTTAATTCAGAACGATGCGAAAATATATCTGGAATTCATAGGCGTAATTAGGATTTTGAAATTATACGCAATCAGAAGGCGACCTCTGAGAAGAAGAATAAGAATATATATATTACGAAGGCAACATGTCGAGTGTGACAAATGATGAATGTCCTCCTTCTTTTTTATATGATTTGAGCGTTGTATGGTGAATAATAAACACATCGTAACTACAGCTTCAATAAGCTGTAGTTACGATGTTATGATCATTCATCAATGATATTTTTTTAACAGAGGATTGTTTCTTCTACGCACTTGCGTAAATTGCGTATTGGGAGTTACGGCCATGGAATTGCCTTTACAGTCACAGTTAAAGCGACAACAACTAGTTTGATCGACCAGAACAAACCAGCAATTTCCCCCGACATTCATGACAAATATCCAGATACATGGATTTTCCAGATAATCAATAGAACGAGCATTTAGATACAACTGGTCGTGAGTGTGAATAAACAGTTTTACCGCTTCTAAATCAATACGGAAACAGCGTTCACGTGTTTCCAGGAGCTTAATCATTTTACATGAACATGTACAAATAAGGAATTAACGGATGAGTTGCAGTTGTACAACGTATAAAAGGAAGACGGACTCGAATAAATCGGAAACGCGTTTTTACTTTACGTGAGTATAATTTGTGAATTATCTTTTGCAAAGTATACACATGTAGTACTTGAAAGTCATAGTTATGGATTAACTAACTACGCAAACACTTTAGGCAGCACTGCATTCAGGAACACAAAACGGTGCAAACTGCTTGCCAAGTTTTACCCCGTTCTCGTGCAAAGCGGGATAAATTTGGCAAACAGTTTTCACCGTTTTGTGATCTTGAGCACAAGGCTGTTTATTGCACGCAATACGATGCAAATAAGATCGGGGAGAGGTCTTGAAGAATACCCGTACATATTAACGATCTATAATTCAACCTTTTTGGAAGGCCACTTTTTTCTTGGTTACCATTGCGAAACTTTTCATTTGTCTCCCACTGGTTGGCAAATGATAAATACGACGCCGAGAAGTGGAATGGGCAGCTTGTGGTTAGATTTAAATGTTGTGGTGCGAGAAACAACAGAAAAACTTTGGACGGAATACATCTGTCACCGAAATATAACTGCAGTGCTGTTGAAAATAGCGTAGAACGCTATAAACAACTGTGCCCCGTCCCATGCAAGACAATTCCATCAATTTAAAGTGTGAACGATAGAAAGACGTTGAGATGTCAGCCCTACTAACATTCAGGGTAACAAAACATGATAATCTGTTTGTAAATTATACCCCGCTTTGCACGTGCACTTGCGTGCCAAACGTGGTATAATTTTGAAACGGTTTGTCACGTTTAGCTATCCTGGACGTAAGGCTGGATGATTGTGCAGGCCATTAAATTTATTCTGTGATTTTCAACAAAGACCATGGGTTAGTGTCCTATCTTTGGAATGCAGAGTGAAGACTCTGGCCAGTTTGTGTGGATACACAGGCTGATCACATTCAAAATGTTGCACACGTGATATTGTTGGAAATATCACACACACGTTCAAAAATCTTTTTAGTACCCTTCTCCAGGAATGTTAGTAGATGAAACGCAAGCACTCGACCGATGAACCGAGCCCCGACAACACTGCAGGCGAAATGAAGCTTGGTAAGAGACCATGGCTGGCTAATCTTATCCGAGATTTGAGCCCCACGTCCAACGGCACTGGGAAAGAGTTTGCCGCAAATACCAGTCCTAAGGCATGTGCAGACCGATCCCTGCCTACAGGTGTCAAAATACTTGGGTATGTTTCCTTTCGTGGTATACCTTTGTTTATTTGACCCGACTTTGACCCTTTGGAAAAAAACTTAAATAACAATACTGACATATTTTATCAATTAACCAAATATGTAAATACATTCAATGTCGTTTGCTATTCTCTCCTATGAAAGCACGTTCTAAGCCGAGAAGGGATATATAATCCGGTTTTTAGTAATATAAATAGGAGGGGTCAGATTCGGGTCAATAAAACCGTGGTATAAGACACTAAATAGCGTCAGTTGGCGCCAAAATATGTCATGGAAAAAGGTACCCTTGTGTAAAATTGATGATTATCTGCCCAAAATATATTATATGATAGCCTAGTGCCGGGGGAGCGACTATGGCCTTCTTCGACCTCTTGTTTAAAAGTGGGATTTACAAAAAGTCTATAAAAGGAAAATGCTTAATAGGCACATAAGGAAAAATCTTCTATGCGTTCAGGATGACAAAACGGTGCAAGCTGTTTGTAAATTATGCCCCGCTTTGCACGTGCACTTGCGTGCGGTGTGATATTTAATTTGCAAACAGTTTGCACAGTTTATGTCAACCTGAACGCAGACCTGATCGAATCTCCTTAGATTAACATATGATTTGTGACTGTTTGCCATGCGACAAGACCGCTAGGGGGACTATTACTCGATATGAAATATTAATTAATGGTGATGAGCTATTTAAAGGAACATGCTTGTCGCCATTCTATGGTTATAGTAGAAGTGTGACCTTTGGTAAATAAAGATATGTTAGGATCTTCTTGATTCGGCAATTTTTCAAATCGCTTTGGTTTATCGATCTGAATTTTTTTTTTTGAATTCTTGTGACCTTGAGTTACATCTAAAAATCTCGGTGAGGCGAATTAAACGTTGTTAAGATTCTTCATACGCAGGATAAAGCATTAATACTTGGTCTGTACTTGAAACTAATTTTGCGACAATCCGATCTGAAATTTAAAACAGCGGTCTTTCTTGTGACCCTTTTGCCTTGAGTAACATCTGAAAATCTCGGCGAGGCAAATAAAACGTTGTTAAGATTCTTTACTCGCAGGATAAGGTATAAATACTTGTTCTGTACTTGTAAATGATTTTGATCTCAAAACATACACACACCTACACCCCCCACCCCACCCCCACCCCCACAAAAAAAAAACGTATTATTAAACACCAGAAGATGTTAGAACTAGTACAAATTTAGAAAATAACGACAAGCAAACAGATACTTCCAAAGCTATAAATTCTTGTTGGATAGAAAGAAATTGTTTATCGATTGTTTACCCATTTCCCACACCATTTTCGTAGCATTTCGTTTGAAGTTCGTTTTCATGAATTGAAAACGATTGCTTTGGTTTACTGTAATATGATTTAATTTCAGACGATTCTATTAGTTTACGTAAATTCTGATAGCCCGAAAAAATGATTTTATACCTCAATGAAAATAATTCTAAAGATATGAATTGAATATTAATTGATTTCATGGATGTATGAACCTTATACCCTAAATTCGCTTATGCACGAATCCGATTTTTAAAGAAATTTTAATCATACAATACATCCACATCTACTTTCAAGTTTTACCTATTGTTTTGTTCCAGATCCGTATTTGCAATGATAGGTTTCGTGGTTTGTCTGAGATGGGTTGTAGCATTTTTGATAACCCTAGAGATATTGCCAACATTGACTCTAAGCCATACACATCCCGAACAGCCTGATAATCCTAATACACCACGGCTAGGAGAACAAGAATGTACTCCCAACGAAGTGATTACAGAATTCTCCAACCGACTCCAAGTGTTAGAAAATGCCTTCAAGGAACAAGTGTTCGCCAGAGAAACAATAGCTAGAGAAGTGAACGATCAGACGGACATTTACAGTGATCTGGAAGATAAACTGGATAATATACTAGAGAAAATGATGAACATCAGTTTAGAGTACAAACATTTGGAGATAAAATATAGAGAGTTACACGATCGCGTATATTCGGATGGTAGGGTTGATTTGATTTCTCTAAATAGATTATACCTCGTTGCGTACTTGATGACAACCGCTTTGAAACATTTAAAATTGGTCTACTTCTCCCTAAGCTCAAGGTCAAAGGCTGATTCTTAAATGAAACATTTTGTGATCCTATGGGATAGGAAGGTGATAAGCAATTTGCTGAACTAAACAATAATAAAAAGGACCAGACTAAAATTTTGCTTAAATTTGATCGAATGAGTTATTTAGCTTTTACGAAAACCCTTTTTTTTTATTGTTGTTCTTTGTCAGATTTAAATGCTCAAGTTTTTTTTTCGATAAAATCGAAATAAATAACCTGCATGTTAGAGAGCCAATCAGGGTAGAAATGGTAGAAAAAAAATGGGACGCTTTTCTTTGTTATAAAGGCGCAATTTCATTTTTCCGTGATAACAAAAACTGTGACCCGTCACTCGAAAAGGGACCATCTGGGAACGCTGTAAAATAAATATTTGAAAAAGATATTGGGTCTTGCATAGGCCAAGCAGAGGTCGCATTCAAAAAAACTTTCACAGGAAGGTGGATCATCGTTCTAGATTCAGAAAATTAGAAAAGTGCGAAAAGTTTCAACCCTACTGAGTCTGCACCGTTCGCGCATTCTAGCCAGGGTCGATACTTTACACACTTTACCCAGATGGTTCATTTTCGCGTGACGGATCACATTTTTAAAAAGTGCACATGCACATGTCAGTATCTAATTCATGTTATTTTCTCTGTTGTTCTTTGTAGAGATGTTGTCCATGCTGGTGGTACTGGTGCTGGTTTTAGAAATTTTGTTCCACTGTAGACCATTATTGACGTCATTATGGCAAAAGTCCGACGTTTACAAACACCGTATTAAGGCCATCTTACCCTGGTCTGTAGAGGAACACAAGGTTAGAACGTCAGATCGAATTATCGTGACTTTAGAATTATTAATTATGTTGAACTTATTTGTGCAACGTTCGAAATAAGGGTCAACAGGATGCCAGTTAACAGTGTTTCTTCTCAAAGAACTCTACCTCTTAGGCAATAGTTATAGATGTAGCTCATTTGCTCTATAATTCTTCTAAAAGAAATCTATTTATCCATATAACTTGAAGAGCTACAGATAGAGGGGGTATTTTGGTTTTCAAATTCATTTTTTTTATCATTTCTTACCCAACCCCTATGTTGTTGGTACTCATTTGAAACGTCTCATTGAGACAATTCAAATGAGTACCCATTACATAGGGTTTCATTGTCAAATAAAGATTTAAGACTGGTTTTACCCCTCTTATCTGGACCCCTGAGTCAAGAAGTTTAAAGATGAAAGCATTTATACTGTCAGAGTATTTCACAGCAAAAATCTATCCCTTCAAAAAAAAAAAGGGCAATTACTTCAAAATTAAGCTAGAGTTATGTCATTCATGTACTGCATATCACTCAAGGAGATCTCTATAGTTTGTCATCAGATTGTATCAGTTCGTCTTCCGGAACGTATGGCTGGTTATCAGAATGCAAATTATTCGATATCAAGACGCAAGGAAATGAAAAATATTTCAATCATGACCTTTTTTTTCAATATTTTAGTATGTTAAAATGCAATTTAGTAAATTGTAAATGTTACTTAGCCAACACAAAAACGGGAAACCTTACTGGACGACGAATTAGATCGGCGCCACCATTTTGTACTGTAAAGCCAGCCATTATAAATTCCATTTAAGATCATGTTATTGAAAGCACAAAATAGATTCATCTCTTCTCATTGACTTTCAGAACACATCCCGACCCAGTACGCCGAAGCACGGTGCTGGCTTACGGAACGAAATATGCCTTACAACGCTACAAACAAACAATGCCTACCAGAACGTATTTGACGCAATGTTACGTCACTTAGACGGCGTCAAAATAGCCACAAAGCCATATTTCGGGATCTTCTCAGCGGACGATATTAAGAACATGCCGGTTGTCCGACTGTATGTGTTGATTGTAGACATTGATAGTAGACCAGTGTACTGTAACGGGACGGACAGCGATCTATTATCAACGACTGTCAGATTCACGAAGTCTATCAGAAGTAAGTACAATAGATATAAATAGTAGATAAATGGTCTGTTACGGCAAGGACAGGTATCTGTTGATCAGAGACTTTGTACATGTGTACGGTCGTTGAGACCGTACAGATGTACAAAGTCTTTTTGAAGTAAGTACATTAGATAAAGATAGTAGACCACTGTACTGTAACGGCAATGACACGCATCGGACAGAGATCTATTTTCAACGACAATCAGATTTACAAAGTCTATCAGAAGTAAGAACAATAGACATAGATAGTAAATCACTGTAGTGTTACGGCAAGGACACGCATCTGTTGTCGTCCACAGTCAGATTTACAAAGACTTTTAGAAGTAAGTACATGTATTTAGAAAGATAGTCTACCCTTCCATATTAACTATCTGAGCCGTCAGAAGTAAAAAATGCAACCAAACATAGTCGACAAGTGCTCTGTTACGATGCGGACATATAACTGTTGTCAAAATCAACCAGATATTCAAAGTTTGCCAGAGATAGGTATGATATGCAAAGAAAACATACCAGTATTCTGTAACGGGACAGAAAGCTATTTGTTGTCGTCGGTCCCCAGTTGTATATAAGATAACGTTTGGTTTGATAAAAACCGGAAGTTATTTTCAACCATTCAAATTTGTTGTTTCAATTGTACCAATTTACAACAAATTAGTTTCGCTTAAATTAACTTTCGTTTAAAATTTTATTGATAGTTATCTTTTATACAACCCGGCCTTGCAGCGGATATATAATTTGTATATCAGAAGAATGAAATAGTGGTCCCAGTAAAATGTTACGGTACGGACAGCCATCTATTTACAATCTACTAGTAGTAAATTTTGTCCAATCAGTTGTACTGAAAAGCCGAGAGTAATCCTCCATCCAAACCAAGTAACAAGCTTATACCAAGTTGTGTTGTAAGACACATTCAAGTCATTCTCTTGGTATTTTTCCCTGACAAAATCAATTACGAATCTTTATATCAATTTTACAACAAAAATCCTTGATTTTTCTTGTAAGTAATTTATAAGTTTCTTACATGTCACCGGTCGTTACAGCTATTATCAACTGACGTTTTCTTTTGCAGGTAACATAGTTGTAATATTATCAAATGACGAGGGGTCTAAGAACCTGACGGCTCACAGTGTCTACAATTCATCGACCCGATTGGTTAAAAATAACGACTTCCTTCAAGATCTGGCGTCCAATGGAAGACTTTTTAGCATTTGGCAGGAAATGACGTCACATCAACTTAGTCATTTGAGACGAACAATCAAGACAGTTCTAAATGTTAAATCGAGTGTGAGGTGATTTTACAAAACCTTAGGTTTGTTAAAGAATGATTATGGTATATTTGCATTGATATAGTCTATACATTAATTTTATTGTACATTGTAGTTTACATTGTATTTTACTTATTGTATGCCTTTTCATACACAAACCTTTTCATGCTGCAATAATTTGCAACACTTTGGCACTTTTTCGACTGGGGCTATTTTTACTAGCATTTTAAATTGTTCACTGCCGAATTCCTATTGTAAGATCCCGACGACCAATCGTGGAAGGACAAACATTTTATGACGTCACATTGGGTATAATTATAGGAACAGTCGAAAAAGACTATTACATAATGTAATAACATTTTTATTTTTGTTTGTTTGTTATAACATATATAACCACGTGTTTTTTGTGATTTTTCTTATAAAACCTGATGGAAATTCTATTCAGGCGATGAAATGAGAAATCGTGAAATGAGCTGGGAGTCTATGAAAATCATTACACTTTTTGACGTCATCGTGCCGCCGTCAATAGCGCAGTTGTTAGCGCGGAGGGCTGTGAATCAAGAGGTCCCGGATTCGATCCCCGACGGCGGCACTCATTCTTTCCGACTATTTGTCTCTCACCAATGGGTTAATAATCGTAGACCTATGTGAGATAGCAGCCGGGGGCTAGGAAAGGATGTGATGGTTCAACTGATGAGAGAAATACCAGGAATCCTTTGTTAGGTGCACCGGCCGCCACGATATAATCGAAAAAAATGTTGAAAGCGGCGTTAAACTCCATTTAATAAATCAATTTGACGTCACCGTCGTCGCACTTACATTTCATGAATGTCGTAGTGCCTTTACCATGTATCATGCTGACCAAATGTCGTCTGTATTTTGTCACTTTTTAAATGTTTTTAGATGTTGATAATACGCATAAATTTAAGTTTCAACATTTTCATGTTATGTCTATAGTAACTTTTTCTGTCATTTCACAAAACGGTTGAAATATTTCAGTCGTTTCATGAAATGGCTTGACAAATAAGCCATTTTGTGAAGTGACTACATTTTTAAGCCGTTTAAGGAAATGGCTGATTTCAAAGATTGGATGAAATATACACACTGTACATGCACTTGTAACATTTAAACACTGGGGTATTTGAACTCAGTGGCTCCATTATGATAAGGGTAAAACCCCAACGAAATGCTTTTTTATTTCGATAACAATGAAAGTCGGGTCGATTTTGAGTATACGCACATGCTTAAGGTAGTAATCCCGTAATAGTTCCACAACATTTCAGAACTCATGATCTTTCACAATGTTGACCGAGGTTTTCTAATGAAAATCATTAGGAAACCTAGGTAAACACTGTTACATCTCAATACTTCAGAAAAGTTGCGGAACTATATCGGGTCCACTACCTTAATATGACCAAGCCCTAAAAAAGTGAGTTTTCGTTATCTAAAGAAGCCTGATGGTGAATGTAACCGAGTGTTATTATTTCGATGGTGCGAACCAAATATCTGGAAAAGAAAAACCACACATGTGCCTATTGCTTTTATAGAATATATCTTGTGACCAAATTATTGTAGTTCGTGTTTATTTAAATCGAATGTTTGATGTCAAACGTCATATATATTTTTACAATCCCACTTAAAAAGTAAAGGGGGCTTATTGGTTTCAAAATGTCTGTGTCTTTCAATGCATCTAGTCCGTCTGTTGACCTTTTTCGATTCCGGATTTTACTAAAGAACGAAGTGACCAAGAATAATGAGACTTTAATACAACTTTCGCCAATGATCGAGGCACTTTGCCTCATATTCTAATTAGCTTTAACGCAATCGGGAACCCTCACCAATTCTACGAAACACGCCATAGACTCGGTTATATCGGACACCGTCCGGTCGTCACGAACACAATTGAGTTATTGCCATTGGCTGACTGGGGCATTTATTGACAATTATTTACCAGTCTTAGAGTGTTCTTTTCCAAAGCATCTCGGAGATGGTTATAAATGTCATAATAGACTTGGTTCAGATTAAAATTTCAAAGCGGGGCACGATTGCTTTTCTCCAAAAACCGTCACCGTAGTTGCATTTGAGCGGAAGTTTTTTTTATGACAAAATCAAATTATTGGGGCATATATGCCCAAAAGATCTCCATAACCGATCGGAAAACATTTAAGAAATTTGCGTTTCCTCAGGCGAGTTGACCGAAATACCGCCAGACACCAAATAACCTAAAATAAGACAAATAAGACCAACAATTACTGCACATACGTCCGAGGTACTTTTCAGAATAAGGAAAAGTCCGAGCGATCTTCCGAGTGAAAAATCCTTTTGCTTATCATGACCGATTGTCTTCATTCGGTAAAAGAAATTTGCATTTTTTAAAACAAAATTCAATTTAAGCCGGATTGGGGTCGGGGTTGGGGGTGTGGGGATTTAATCTAGATCTATATGGCAGAATAAGTTAATAAACAACGACACAGTCATATAAATGATATGCCAAACACTTTATTATTTGTTTTCCATATCAAACCAACAATTAAACTAATGGCCAGTCACATAAAATAGGACTTTCTAAGAATTCCGTTTACTTGTTAAGATATTTGAAAAACAGTTTGGATATATAGGGGTCAACTGGGGATTCATATATAAAAGATTCTTATATAGGAAGTTGGAGCGATCAATCTAGATCCCAGATTCTGAAATAATTCCGATGAGTAGATTTTCTGAATCTGGGATCTAGATTGATTTGCTCATCGCGATAATTTTCGACCCAAGTCAGCCTGCGCAGTCCGCGCAGTCTGACTCGGGTCGACAATTAACGCGCAACCATGATAGTCCCTTTTTGCATGACGAGTCACATTTATAGAATAATAAATAGCTTATGACTAGTACAAATAATGTCGTATTCGTTTATTAAGAAACTAAGTCTGCTCAAAAATGCAGAAAAAACTATTACATTAAAACAAATACATGTACTGTAAAATATAAAATGAACACATTCAACAATCGAAAATGACAAAGATACTCGAGAAATTTTGAATATCCATTTAGAAATAACCATGAACGAACGAGAGGAGTCCAGGGGCCCGTTTTACTAAACTTCTTACGACAAAATTGATCGTAAGTCAAAATCACAAATCGTACCTGATGCTTTTATTCATCGCTAGATTCTGTCTTGCAATCGGACGATTCCAATGAGATAATGCATGGCAGAATTCCTTGTTTAGTTACTACTGTAGAAGCAACTTCAATTTTTGACTTACGCAAAAATTGATCGTAAGATGTTTAGTAAAACGGGACTCAGGCCCCTATGGGATTTCCGCTAAAGTGTGGTCAGTTAACAGATTAGGACAAGCAAGATTTTTGTCAGCGAGCCATCAGATTGTCGCATCTAGCAGATTCGATAAATAACTCACTGGAGATATCAAAACAAGTACATTAATTTTTCATTGTGAGCCACGTCATGATACATTCTCCTAACATCGACCTCGAACATATTATTCTCTATATCACGTGGATCATTCAACAGACGAGAAAATCAAATTCCACGCATGGAGTTATATGCCGTGTTCTCCCGTTACAAAATAATTGCCACTAAACTATCTCGGTTCTTATTGTGACGAGTCTACCAGTAGGCTACTTCAAAAATATCCTCACTCGTGTGAATACTTAGTACTATGTCGTAATGAACGTTTGCAGAAGACAGCAATTGTTGAAATCAGGCTACAAGCGACTAGTTGTGCATAAGATAACCATGGGTTATATATAGACCGTAAGTGGTTTTAAACTAACCATGTTTCCAACAATAGTCCAAGTTAGATTAAATGAACTTCGGTAAAAAAACATCAACAAACAACGGCTATCTTTTATACAACCGGACCGAGAAAGTCAACAAATAACGACTAGACGGCCAAGCCTATTTTGACACACAAGAGAATAATAACAAGAGCCATGGCGGACATGGCCATCCCCCGCCATCAAAGCTTGATAATAAAACGAAACCTGATAGATTAAGGATTCTTTTTTACTTTATGGAGATATGCCACCTACAAAATATTAGTCTTTAAATAAAAAGGGCAATAACTGCAAAACTATGCAAGCAAGAGTTCTAGTTATTATGCCTTGCATTTCTCTCTAATAAGAACCATCCAACTATGAAGTTTCAAGTTGATAGCTTTTATACTTTTAGAGATATGTCCCCGACAAAGAGTAAGGGTTTAAAAAAACAAAGGGCAATAATTCAAAAATATTGCAAGCAAGAGTTGTTGTTCTAATGCACCGCACTTCTCCTCCATGAGATCTATCCACCCATAAAGTTTCAAGTTGATAGCTATTTAACTGTCAGAGATATACTCCGGGCAAAATCTAAGTGATTAAAATAACAAATGGCAATAACTCCAAAATTGTGCAAGCAAGAGATTTAATTCTTGTGCAGTCCACATCTCCTCCATGAGATCTATCCAGCTATAAAGCTTCAAATTGATAGCTTTTATAGCTTAGGAGATATGCTCTGGACAATTTAGTGACGGAATGACGGAACGACGGGCGGAGACCATTACTATATCCCCATTAACCGAAAACGGTGGGGATAAAAAAATTAAATAAGTAGTACAACCGTCTCTTAGGGTGTAAACAAATGAGATGATTCGCAGGCACCAAGTTTTCTCATCTCGATCAAATTTTCAACAGAAGACGATTAAATTAAAACCGATTTGTACATTACAGTGCTGTACTATTAATCATGTAAAATAATACACGACATTATCAATTGACGTGATCTGTAGCATATGCACTACGATGATTCTTGTCGAGTTTACAGATTTCAAGATGCCTCGAGACATTACTCATAGGTAATGTTTGCTCTTCATTAAGATTCTGATTGGTTTTCAATATGTATTTTGCAACTAAAAGTGATAATAAAAAACTGAACAAATTGAAAATAGTACTTCTGTTCAACAAGCACAAGAAACACTATATAGTACAATAGACACGGTATTGTTAACTGAGAGTCTGGTCCCTTACATGTTCCATTTGATAAGAAGCACTAGCGCAAATCCGATTTGGCACTGTCAAAGAGGGATCGTCTTCATTACCCATTTCGAAGTTCAAATGCCTTGTCAAGATGGTCAAGAGAGTTAATAAATTATACTCAAACGATTTATTATCACGGTTTTCCTACTGAGCATAACAGTAACTGAGTCAACATTCACTATTTTGTCCTCAATTTTTTTCAAAGTCTAGAATATATAAATAAACTAGGATCACATGTGACTTTTACTCGATGTTCAACACTATCAACACGTTATCCACTTAGTCTAAAAAGGCTGTGTTTCTATCAAATATTAGCTAAATACAAACGATACACATTTATCAGTCAGTACAAGTCTACCAAATATGGCACCACAGTCCGGCTGGGCTTCAAATAAATACATTCAACTCCAAGCTTTCGTCCTTGTGTCCATAATAGCTGTATCAATCTATCCCTCTCCTCTTCTTCATCGGTCCGATTGCTCTCTTAGCTTTCCAAAAACGTTGTGATCTCGTACAAGCCTTACTCTGTATGTACAAATTTGAGTAATATTAAAGCTCTCTATAACAAGATGTGTGTTGAACAATATTACCCCGTAAACTGATATTTCAAATAAGATGTGCTTATTAAACACTAATGCTATCAAAACGTCATTTTTTAAAGTTTTATATTGCAGGTCTAAATTAAGGTCTAAATTAATTTGACCTTGACGACCAACGTTGAATAATGCGTATGTTGAGATGAACCTCCATGCCAAATATATATTGTCATCCGAATAGTGTTGAAGTTTCAGGAAAATGTTTAGTTTCAGGTCAAGGTTTTGCAGACAGACAGACTGACATCCGTAAACCAATATACCGTCGATCTGGCGATGCGTAGACACAAACCTGACCTTATTCGCAAATTACAATGTCTTAATACTCAACACGACAGTTCTCAAGGAGGAATGCACGTGTGATATTTATACTATACGAGCAAATAAGTTTACTCGTGGATAAATATAGGCCATTGTCGACTGGAACTGAAGTTCGTAGCATTTTAAGTAATGTGACGTCATGGTATTTCTAAGCCTTGATGCGATTGGTCGCCTGGTAGCTACTAAAGATGTTCGACTGGGACATAAGGAATGTTAGGAACTTTAGTCACTTAAGTTCAAGTCGAAAACGGTCATAATCTTTGACTAGCAGACAGGACAAAAACTAAATATTCCTTTTATAAATCCGGATATTTTATAAAGAAAGGGAAAACGCACACTGCTTTCTCTAGACTGGTTAACCTGTCCCAATCTACGCTACCCTCCGATACTGGCCAGATTGAGACAGGCTCGCCAGTCAATGCTTTCTCTGGCTCTATATCGTTCATTTCGCCATGCAAGGTAATTTGCAATTTCTATTTGAGCCTTCCATTAATTTGCGAAACTGCGTCAAGCAAAGACACTGGCAATGCTCAAGTTAGAAAGATAAAGTCTAGTGTCTTTACACAGACAGCGATTTTTTAATTACATGTTGCTTTTGATTTGCTCATCTTTCAAATTTTGAAACCCCCATACAAGCTCCTTTGTATAATTTATACATTTTCTGCACCAAATAAGTCATGAACTAGAACTGTCGCAAAGCGGACTTATACCCGCCACAAGCACTTTATCAGAATGCAAGTGCTATTAGTGCAGGATGTGTTTGTAACAAATATTAAGGTCATATGCAGCATTTGCATGAAGTTTTATGATTCTAGGTCGCTTGGTTTTTGAGTAAGAGTTCATAAACGGAAATTGAATAAAAATTGACCGTGAGCTTTTACTTTGACCTATGTGACCCAAAAACAATAGGGCACTTCCTTGGATCATAAGCAACATATGCATTAAGTTTCATGAATGTAGGTCACTTGGTTCTCAAGTTAGAGTCCGATAACGAAAATTGAATAAGGCTGACTGTGACCTTGACCTCTGTGACCAAAAAACACTTCCTTGGGTCATAAGGAACATTTGAATAAAGTTTCAGGATTGTAGGTCACTTCGTTCTTGAGTTAGAGTCCGTAAACGAAAATGTCTACGGACAGACGGACGGATGGACAGACAGACATGGTGAAACCAATTTACTCCCCTCTACTTCGTAAGGGGGGGGGTATAAAAATACTTTTGAACCTGTTAAAACAGAACTGTTTGTTATATGGACTGTTCAGAACAGCTTGTCTTTAAACAAATCTTTGGTAAATCCAACAATCATATTTGATTTGCTAAGACAAACAAGAGGGTCAGAATGGCCCTAAATCGCTCACCTGAAATTTTCCGGTCCAGTGGAACTAATCCCGGGAACTTTCTGGCAAGGTTTCATTCACATTTGCCTAATTGTTGAATTGGAGATTTTATTCCAAGGTTTTAAGTGAGAATAGATGCTGCCGACCCATTCATTACTGAGGAGGCTCAAAATAAGCCCTTCCCTGCAACACCCATATTCATGGGCCAATCAAAATTTTGCAAACAATTTTTGAAAAGGGTCACCCAAGGAATATTCTGGTAATGTTTTATTGTAATCAGCCTAGTGGTTCAGGAGGAGATGTCCTTCAAAGTTTTCAGGCTAAAAAAAACCACACCTCCCTGCCATGCCCATAATTAGTGTGTTTTGAAAAGGGTCACCCAAGAAACATTCTTGTAAAGTTTTGTTGAAGTCAGCCATGTGGTTCAGAAGGAGATGATGTTCAAAGATTTCGGGCTTAAAATAAGCCCCGACCTGCCACACCCATTTTTATTTGCCAAACAAATTTTGCGTACAAATTTTGAAAAAGGTCACCCTAGATACATTCTGGTAAAGTTTCATTGAAATCAGCCCAGTGGTTTCAGGGAAGATGTCGTTCAAAGATTTAGGCTTAAAATAAGCCCCATCCTGCAATGCCCATTTTAATGGGACAATCAAAATTTCGCGAACAATTTTTGTAAAGGGTCACTGAAGAAACATTCTGGTAAAGTTTCATTGAAATCGGCCCAGTGGTTCAGGAGGAGATGTCGTTCAAAGATTTTGGAAGCCCTGCCCTTCCACGCCTATTATAACGAGCAGTTCAAAAGTTGGCACACAATTTTTGAAAAGGGTCTCCAAAGGAACATTCTGGTAAAGTTTAATTGAAATAAGCCCAGTGGTTCAGGAGCAGATGTTCAAAGGTTTTGGGCTCAAAGTAAGCCCCTCCCTGCCACGCCCAATTCATGAGCCAATCAAAATTTCGCAAACAATTTTTGGAAAGGGTCATCCAAGAAACATTCTGGTAATGTTTCATTGAAATCGGCCCAGTTGTTCAGGCGATGTCGTTCAGAGATTTCAAAGTGAAAAAAAAGCCACACCCTGCCATGTCCATATTTTTGGGCCAATCGAAATTTCGCGAACAACTTTTAAAGAGGGTCACCCAAGGAACATTCAAGCAGAGTTTCATTGAAATCGAGGCAGTGGTTCAGGAGAAGGAGAAGTTTTTTCGAAATTGTTGATGACGCACGACAGACTCATGGTGATCCTAATATCTCCCCCAGACCAGTTGAGCTAAAATCTTTGTAGCTCAATAAGTCTGAATTCATTTGCATAGTTAACTGTGTTTAACACCACTTCCTTTGTATATAAGTTAGGTGTCTTATCAGCAAGAGAAACTGCTTTAAATCTAGTTGATAAGATAAAGACTTTTCAAAGATCCAACAAAAATTATCGGAAAAGAATCTACTTGAGGTTATCTAAAATCTACTTAATTTGGGTTTCATCCAAAATTTGTGTATACATTTTGTTAAAGTCTCCATATAATGGTTTTTAGAATACGAACAAAAGAAGACTTTGAGAAGATACATGAAACATTCAATCCAGGCCATGCACGAATTTATGAGAAATAAACAAGATTAACACAGAATGGCAAGTAAGACATTAAAAAAGTTTTATTTAAATACACAAAACGCTAGTAAAATCTCAAACAAAATGACAATATGTTATTTAAATATCATTTTCTTCAAAAGATAAAATCATTACCAAAACTGGGAATTGTTCCAATGTTGTTTAAATATCAGTACATTTAAATAATCTTTTTGCGAGATAATTTATATTTTTAAACTAAAATCAATTAAAATTTGAATTTCCATGATTTAAAATCCATCATATAAGACAAAACATACGATAAAAGACATTGGAATTGAAGTACAAACAATAAAAAATGAGCATAATTTAACTATTTGTTAAAGATGTTAGTTTCATGCCTTTATATTTAGACTTATAGTTCTAAACAAAAGAAGGTACAAAAATATTGACTTAAAAGAATAAGCAAATGTTCATGCTTAGTTCTAAATGATTTTAAATTAAATATTCATTAGCCATTAAAAAGCAGGACTTGAATTCTTTAAATTCAATTACCTTGCAAGTAACGTTGCCAGGGACAAACATTGTAAAGAATTATATAGAGTCATAATGATATATAGGGAAAGTTTCCAATTTTACTCCTTTTTCCATCAATTCAAAATTAATTGAAATGAGAAAGCACGTACAATTAATATTTATCAGTACAATAATACTGAAAGTGGCTGTGAAGAAATCATTTCAAAAGTTATAAAAAATCCAATAATTATGTGCAAAAATAAAAGAAATTTCTTCGACACATGCTTAAAGCAAAACGTCCCATTTACCAAACAAAACTGTAAAATTATCTGAAATAAAACAGTGAGGATTACTAACTGAAGAGAACTTAAAGAAATGCTAAAATATCATCTATGAAGCAAACAGGAGGAGGTTGTAGCAGGCATCATTCCAGCATTCAACAAAACACAAATAGGTCAGCTACATACACACAACCCTGTCTAAAACCAAAAGTATATGTCAAATGTCATCCCACATTGAAATTTTGATTTTTTTTCGATTCATACTTTTTTGTCATTTCTCACATTTTGGTCATAAGTCCACTGTGTTGGTGTAGTTGGTAGCACAGTGGAATTGTGCATTCAGAGGTTTGAGCCCTGCTCTGATCATGTTGACTGAATTATCTTTTCATAATCAGTACATAGGCAAAGGCTATATCCCACTTACCACACTAAAGTAATGACCAATGATTTAGTTTTGAATATACACAGTTCAGTTTGTAAATTTATACCGATTTATTACAGAAATTTGGTTCACGTTACAAATACAATATCATTTTTTTCCCTAACATACCAAATTTATTAAACTCCTCAACTCAGCAAAGTCTCATTTTATCTGCTTGTGGATAACTCACTAGATAATGTACATATCTCATTTTATAATTTTGGTCTTTCATGAACACCCATTCATTATCCTCTATACCAAGTACATTTCACTTCCCAGAAACCATGGGCCAACTAAGATAATGTAGCATTCTAGAAGTGTATGATACCCCAAGATGTTAATATTTGGTGAAATCACAATCAATATTCGCCTTCCTGTCTTCACTCTTGCACTTCACCCTTCCTAATTCAGATGATGACTTCAACCGTATTACATACTCTGTGTTCTGAGTGTAACATTTTAATGGATTTTCTGAGAGAAACATTTTAATGGGCGTTCTGAATGAAAGATTTTAATGGATGTTCTGAGTGGAACATTTTAATGGATGTGCTGAGTGGAACATTTTAATGGATGTTCTGAGTGGAACATTTTAATGGGTGTTCTGAAAGGAACAATTTAATGGGTGATCTCCTAAATTAACTAAGGAAAGTTTGACAGTATGTAGACAGATATATAATGGTGCCAAATACAGAAAGCCCACTAACACAATCTAAACTAAAAGTGGTGATATGTACATAGACAGGGTTGGGTAGCATTGGACCAGTTGTACGCTACATGTTTATTTACCTTGGTAACACCAAATATGATGTTATACTCTACACAAACTCCTCCCGTGAATCCTCACTATCGCTCTGTAACAAATTGACATGAAATGTTAGTTTCTAACATCAACATTTTACAGTTTGACTCTTAGTATAAGGACAGATGGGTCCAATCAAAAATTAAAATAAATACATAAAACTGCTCATTAACCCTTTCCTGTTTTTCAAAATTTTGACTTGTCCAAATTCAAAGGGTTTGCAGACGAAAATTTAAAGTGGATTTAATTTGAAAAATAACTATTCAGTAGGGTAGAAAATAGTGTGGAAAAGGAAGAAATTGCTTGTCAGAAGCAATTTCTTCTTTTTTCACAATGTTTTCTCAATCATAAAATCACAGACATGTAAAAAGTAGGGATTAAACAGCAAAGGGTTAAGGAGCAGTTCAATCAGGGTCATCAGTGTTTTCCTTTCATTTAGCCTTCTTTCAATGGCTCAGAGTGAACCAGTTGTAACTGCATATAAACATTTAGGCAGTTACAACTGTTTCACACTGAGCCAACGATTTGAGCCCTTAAGCATGTTTTGATACCAATCTCTTTGAATTCTAAAACATTAATTGTCCATCTGTCAATTGTCTAAAAATCTTGGGGAAATTACAGTATTATTCAATGTCTGAGTTTCTAATTCTACATCTTCAGATCCGCTGAAAATAAATTCAGACTTCCACCAACAAAGTTTTGATAATGCAATTCTTTGATCTTTTGAAGTAAAAGGCATTTTGTTTTGTATAGAATCTTTTGATTTGAATGAAAGCTAGAAAGAGAACAATAAATTATCATCAAACAATAATAAAATAATTAAACAAGTGCTTCAAATTATGACCTGGTAGGGTAAGTTTTGATTTCATCCCAATAAAAGAAGATATATAGGATATATCATAAGATTTTCCCAATAAAAAAAGATATTCAGGATCTGTCATAAGATTTTCCCAATAAAAAAAAGTTATTCAGGATCTGTCATAAGATTTTCCCAATAAAAAAGATATATAGGATCTGTCTTAAGATTTTGTTTGAGACAAGCTGATTATAACCAATTCCAGAATAGAAATGAGCCTGTGACATTTCCTACAATTATGAACATTTGAAATGCAAAGACTCTGGTCAGCCTGCGCATCCACACAGTCTGATCAGAGACTTAATAGAGTGCTTTGTAGAAAAATGAGGTGACAAGTATCTTTAGACAGTCAGGCAAGCTTATAACCACAATTTATGGCTGTTTAGGCTGCTCAATGTTTGCAATGCAGTCACATGTCAAATTGTTGGAAATGTCACACACAGGCTCAAATGTTATTGTATGTTATGTACATTTAAACCACTTTTTGAATGCTCAGATGACAGAAACACTGCAAAAATGTGTGTTAGATGAAGACACAACGAATTTAGACCATTTAAAATGTGGTCTTACACATATGTAAATCAATGATATTGCTTGTGGCTGTTTGATATAGAAGATAAGTGTAGCTATGTGAGTAATATAAATGAATATTTTTTTAAAATCAAACAGTAAATCAAAGGGTAAGTGCAATACTAGTGTAAGTGCCTATATATTCATAGGCACTTACACTAGTATTGCACTGATCCCTAGAAATATCCACTTGCAAACACTAATTTCATCTTCAAAGCAGCTTTTTATGATCTCTTATGAAGGTCTGGACAAAGGAAGAAGTTGGATGAGTTAACAAACAGAAAAGACATTACAGCTATCTTTACCCTTGTCATGCTTAACTTGAGATATTCCTAGTTTGGCAGGAGGTGTAGACAAAGATGAGCCTGCACAAATGCGCAGTTTGAGCTTAGTTTATACCATTGAGCCTGTGTGTGACATTTCAAACATTTTACATGTACTCACAGCACTAACTTTGAGCAGTGTAGACAACAACACAAAGCAGTAAGAATATATGCTGACTGCTTGTGGAGCAATTAAGACCTTATCTATCTATATATAGTGCATAGTGAAGACTCTGGTCAGACTGTGCGGCACACATGAGAAATTGTTGGAAATGTCACGCACAGGCACATTTGACTTTCCACATCAAACTAGAAAAATCCAAAAGTTGCAGAATTATCAAAATGAATACTGGTGCAAAATCAGTACATTTGTGTGCTTTTAGCACTTTGAATTTAATATAGTTTTGGCAATGTTTTTATTCAACATGAAAAGGATGAAATTGAATGCAACAAGTAAATGATCTTTGAATACCCTACCAGACCAATAGTTTTAAACCCATTAACAGACATTTTCAAAGTTGATGCTTTTTAAGAAAGCTTTCTTTTCAGTTTGAAGACACTTTGTAAATGCCCCTTATCTCTTTTTTGAATTTTGGTTAGCCTCTAAATCATGATATTGTCTGATAATAGGTTCATAGAAGACAGAAAACAGACATATGTGACCCATAAGAAACACGATGTGTTTGTAAAACACTAATGCTCAAAATCAGCAATTTATCATAAGTCTGACCTTGATTATTGACCTTGATCTTGTCAGATGACCTTGACCTTCAAAGGTGAAGATTGATTAGAGGAACCTTAATGCCAAATATTATCATAGTAATTTCAAAAATGTTGAAGTTATGAGAATATGCTTAGTTCTCAGGTTATAAATTGAAACAAACAGATACTGTTAAAATATATTACCCCACCAATCTGCATAATCCGGTAAAAAAATGAAGGTTATTTCTTTTAAATAATACATTTAATGCTCTTTTTCAAAATGTTTGTTTGGTTCCCTACTTTGGAATAATTTTTTGGACTTAGAAAGAAGATTATTTTAGTACCTAATTACACAATTAGTACTAAATTCTTTCCATCTATTTTTTTTTCAAAATTCTTTCTATGTAAGAGGGTTATGGCAAAACTATTACAAGTGCCTATATAAAAGAATGGCACTTGAAATAGTTTTTTACCTAGTTCTTATTACAGTCACAAATGAAACTGTATTGTTATAATGAAACATTATAAATGCATTAAAAAACACTTGGCACAAATGGAATATACAGAATGAGTGAAAATCAAGTGGTCAGTTCAAAACTAGAGGAAATACCTAAATTTCTATAGAAACAAACAATGGTTAAGCAATAACCACTAAAACTTGGTTTTCATTTACAAAATTTTATACTTTTGAGGTGGTGATATTAGTCGAACTTATGATCATTCCAAATAACAACAGATCTTTGGTTGATAGAGAATGAATATATTTGATTGACATTTCAAAATGCAAAATATCATCATTTTATGATCAAACCCTATATTTTTGGTACCGAATAGAATCCATCTAGTAGAGATGATTCCAATGAGTATACATAACATAGGGTTTGGTCATTGTTAACCCTTGTCATGCTGAACCCAGAATATTCCTGCTTTGTCAGGAGCTATAGACAAATATCAGCCTGCACATATGTGCAGTCTGATGCTAGTCTACACCACCTGTTTCTCACTTTCAAGCCAGAATTGTCAATAGATTTAGTTTTTCAAATAAAAATTGACCTACAGTTGGTACTTTCTGTGCTTTTTCCCCTTTGATTTTGATGTAAATTTTTAGCAAAAATTTATTCAGCATGACAAGGGTTGAGAATTTATATTTAACATTCTGTGTCATGAAGGACCCATGTTGGAGAATTTAACTCGGTGATATGAGATTCAACTTTAACTCCCGCTTTTGCAGATCTAAATTGCAGTTGCCGCGTAATATTGGCCTCATTTCTTGGTTTCCATACAGGAGAACCTATCGGAGGTTTAGCAGCTTGGGCACTAGAAAACTTAAGTGGATTTGCACTCGCAAAAGTTAATTTGGCCGAGGAGCCCGATTGACTAGAAACACTAAGATTAGAACAAGACGATGTTTCGCTGTTGTCTCCATTTTGTGATATATGAGGATCAGACGCTGCAATGAAAGCTTCGCTCTCCATGTCTTCAGCACTTACTTCATTTAAATCTCCGACGGTTTTACTCCGAGTTCGTAATACTGGATCACTATCCGTGACATGGAATTTTTCCTCAAATTCCATCGAATGTCTCTCTATATCCTGTGTTTTTGTATTAGAGTTCAGTCTTTTTGTACTCAAAGTACTACGAGTATTAGCATTCAATGCCTCGAGTCTTTTACCACCGTAAGGAATGTATTTATTTTTCTGTGTATTATTGTTCGATGGTATTGTCATTTTTCGTACACTATCTCGTATAGTTTGTCTAATAATTCTCATAAAATCTGTTTTGGCTTCAGTTGTGCTGCAAAGAAAAGGTGTTTATTAATGAAAAAAAAGTGTGAAATAAATATAATACATACTTAGTGTATTGTATGCAAAAAATATATAACAAGGTTGGGGGAATTGATAATTGTAGAGGAAGTTAGATATTTCTTTAATACAATACACTAAGTTTGCATTAAATTTATCTTATAATTTTGTTTGCCTTGTTTTCTTGGATGGTTCCAACAGAGATAAAAGTTTTTTTGCCATGTTTCCATAAATACCCACATTATGCCATTGTTCTAAAAATATCCATGTGATATCGTAAAAAATATTATATGGGGTTTTATCAAACTGATATTTGTAAAGCTACAAGATAAAACATAGTCTTATACCAAGAAATTTTACTGAAAATTTGATTTTTTCAAGAGAACTTTTAGGCCTAAAAGCAAAAGTATTGAAAATACCTTTAAGTAAATAGGTATTTAAATTAATTTTGCACTTTTCCAGTCTTTATTTTTGAAAAGTAATGACAATAAGATTCTTAATATAAAAGTTATGATGCATAACAAAATTTTGACCTGGACTAAAATAAAAGTGGTGGTGAAAAAATCATTCAAATGGTACATTTACTCATAAAAGAAAATCATATGAAATTATATTGAAATTAGTTCATGAACATAACCGAAAAACGGTTCATACAAGATTAGACAGACAGATGCACTCATCAAATCTTTTCATTTAGATGCTGCTTTTCTCATTATAAAACATTTTTAACTTTTTCATACCTATTACAGAAGTGATAAACCCTCTCCGGTCTACATTCAGGATCTGATCGTGAATGAACGAGCTCCCACCAATAATGACCGTCTATATCACTAACTTTTCCGATCCGAACTTGCACATCCTGTACTGGGATTAAAGTTCGAAACCTTTCTATTGTATCAAATACTTCACTGAACAGTCCCTTGGTTCCTGTGGCCCCCTGGAAAAAAATTTCAAAAGGGTTACTTTTACCTTAACTAGGTGGTTGCTAAAGGACAACTCTATGGCTTGGCGTGAAACAGTTGTAACTGCCTATAAAAATATAGGCAGTGACAACTGTTTTGCTCAGAGCCATCTAACTGCTGTTGAGCCAATACTTAAATGTTGATGTTGAGCTGTGACGATACGTTGGAGCTGTCTGAAAACTTCTTTCAAATATCACATCTTTCATGATGGAGAAAATTTGAGCCAAGTTACTTCAAAATCTGTCCGTAAATGTAGGAGTAATTGTCAGAACAAAATTGGACAGACTAATCAAAGCACTTAGGCACCTACACCAAACTCTCATCCCGACAACTTTCTACGTCTAGCTCAAGGCAAATAACCTTGCCTTACCAACATTTAAGGTTGTGGGCCTGTAATAGATCTGAAACCTAATTTTCATTTGGAAACCTTGGTCAACATTGAGAAAGAAAGCCATTATTCTGATCATGTTTCATGAAAATTGAATTGTATTTGTGGCTTCTAGAGCATAAACAAGAAAATTGTCCTTAAGGCCCCTTTTCCCGTGATATGGCACTGATCCTTCCCATTTTCAAAAGGGTTCATCCTTGTGACCTGCCCAACACTCAGACTAAGTTTCATGAAGATTGGGCCATATTTGTGGTCTCTAGAGTGTAAACAAAAAAATTGTCATTAAGGCCCCTTTTCCCGTGATATGACAAGGATCCTTCCCATTTTCGATAGGGATCATCCTTGTGGCATGGTCAACATTCTGACCAAATTTCATAAAGATTGGGCCATATTTGTGGCCTCTAGAGTGTAAACAAGGAAATTGTCATTAAGGCCCCTTTTCCCGTTATATGGCAAGGATCCTTCCCAATTTCAATAGGGTTAATCCTTGTGACCTGGCCAACATTTTGACCAAGTTTCATGAAGATTGGGCCATATTTGTGGCCTCTAGAGTGTAAACAAGAAAATTGTAATTAAGGCCCCTTTTCCCGTGATATGGCACGGATCCTTCCCACTTTCAATAGGCTTAATCCTTGTGACCTGGCCAATATTCTGACCAAGTTTCATGAAGATTGGGCCATATTTATGGCCTCTAGACTGTAAACAAGAAAATAGTCATTAAGGCCCCTTTTCCCGTGATATGGCACGGATCCTTCCCATTTTCGATAGGGTTCATCCTTGTGACCTGGCCAACATTCTGACCAAGTTTCATGAAGATTGGGCCATATTTATGGCCTCTAGACTGTAAACAAGAAAATAGTCATTAAGGCCCCTTTTCCCGTGATATGGCACGGATCCTTCCCATTTTCGATAGGGTTCATCCTTGTGACCTGGCCAACATTCTGACCAAGTTTCATGAAGATTGGGCCATATTCGTGGCCTCTAGAGTGTAAACACTAAGATTGTTGACGGCGGACAACGGACGATGCACGACGGACATTCAATGATCACAAAAGCTCACCTTGAGCACGATGTGCTCAGGTGAGCTAAAAACTTTGAGAGATGGCTGATAAAATAGAGGATAAAAATTGCTTCTTGATGTAAAATTTATCATTTATTGAGAGAAAAACAAAAGCTTTATTTTCAGAAGTAAACCAACTAGTAAAATATAGCTGTTGTTGTTCACAAAATTAAAAAAAATAAATTGCTGGCTCAATGCAAAACAGTTGTTACTGACTATATATTCATAAGCAGATACTACTATTTGCACTAACCCATCAATATGGATATTACACGAAAATTATGTATTCTTTTCTTTTCGAGCAAAAATAAGATGTAATGAGAACATTTTAGGGTAAAGTTTACAATTTACAATTATTTCTGGGTAACCTACCAAAAAACCATTTACAAAAGGCATTTTGTTCTTTTCCCAGAAAGATTTCCTTGATATGATTATCACAGCTTTGAGCTCCAAAAATTTTTTAAAAAAAAGTTTAAATAGATAAGAGATGAATGCTCATACCCCTCTAGATTTCCGTCTTTTCAAGCGTTCTCTACAAAGAAAGACAACTCCTGTTTTGAATACAAAGACTGTGCTCTCCAGTTCTGTCCCCTTCTTAATTTTTCCCAGACTGTCACTCACATTACACCATTCTACAGTACCATACATTTGTAGTTCTCCAACACTTAAATCTACTATCTGAAAATACATTCACAAAGTTATATGAATGGTTCATTTCTGAAATCAAATCTAAATGAATACAAATTTTAACAAAAGTATACCCATTTAAATTTCAAGGTCTCAACTTTCATGGTGACAGTCAGTCTCTTAAAACTTAAGGAGATCTGGCTGCTCGTTCATTTATTTACATGGAAAAGCATTAGATAAACATTTTTTTGCTAATAAATGACATTGATATAAATGAATTGATGCTTAATCCTTCTGAAATTTTGAAATTAGAGATAGTACATGTATAAATGAAGTCTTGTCCAAAAAAGAGTCGCCCCCACTGCTTAGGCCTTGGGTTTAGCATGACAAGACTTAACAGATTCTTTTTCTCACGTAAACACCAGATTTGTGCCTTAAAACACAAATTTGTAACACTAAAATAGTAAAAATTCTGTGATAAAGTGCATTAGATGACATTGTGATGACATCACTTAAAAAGTTATGTAAGACAAAGAGCTTCACAGAGTGGCACATATACGCCCGAATCAGTGACTTTCGTTCAATTCAAGGTCAGATAATTTAAGATTTCTCAGAAATGACCAGTGCAATTTGAATTTCAAAGGTCTTATGCACAACATGACATCATAGGGATTAATTGTTCCAAGTTTCAGCTCATTCTCATAGATAATTTAGGAGGAGTTGCGCACACAAAGAATTGCTAACAGACAGATGGACGGACGACTGGGACTATAACATAATACGACCCTTCAGGCATATAAGAAAGATATCTCTGATGGCTGTTCTTCAGAGGAGAGCTATGTGAGAAATAAGGTATTCTGATTTTTATTTAAATGGCAAGAGGTTTAAACCTTTGACGTTCCTCTTTGTAACCAAATGTCCTAACCACTGCATACACATACCTTTTTCTGTGGGTATAAATCTTTAAACATTTTGGCTAGCTCGTCAAATATAGACCCGTATTCCTCATATATCTTCTGCATTTCATTGATATGTTCAGCTACTGCTTCCATCCCTTTTCTGGCCTCTGCAAAATATATATTAAGATAATTTCTGGCCTCTGCAAAATATATATTAAGATAATTATAGACTTGTTTAGAAACAAAGTTTGATGTTGGAATTTGATAGTTCTACTGTATCATACCGATCCAGTTCTAAATTTTAAATAATTTTAGTTGATAAACATATCATATCATTGGCTTTGTGCCAAACAGTTGTAACTGCCTATGACAATATAGGCAGTTACAACTGTTTTGCACTGAGCGACAAATAAAAACAGGCTATATTTCATGCTTCACTTTTTTCATTATTGTTTAGTCTGACTTACCCAATTCATTTGTACTCGGAAACAGATTCTGGTCATGTTATAATTTGACTATTGGATCTTAACATTTTTATAAACAAAAGCACTGACTACAGCACTGCCAACACTTGGCTGCAGGTGCTGGATGAAACAATCTAAGTTGAATTCAGGCATAACTCTTACAGAAATGCTTCCTGCGTTATCCCCCTTCATAGCCTGGATAACTCTTGTGATGGTGAACACACATGCCAAGTTTCATGAAGACATCTTCAAAAACATTAAAGATAGGACCAAGGTTAAAGTTTTGTCACATCAACATCAATGCCAAGGTGATCACAATACTTAGGGTTCTTCTGAAAACAGCCGAGCTAAAAAAACTAGAATAATTGTTTAGAGACAACACTTGTTGAGTTCATTAAAGTCTGACCTTGAAATGTGACATTTACCTTTGACCTTCAGCAATAAATGATTAAAATGGCAATTCTACATCTACAGAGGTACACATGTACCACCTTATTTTGAAATCCACCAAAAAATGTGGGATTGACCAGAACAAAAATTTGACCTTGACCTTCATTAAGACCTTGCCCTTTGGAATACAGAAAGTCTTCTTCAAATTACACATCTACTTATTGTGGGGAATGATTCTGTGAAATATTTTTGAAAACTATCAATAAATGTAGGAGATATGCTCTAGACAAATTCGGACAGACAGACTGACACACACAACATAGACTTATTAAAGTGACAACCATGGGTTGCTTGACATACACAGGCTCATAAAAAGTTAGAGATCATTTTGTAATATTCAGAAACCTACCTGATAAATGATGATGCTCATCTGTATCCGTGTCCGTCAAGTTACACAACTGTTGTAGAAGTAGCGGGTATTTCAGGATCCTCTGTATGGGCTTGATGAGGTACGAGTCCAGTGTCGCCGAATGCTGGTTCTTTGGGTTCCGGGCTATAAGGAATTCCCTTAACTTGTCATTAATTGCATCTGTTGGGAACCAAAGTAAAGAAGAAAGCGAAAATTAAATGAAACCACTGACAACATTCATGTGTTCAGAGGGAACACTGATAGGATAGTTTGCCATTTCCTTTATGTTTCTGTCATTTTCAATACTTTTTTGTACATTTTGAACATCCAAGTTCTTAAGATAAATATTTCTTAATTAGACAGAACTTAATATGTGACCAGTCATGCAAAAAGGGACCATCTGAGAATTTTGTAAAATAGATTTTTAAAACAGAAATTGATTCTATAACAGGACAATTGATTGATTGATTGAACGGAGTTTTACGCCACTTTTAACTTTTTTTTCAGTTATAATGCAGCGTCTGGAGCACCTAACAATGGATTCCTAGTATTTCTCTCACCAGTACTACCTTTACACCCTCTTCTAGCCTCCAGCTCCATCTCAAATAGGTATACGATTATCAACCCATTGGTGAGAGACAAATAGTCGAAAAGAATGATTGCAGTGGTCGAGGATCGAACCTTGGACCTCTAAATTGACACAACATGTTACCAACTGTGCTATGACGGCGACCTTTACAGGTCAAGCAGAAGTTGAATTTTACACAAGAGCACTGCCTATGGGTGACTACGTTAAACTGTTCAGTGCTGGGTGGTAGTTAAAAATCTATATAAAAAAGGGGGCATAATGCACCTTGAGTTATCCTTTTAGATAGTATAGGTTTTTTTTTTTATTTTGATGGTGAACATGTGTGCCAAGTTTCAAGTGAATGCCTTCAGTTGAACTAGAGATTAAACAAAATGCGAAGTCTTTGCACAAATGCGACATCACGACACCAAGGCTATAGCAATATGTCAGGTTTTCTCTGAAAACAGTCAGGCTAAAAGTCTTTCACAGGTAGGTAGATAGATCATTCTCGATTCAGAAAATAATTGAAGTGCAAAAAGTTTTGACCCTAGTCAGTCTGTGCAATCCACACAGTCGGACTAGGGTCAACATTTTATGCAATACCCATATAGTCTCTTTTCATGTGACGGGGCATATATCATTTTTTTCAAAAATTAAATCTTTGTCATGCTGAATGTGGAAATCACTGGATGCACTAGTTTTGAGCTTACAGTATTATCTAGTTTATATTTATTCATTTTAGCTAGATTGTGACAAAAGCTTTAGCTTATAGAATCGCTCTCAAACACTCAATCCTGATGTTTTCACGTCCACGAGAGAGACATTGGTTTAAACCCACTGCTACCCAATTTTTACAGCTGGGTGAACTGGGGCTAGCTATTAAGTGTTTTGACCATAAACACAACCCGTCAACAGTAGAACTTGAACCACAGACCTCAAGGTCACCAGTCGAGTGCATTTACCTCTAGGCTACAGAGGCAGTTTAAAAGTAAAATTGTCTATTCTGAAAATACTTTTTTAAAAGGAAAAGAATAAGATCAAACTGCACAATATATGGAGGCTGATGTTTGTCCATACCTCCTGTCTAAGCAGGAATTATCAGTATTCAGCATGACAAGGTGTAAGATACTGAATAATCTTTTCGATATCTAATTTAAGTAATATTTTTTATTCATACTTTTCTGATTATTTCTCACAGGAAATGGCAAATACATGAAAAGTGAACATGCATATAAAATAAAGGTTTGACAATCAAACTGTGTTCAGGTAATTCAAGGTAAAACTCTAACTTAGATTTCTCTTTTCCTAAGTAACCTTTCACAGCCTTACTGCTATCATTGAACAAAAATTATGCATTTTAACAACACAAGATTTTTGGGTCAACATTTCTTTTCTCATTCTAAATTACTAATAAGCTGTTTTTGAAAATTCTGTTCTGTGTTTACAAATACAGATTGACTTTCTTGAAAAACATTTGGCATAAACAAGTATCTAATTCATTAAAATAAACATGAAATTAAAGCTCAAAAAAAGAACACATTAAACAAGCAACTACCACAGGGAAATAGCTCTCCTATTAATTGACAATAACCAAGTTCTAGTAAGTGTCTTATTTCTTCAACATGTTTCATTAACAAATTCAAAAAAAGTTATCTTGAAACCAACCACCAGATAATATTTCATGCAAAATGATTTGATCTGCAAATTACTTGAAGTGAGTTTGATACTCACATAATAAAGGATTTAAGAGATTTTTCAAGGCATGCAAAAAAATTTAAAGGATAGGGCACATGTAAGAGAGGGTTTTTAGATTTTTTCTCAATTGTTAACTCCAGGTGTATACTTTATTTAAAATTATTTGAATTTATTTGTTGTGTTCATTAATTTAAGTGCAATTTAGCATGCAGTGTGCAAACATTACATTTGTAAATTTTCTACCAAAAGAGAAATGATTTATGCCCAAGGTGTGATCCTTAAAGCCACATATCACTCATTTTCTTTTTCAATATACACCTTAGAACCAATCTTTTAATGATAATTGGCAATAACACACATTTCATCAAAATGAATTTTGAGTTCAAGCAAGGCTTGATAAAGGTTTAAACAGTTAAAAGATTAAGAATTTTGCTTTAAAGAACACACCATTGGTTTGCTTGACATTTTTTGTACTCAAGGCTTTGGCTGTGTAGACTTAGATGCCTGCACCAATGTGCCATCTGATCTCAGCCTGCACTTCCTATTCCTTGCTTAGCAAATTGAGACTCACTGACAATTCATGTATAGCAAAAAAATAAAACTCAGCAAGATAAGGGTTATAAGATCGATTCGAGGTCTCAATTATCATTTCATATCATTTTTTCAAAAGCTGCTTAATACATTTCCAAGGAATTTCAAATTGATCAAATACTCAAAATTTTTTCTACCTTACAAAGAAAGTACTTGCTTTCCACCAAATTTCTCAATTGGACCAGTTTAACCCTTGTCTTGCTGAAATAATTTCATTCTGGTTGATTCCCTAAGATTTTGCCCATTCTGATTGATTGAAAATTTGCTTGATTTCTAAATGAAATTAATTATGATTACACATTTTTCCTATTTTGTAAGCTTCCGCAAAAAAATTGTCCCATAAGAAAACTGCTTTAATGTTGACAAATCTTAACATTTTTGCTTCATGATATTAAATTATAAGATATGATTTTTTTCATTTTATAGATGTATGAAACTAAAAACCTAATCACACTCATGTATGAATTGGCTTTGTGTATTCATACAATGTGATAAGGTTTTCAGTCTCATACCTCCATAAAACCAACAAATATCAGCTCTTAATTAAAAAACTTGGCAAAATTGCATAAAAATCGAAGTGCTCAGAGCTCTAAATGCACTAAATGTGAGTTGACATTAATTTTGAACATTAATTATTTAAGCTTTTCTTGTTTCCAAAAAGTAAAAGCAGGTGGTATAGGCAAAGATCAGACTGCACATATGTGTGTGCTGATGATTGTCTAACATTCCTGCCAAGGCAGGAATATTCCAGGTTCAGCATGACGAGGGTCAAAATTATGGTGTCTAATTAGTGGTAAAATATTCCAGATAATAAGGGAGAACACAAATACGTACCTGGATTGAGTATTTTTTGAGATCTAGAATGGCTGGCACAAAATGAGCTGTACACTTTGAAATGATTCGCGTAAAACAGGAATGAGCCACCAAGTGAAAACAGCACTCTCTGAAAATATACAAATGAAATATACACTTTAAAATATAAATGTATAACAGGAATGATCTATGAAATAAAAACTTTAAATTTGTTTGAGTGGGGTTTTATGCCACTTTCAACAATTTTTCAGTTATAAAGCAGTGTCTGTAGCACCTAACAATGGTTTCCTGTTATTTCTCACACCAGTACTACCATTACATCCTTTCCTTGCATCCAGCTGGTATCCCACATAGGACTACAATTATCGACCCATTGGTGGGAGACAAATAGTCGGAAAGGATATTTGCCGCCAAGGGAATCAAACCAGGGACCTCAAGATTGACAGTCCTACATGCAAACACCTGCGCCAAGACTATGGCAATGAAGTAAAAACAACAATCTCAACAAATTCTGCCTTAAAGCATAATTTTGCATTCAACTTTGTTTTTATACATAACTTTATACCCTTACTTCATGACTTGAGCCTGTGTGTGACATTTCCAACGATTTGAAATGTTTGTAAGGTGCTCTCATTGAGTAGAGTTGACAGATACATACTATAAATATAAAGTTACCTTATGGTCTACAAATACTTTAAAACCTTGTCTATCTACTAAATGCATAGTGAAGATTCTGGTCAGGCTGTGAAGATGCTTTGCACATATTTGAAACTGTTGGAATACTCACACAAAGGCTCATTTGTATAATTTGGTATTTATGTGGGCAGGGTTTAATAAATTATAGATAACTGTTGGTTAATTCTAACCAAAACAAGATGTGTTTGTGAAACACGAATGCCCCCGTAACAGCATTTTTTTTTAAAGTTTGACCTTGACAGATGACCTTGACCTTGTCACATGACCTTGACCTTGTCACATGACCTTGACTTTGGTGTACAGCTTTGTATGTCAAATACTTTTGGAGAAAAGGCAAAGGTTAAGTTTGGTTAAGTTTCGGACAGACGGACGGACGGACAGACAGACAGACGGACATGAGTAAAACAATATGCCCCTGATCTCTCGATAAGGGGGCATAAAAATATTTTCAGCCAATCAAGTTTGTTGTTTCAATTGTACCAATTGGAACAACATACCTGATTGGTCTAAAATAACTTGTAGTCTTTATTTCACCAGAAGTTACTTTTTATACAACTGGGGGCTCAGATTACTGATTTTGTGCCAAAAGTAAAATTTTAGATTGAATCATAAAACTTCATGTTTGACAAAATAAAAATCATCCAATAGTCATTCAAACAAATCATCTTTCATTGGAATGAAAAGGTTAAGAAAGCCGTACCAATAATTTTCAGATTTCATTAGCATGCAAATCGATTGTCTGTTTTCTTATATCACTTATACAATTTTTCTTTCATTAATTTCAACTTACTTTCTATTTCAATGAAATATACAATTATAATGATAGTTTTATTAGTTAAGGACTTTGGGGGAATATTTCTTTAAAATTTGACACAGATTTCAAAAGAAACTCACTGTAATCCCTTTAACAGTAAATAATTCACAACATTAAAGTACTTCTTAGAATGGTTAACCAGACAAAACTTGTTTTTACTTATTTTTTCCAAGGAGATTTTGATAGAGAGACCAACTTTTATTTCCATGGATGTCGTAACTTAATCTTATCATGCACTAGAAAGAGTGAGGCAATGGATTCTAACCACTGCTACCCAATTTAACAGCTGGGTGGATAGGGGCCATATCAGTATACAGTCAAATCTGTGTGAGCGGCCAACTTTGCACAGCCGCCAATCTGCCGACAGCGGTCATTCGATTTCCCCCCGTGCAAATTCCTTCTTTAATTGCACTGTGAATAGCGTGATCTCCTGAAATGTGGCCGGCGGTCACCTTAATTGGTCTAATTCCAACTGTATATCACACCTATACAACGGTCATCTGACAAAACACGCGACTTAATTAGTCATGTTTGAAAAAATCGATAATCACCACTATAGTAAACAACCAAAGTCGCTTTATCGTAATGTACAAGTTATAAACAACAAATTATCGATTTAAGCCCGTGTTGTCGATAAAATGACGTGTAATTGGCCATTATTATTTATTTGATCCACTTAAATTATGATGATTAATTAAAGGATAAGGAATTTCTCAGTTGTCAGGTCTCGTTAAATAAAATGATCTTGAGCATTACAGGTTGTTTACACATTTAGCAAACCGATTTCTCGAGGTCTTTAAAATGGACGAAAACCTGCTTTGATATAAATTCTAGCCATTATGCTCTCTAAACGTAACTTCCTCTCTCTAGAAGATCGTGAGAAAAAAGGTGATACGCATGCTTGAATCTGGACGATCTTCCAGGATATTTGATGAGTTCGGTGTAGGTCGTACGCAGGTCAAAACTGTGGCTAAACGCGAACGAGAAATTCTCGATGAATATGAATCTGGTTCACTTGTTTTCACAATATTTTTTATATTAAATGGTATAATTCCTTATTCTTTTAATGACTAACACTTAACAAGAAACTTGGGGCTTACTTAGAATTTAAAGTTTTTCGATCTGGTAATGACTTAAACAAAAGTGGTTCGACAAAATGGCCGCCCAAAGGATACCGTGAACAGCAGCCAATCTGTGTACAGCAGCCAATTTGGCCCTCTCCCTTGACTGGCTGCTGTACACAGATTCGACTGTAGTTTCCCGCCCAATGACACAATCGTCCTGCAGTGGAGCTTGAGCCTGCAACCAACCAATTACAAATTGAGCACACAGACCCTTCAGCATACAAGCATGCACATTCTGACCATAAAGAATGACTGACCTTTGAACTATCTAAATGAATATTTCTAAGATCACTGAACATACAAGGGCTTGAAAATTCTACTCGTCCGCTCGTCCTGCTTGATTTTTTTCCTTCTTTGTCTATATCAGCAGGACGAGTAGATTTTTCAAAATTTCACTTATGTAATTTATGCATCACTATATTTGTCTATTTAGCAGGACGAGTAGCAATTTCAAAAATTTTCAAGTCCTGCTTACAATGAAACACAAACCAGGGGCCCGTTTTACTAAACAACTTACGATCATTTTTTGCCTAAGTCTAAAATTAAAGTTGCGTCCACAGTAGTAACTTAACATGGAATTCTGCCATGCATTATCTCATTGGAATCGTCTCCTTCAGACGATTCCAATGATATATTGTAAGACAGAATTTAATGATGAATAAAAACATCAGGTTTGATTTGTGATTTTGACTTACGATTAATTTTTTTATAAGAACTTTAATAAAACGGGCCCCAGGGGTGTGGAAATGAGAATTTTCTACACTTGTCCATGTACAAATAAAAGTTGATTTTCCACTTGTTCATGATCAAAATGAACTTCCCCACAAAAAATAAATCAATAGATATTGAGAAAAACATTGTTATAAAAGTGAATTTTCTACTTTTCCAGGATCAAAATGATCTTGCCCACAAATGAATTGATATATATTGAGAAAAACTTTGTTTTTAATGTAGAAAATTCTGTAACCCAGCTGCATTATCTTCATTAAAGACAATGTTGTGTCCTTTTGGTAGAAACAAACAAATGATTTTCCTCCTAGATGTTTTTAGGACTGTATCAAGGTTTGCTCTGGTATTTACGCGCCCATGGACAAGTGGCTTTGAAAATGTACAGCAAGAGGAAAAGCTTGTATCGGACAAGTTGGGCGTGGGAATTCCACACCCCTGCAAACATCACAGTTACTAAAAACAAAGTTTGGCATTTAAAAAAAACATGGTACACACAAAATTCAACCTTCAAAAATGACCTTGACCTTTAAACAAGAGCACCGCCTACGGGTGCCTACGCTCGGCTGTCAAGTGCTGGATGGTGGGAAAAAATCTTAGTCGAAAAAGGGGCATAATTTGCACAAAATGCATCTAGAGTTATCCCCCTTGATAGTATAGGTTGCTCTTTTGATGGTGAACATGTGTGCCAAGTTTCAAGTGAATGCCTTCAGTAGAACCAGAGATATAACAAAATGTCAAAGTTTTCGCACGACGACGACGACGACAACGACACGGAGGCTATAGCAATACCTCGGGTTTTCTCCGAAAACAGCCGAGCTAATAACTGAGAGCAGCTAAGGACTTCAATGACCAACTTTAATCATGATAGAAAATAAAATATGCCAAGTAACTCGGAAATTCTGCTATAACAAGGAAAGATATAGTTCATACAAATTCGTACATGCTCACATAAGCACTAATATTTATAAAATTCTTTCCAACTCAACACAAGGGAGCTTGACATGAATAAGATGAAAAACAACATGCTTCTTTTGATGTAATATTGTTCACAAAAAAAGGAAGAAAAACAAGAGAACAAATCAGAAATGAAAATTTTTTACTATATAAACCTTAATAAAAGAGCAAGGTTGATAGAAGAAAACATTTTTAATACCTTATAGTTATTTTTCAATAAACTAGCGGAAATATGAAAATGATTAAACTAATTTTACCTGCTTTTGTTCTTTGGCTCTAATAAATGCAAAATTCATATCAAAAACAGTTTCTAATATTATTTAACCTTAAATGCCTTGCAAAACACATGTATTTTGCCTTTATATTTCATTTTGATATTATGCAATCGCTTACATTTGAGAAATTATATATTAATTTGCATTCTCATCTTCTGCTTGAGAAAATATAGCTTATCTTATTAAATCAATGCCATAATTCAAAATGTGAAAACATGCATATCATGCATCTTCGATATGTCAACATAATCCATGTCAACATTATATATTTTAAATGATTATAACAACATCAATGCTCTGTATACATATCTCTACAGGCAAAAGAACAGGTACAGTGTTTACTTCAACATAATGTATTTATATATTTCACATGTCCTTTTCAGGTCCTGTTACCTCGATTTCAGAAATAACAGCATACATACATCTTTTTAAATAAAAATGTTAAATATTTAACAATAATTAAAATATGTGACAACATGTATATTTCAGAAATGTAACAACATGTTTATTTTCATAGGTTAGCACAAAACCATTGCAAGTGCATATAAATATATGGGCACTTACATGGGTATTGCTCTGACCCCTCCATTCAAAATATGTAACATCATGTATATCACATAATATGTAACAACATGTATATTTCAGAATTGTGATAACATGTATATTTCAGAAATGGGAAAACATGAATAGATTTATTTCATGAATGTAACTAGATGTATATTACAGAGATTCAGCAACATGATTGTTTATTTTAGAATTTTGACAACATCTTTATTTCAGAAATATGACAACATATATATATATTTCAGAAATGAAAAAAAAATTACAGTTCTTTTCCAGAAATGTGACAAGGTATATTTCAGAAATGTGACAACATGTATAATTTCAGAAATGTGACAACATGTATATTTCAGAAATGTGACAACAAGTACAGATAGTACAAGACATACCAGGACTTCCTCCTCCTGTCAGCAGCATGCCAAAATAACCGTGTGTGTTAAATATATTGGGGCACTCTATATGATGTGCAGAATGTAAAATGATCTTAAAATATATTTGTTACCCATCACGCAAAATTAGACCATCTGGGTAGTGCTAAAGGTATCAACCCTAGTCAGACATCCCGGACTGCACAGACTGATTAGGGTCAAAACTTTTTAAACTTTTTTAATTTTGTGAATATAGAATGATCAATCTACAACCATGTGAAAGAATAGGACTTCTAATCGATCTGTACCAGAACCAATATCTTTTTTCAAAAATTTGTTTACAGATTTCCCAGATGGTATCTTTTGCATGGGTCACATTTCATTTCAAAGTTTTGTTTGTCTGTGCTGCTCAAAATGTCAAAAAGTAAAAACAACTGATTCTATTTGAATTAAGATATCATTTACTGTAATTTTGATATCCAAAAGATGTGTATATACATGTATAAATCAAAGATCATTTTACTTACGGTAGCTCACACTTTTTCATTCAGTTTTTCAACTTATATAGAGAGATTGCTGATGTTTGTACATAGCTTTTCCAACAATTTCATTTCAATGGCCCAGTGCGAAATAATTGTAACCGCCTATAAACATATATAATCACACGATATTCCTAAGGGAATGTAATAAATATAATAAAAAAGTTTACTCTAGTTCAATATTTTGGCAAGAAGCCTTTATCAAGAAAATCAAATAAAAACATTAAACTTTCACATATTTTCTCTCACTAAATAGTGAAATATTTAACTAGAGTAAACATTTTTATTATATAAACATATAAGCTGTAACAACTGTTTCACACTTAGCCATCGAAAATTTGTATTACAAACCCTGACAAGTCTGCTCATATGAGATGACTGGGCAGAATTTGCACCCTACATCAACAGGAATTTTTTAGATATGACTTCTAATTGACCTACACCAGCTGTTTTTCAAATATTTGTTTTTCAGAGTTCCCAGATGGTCCCTTTTTGTGTGACAAAGGGTTCTTTAACTATCTATTGCACAGTTCATATGCATCGTAGAGATGCTTGGTAATTTCCACTTTAGAAAAAAGATGTATCAGTGAAACACAACTCTTCTATCCAAAATATAAAATTTTTCAAAAGTTTGACCTTGCTATATAACCTTGACCTTGTCAGATGACCCTGATCTTGGTATCTAAGATGATTTTTCTATCATGCCAAATATGAGCAATGAATTTTTATAGGAGGAAGTCTGTAAACAAACTATAATGTTGAATGTTTGATTAGGTTTTGCAGACAGACATACAGATTTTACATTGGTAATCATTCGCAATGTGGGACAAAAAAAAAACAGATTGTTGGTAAAGCCATGTGTAAACTCAAGTAGTTACCACTACAAAACTTGGGTACAGATAAAATATTTGATAATTTTTTTTACAAAAGGCCATACCAAAGTTTGATGTAACATGGGGTAATGCTCAAAAAAGAGCCAAAATTTAATGCACCATGGGATAATGCTAAAAAAAGAGCCAACGTTTAATATAACATGGGGGTAATGCTCGAAAAAGAGCCAACCACAGCACACACTAAATTCTATCTTGTTCATTAATTCTTATCACACTAAATATTGTCCTTTGTCAAAATTGCATTAATTTAAAGTACAATGTACTAAATATAAACAGATTCTATTTTTTTCTATTCTTCATGTTCCCTAAGCTTGAAAAGGTCAAGCATGAAGTATAGACTGATTAGATTGCATACATGCTATGTGAAAGTTGATCTTTGTTAATGCCACCTGCCTAGAAAAGTAACATTTTTGGTATGACAAAATAAGAATTCGCGAGCTATTTAATAATTTTATATACATGTAGATATCACCAAAGAATGTAGCAAATCAAGACCAATTTTTCATTAAAGTAGTTTTCGATGTGTGAAGACCAAAATATTCATTTATGAATTTTAATCTGTACATCTTAATAGTGATTAAAAAAGAAATACAACTTGCAATGTACTTGTTTTATTATGAGGGATATGCTTTAGCCATATTATAGTTTAAAATACCATCCTAACTAAAAGCTAATGATGTGAAAATAATTTCAATACACTATGAAAGTGAGAGCTACTGATGTGTCCATTTGTGCATTGCTTGTGGCTATTTAAAGCTGTGCTTGCAACTTATATTCACTCAGCCATTAATTCAAAATTGCACTTTAACATGATAGAAAATTAATCAACTTTTCGAGACTTAAAATGATGTATAACAAGAGGCCCAAGAGGGCCTGTATCGCTCCACTGGCTTAAAATCTCAAGATTTGAAAGAGAGATATTGCAAATAGAAGGTAATGAAAGTGAACAACATTCAGAAGGAATTCAGACTTTTTCTAGGTTGAAACTGACTTATGAAGGAATGAACTTAATTAACTTATATGTAAAATTACAAGAAAGAAAACTATTTAGATGTAGATTGAAACCAGAGGACCAGAATGGCCCTAAACCGCTCACCTGAATTTTATTGATCAAGTGGATCTCATCCAATTCAAATTTCTTGAACATCTTTAGATGAGGGTCACCAAAGGAACATTCTGGTAAAGTTTCATTAAAATTGGCCTAATGGTTCAGGAGGAGAGGTCATTCAAAAATTTCGGGGTCAAAATAAGCCCCCCCATGCCACATCTATGTTTGGGGGTCAATCCAAATTTCTTGAACAACTTTAGATAAGGGTCACCAAAGGAACATCCTAATAAAGTTTCATTGAAATTTGCCCAATGGTTTAGGAGGAGATGAGGTTCAAAGATTTCAGGGTCAAAATAAGCCCCGCCCTGCCACGCCCATATTTGGGGGTCAATCCAAATTTCTTGAACAACTTTAGAAGAGGGTCAACCAAGGAACATTCTGGTAAAGTTTCATTGAAAATGGCCAAAAGGTTTGGGAGGAGATGGCGTTCAAAGATTTCGGGGTCAAAATAAGCCCTGCCCTGCCACGCCCATATTTGGGGGTCAATCCAAATTTCTTGAACAACTTTAGAAGAGGGTCACCCAAGGAACATTCTTGTGAAGTTTCATTGAAATAGGCCCAATGGTTTGGGAGGAGATGTCGTTCAAAGATTTCGGGGTCAAAATAAGCCCCGCCCTGCCACGCCCATATTTGGGGGTCAATCCAAATTTCTTGAACCACTTTAGAAGAGGGTCACCCAAGGAACATTCTGGTAAAGTTTCATTGAAATTGGCCCAATGGTTTGGGAGGAGATGTCGTTCAAAGATTTCGGGGTCAAAATAAGCCCTGCCCTGCCACGCCCATACTTGGGGGTCAATCCAAATTTCTTGAACAACTTTAGAAGAGGGTCACCCAAGGAACATTCTGGTAAAGTTTCATTGAAATTGGCCCAATGGTTCGGAAGGAGATGTCGTTCAAAGATTTCGGGGTCAAAATAAGCCCTGCCCTGCCACGCCCATATTTGGGGGTCAATCCAAATTTCTTGAACAACTTTAGAAGAGGGTCAACCAAGGAACATTCTGGTAAAGTTTCATTGAAATTGGCCCAATGGTTTGGGAGGAGATGTCGTTCAAAGATTTCGGGGTCAAAATAAGCCCCGCCCTGCCACGCCCATATTTGGGGGTCAATCCAAATTTTTTGAACAACTTTAAAAGAGGGTCACCCAAGGAACATTCTGGCCAAGTTTTGTCAAAATCCACCCATTGGTTTAGGAGGAGAAGATGTTTAAAGAAAAGTTTACGCACGCACGCACGGACGGACGCACGGACGCACGGACGCACGACGGACACCTCGCCATGACAATAGCTCGCTGGCCTTCGGCCAGTGGAGCTAAAAACCATAAAAGTCTTACTAATTCAAAATAACAGAGTAAAATAAAAATTGACAGCTGTGCTCCATTTTAACAATGCTGCAACTCGTTAACCAGTTCTTAAATAGAACTATAAAAAGTTAAGGAAATTGCAGTGTCTTTGAATAAATCTAGAAACTAGAAAGCCATGAATGGCTTGAGTCGCTCCACAGGCTTGAAATTCTTGTAATCAAAGTTTTGACTAGATTTTTTTAGATATTTTGGGTTCTATTTATGTTGAAATGATTTTCAAAGTTTCCACTATTATAACATATAGAGAAATTACCTCTGCCAATAAAAGACATAATTTTCATCCGATCACGATAATTTTTGGCTGCATGATAATGGATCACCCAAGGATCATACTAATGAAGTTTGATTGATATCCATTGATTACATTCTGAGAAAATGATTTTCAAAGTTTCCACTATAATTATAACATAGAGAGAAATGACCTCCAATCATAAAAACATATTTATCATCTGATGACAATAATTTTTAGTGGAGGTTTAAAGGGTCACTCAAGGATCATTCCTGTGAAATTTGGTTGATATCCATCACTTTCATTCTGAGAAAATGATTTTCAAAGTTTCCACTATATAACATATAGAGAAATGACCTCCGCCCATAAAATACTCATTTTTCTTTCGATCACAATGATTTTTGGTAGACTGATAAAGGGTCACCCAAGGATCATTCATGTAAAATTTGGTTGATATCTATCAGTTAGTTTTTGAGAAAATGATTTTCAAAGTTTCCACTATATAACATATAGAGAAATGACCTCCGCCCATAAAATACATATTTTTCATTTGATCACAATAATTTTTGGTAGACTGATAAAGGGTCACCCAAGGATCAATCATGTAAAATTTGGTTGATATCTATCAGTTAGTTTCTGAGAAAATGATTTTCAAAGTTTCCACTATATAACATTTAGAGAAATGACCTCCGCCCATAAAATGCATATTTTTCATCTGATCAAAATAACTTTTGGTAGACTGATAAAGGGTCACCCATGGATCAGTCATGTACAATTTTATTGGTATCCATCCATTAGAACCTGAGAAAAGTCACTTTTTACCATATTTGGAAATTAGCCACGCCCATTAAATCCATGTTTTTCATTGGATCAAAATTTCTTGAACAACTTTGAAATAGGGTCACCAAAGGATCATTCCTGTGGATTTTGGTTGAAATCCATCCAGTAGTTTCTGAGAAGAAGATTTTTAAAGAAAAAGTTTACGACCGCACGCACGGACGGACGGACTGACGGACGGACACAACGCCATGACAATAGTCCCAGTGGCTTTCAGCCAGTGGAGCTAAAAACTGTCATTGTTTTTAAGTTTTGCACACATTCTTAAACCTGCTTTTCATTCAGGAAGACAAAACAGTGCAAACTGTTTGCCATTTTACCTTGCTTTGCATGCAAGTGCACATGCAAAGCGGGGTAAAATTGGCAAACAGTTCACATCATTTTGTCATCCTGAGGGCAAGGCAAATTACTCCCAACAGTGAAGGTATACATACCCTGTAATGTTTTATATCTGTAGCATTGAAGAAAGGACTGTCTAACTGTATAGCCTCCTCTAAACTGATGAGAAACTGTCGTTGAAACTGGGCAATCTCCTGTATATTACCAAATATGTGGTCAATCTCGTCCGTAGTCAGAAAAGTCTCCTCTTTCAGGGGTTCAAGATATCGATCCAGCAATACATTTAAATCCTGAAAATACCATTTATCCTCGTTCTATTTGTGGGTTCAGATTTTTGTTAATATGCTTAAGAACAGTTTAATCAAAATTTGCAAAATGAGAATCTGAAAATTTGATCTTTATGAAAGTATTATCATACATACTGTAAAAACTCTAATAGAACCTGGGGGTTCTATTAGAATCATCACATTTATATTAGACAGAGGTGGGCTTTGAGGCTACACAACATATTGATGGCTCAGTGCAAAACAGTTTTAACTGCCTATAAACATATAGGCAGATACATCTGTTTTAAGCTGAGCCATGGATATTTGTTCAGACGTTGAAAGAAACGGCCAAAATAAACCAAATCCACACAAAAAAACCCAACATTTGATTTGGGAAAAGGTGTATAAAACCTATGTTGTATTTCTAGCTACCTTGTCTTTGTGGGTAGGGACTTTATTAGAGGCTTCAAGATTTAAACTAGAAAGCCATGAATGGTTTGAGTTGCTCCACAGGCTTGAAATTCTTGTAATAGCAAACCAAAGTTTTGACTAGATTTTTAGATATTTTAGGTTCCACTGATGTTGAAAATGATTTTCAAAAATTCCACTAAATATATGTATAGAGAAAAGACCTCCGACATAATTCTCATACGGTCAAAATAATTTTTGGTAGACTGATAAAGAGTCACTCAAGGATCATTCCAGTGAAATTTGGTCGATATCCATCAGTTACATTCTAAGAAAATGATTTTCAAAGTTTCCCCTATATAACATATAGAGAAAAGACCTCCTCCCATAAAATACATATTTTCATCCAATCACAATAATTTATGGTAGACTGATAAAGGGCCACTCAAGGGCCATTCCAGTGAAATTTGGTTGATCTCCATCAGTTACATTCTCAGAAAATGATTTTCGAAGTTTCCACTATATAACATATAGAGAAATGACCTCCGCCCATAAAAAACATTTTTTTCATCCAATCAAAATAATTTTTGGTAGACTGATAAAGGGTCACCCAAGGATGATTCATGTAAAGGTTAATTGGTATCCATCAATTAGAATCTGAGAAAACTCTCTTTTAACCATATTTGGAAATAAGCCACGACCATTAAATCCAGTTTTTCATTGCATCGAAATTTCTTGGACAACTTAAAAAGAGGGTCACCCAAGGATTATTCCTGTGAAGTTTGTTAGAAATTCATCCTGTAGTTTCTGAGAAGAAGATTTTTAAAGAAAAAGTTTACGACCGGATGCACTGACACACGGAGGGACACAACGCCATGGCAATAGCCCAAGTGGCTTTTGGCCAGTGGAGCTAAAAATTCATATCAACAAGAGCTGTCACTGTAAGATGACAATGCCCCCGACACCGCTTTGATAGTAATAAGGAAGTTATGGCCAATGTTAAAGTTTTTGGACGGAATGACGGACGGACGGACAGACGAACAGACAGACGGACAAGTCAAATTTATGATGCCTCCCTATCGGGGGCATAAAAATTCAATAGGAAACTTCAGTTAACACTGTTAAAGATCATGATGTTGTGGAACTTTTACGGGTCCACTACCTTAATATACAAATGTTACCGTGACGTAAGCTTTTTCTGTATCCACTAATTCCATGATAACTTTCCGCAATCTGTCCACTTCTGATAGCTGTTTGTTTCTATCTAAAGAATCGTCCATAGAGTCTCTACAGATGGCCGTCACTTGATCAGCACCCTGTCAATAAAATCATTCATTTTTTATTATTAGTATTATTTCCTTCCACTTAAGATCTGCTATCATTCTATCAAATCACTTAAGATAAGCTATTATATTTTGACTAGACCCTAGCTTTGGTAAAAGATCAAGTAAAGCAGTTGGGTTTAATCCAGGCAATAATATTAAAAGACTTTTAATGAAAAATCTTATCTGACACTTTGACATAATATGACAGTTCAGTGCAAGACTGTACTTAGTGTATATAAAATGTATAAATACTTAGTAAAGTCTTGCGCTAAACCCTCGTTTAGTATAGATACCAAGGCTTAAAGTAAACAAAAGTTTTTTATGCCAGTGGAGCTCAAAGGTGAAAACCTAGTCTATATGCAAATATTTTGTTTGATGACAAAAGTTCATTGAAAATTTGAACCAAAAATTCCAAGAAAGGAAAGATGGTAATAATTAAACAATAAATTTTTTACCAGAACATTCTAACCCAGTTTCATGAAGATTGGTTTACAGTGGCCCCTAGATGATCAACACTTTAAATTATTGATGCCAAATGGCAGACAGATGACAGACAAATATCAATAATCAAAATAGCACATTCAGGGTTTAAGTCAGACTGCAATAAACTGGTAAAAAGGACTCATGAATTGGGAACCTAGGGGTTTGGGAGCCCCAACTTAGGATATAGGCTAGTTTTTTGAAGCACTAAACTTGTGCTTTTATTCATTAAGAGCCATTCCATGGCTAAAGTTACAGAAAATATTGGATATATATTGACTATTTGGGACTCAACTTCAGGAGAGAATTGAAGACTGTTTTAAACAGTCTTCAATTCTTTTCTGAAACTGAATTGGATAGAGTCTTTGGAACTCACATCAGATGGTTTTTAGAATCCTGGCTACTTATTTGAAAGTCTAAGACTCGCAAAATCTGTCGTCCTAAAAACCCCGCACAACATATCATTCTCATGCTGAGCTTAACACTTTCCTGTTTTTCAAAATTTTGGACCTGTTCAAATTCAAAGGTTTTGCAGACGAAAATTTTAAGTGGATTTAATTTGAAAAATAACCATTCAGTAGGGTAGAAAATAGTGTGGGAAAAGAAGAAATTGCTTGTCAGGAGCAATTTCTTCTTTTTTCACAATGTTTTCTCAATCATAATATCACTGGCACTTAAGGACCAGGGATTAAACAGCAAAGGGTTAAAAGCCAAATTAATCTAGTATACCTGCAGTAGAGCATCTACTTGGTCTGCTGATAATCTAGGAGACTGGGAACATTTATTAGGGGAACTTTGTCTACTGGTCTCCACAGAACTGGATTCTGGAATGAAAAGGTCATGAACCGATGTTTTAGTCTTAAGAGGTCAAACAAGGACCTATCTAAATGACTTATTATAAATTCAAGTTTGAACTAATAATATTTCATAATTACTACAAATTTCATTATTACTACAGGTAACTTTCAAAGATTTATTGCAACTTAACATACAACAACAAAGAAATATTATTGAAACAAATATGAAAGCCATTCATAAAATAATGTAAGAGATATGCTTGGGAACCCAATTTTAACCAATTTCATAGTTTGACCTCCAGGCGTGACCTTGACCTTGGGCATCTCTTAACAAACTCTTCGCATGACACTTGTACTCTTCCAGAGGAACACCTGTGCCCAATAATTTTGAAATCCATTCAAAAATGGTAGGATATATGCTCTGGACAAAACCAATTTTAACCAATTCATAGTATGACCTTCAGTTCGAGGGTTCAGTGCATGACAATATTAAGTGTATATACGATGTATATACACTTAGTACAGTTTTGCACTAAACCCTAGAGTTGTGACCTTGACCTGTCCATTTTTTGTGGTTTTTCGTCGCATGCATCTTTCAATTGAGACATAAAGTACATACCTGAGGATGGGTGTGGCACTTTCAAGCTCCCAATACTGTTATCACTAAGGCGTGACTGACTAGGTGGAGGCGGGCAGATGATTGGGGGCGGTTCTATAGCCACTCCCCCTGTTGGAAGATGAAATGATCGCACTGTGAGACAGACACTACGAGATTCTGTGAGTAATTGTTCAACATACACCATGTCTAACTCAGACACAATTTTTCCATTTATCACTAAGATTTCGTCGCCAGACTGCATTCCTACAAAAAAGAAAGAAAATTCCATTATAATTTCTGCTTTGGCCTTCAACAATCCTGCCATGAGGAATCAAGTTATTTGACTTTCACCTCATATGAAAATTGGATACAAGTTACAATTAGATCAATTTTATTCACATTTAAATACTGAAACATAATTTTGTAAAGCAGCATTGATCTGATTTTTTCTTAGACAACTAATTTTGGTAAATGAACAGCTGTTATGGTGATATGAAAATTTCTCTATTGCTAAATGATATATTTTCTATGTCAAAAGGGCAGATAATCATATTCAGACAAGAGGGCCATAGTGGCCCTAAATCGCTCACCTGAATGAACTGTCGAAAATAGTTTAAAGTAATTTAGAAAGGATGAAGAATTCTTACCCAATTTCAGGTCAATTGGGCAAAAAATGATGCCTCTACTCTGCTTACAAGGTTTTTCTATGATTTGACCCTGTGACCTCATTTTTGACCCCACTTGACCCAATTTCATATTTGACCTAGATTTCATCAAGATGATCATTCTGACCAGTTTTCAGGATGATCAGGCTAAAAATATGGCTTCTAGAGTGTCTACAAGGTTTTTCTAATATTTGACCCTGTGACCTCATTTTTGACCCCACTTGACCCAATTTCGAATTTGTCCGAGATTTCTTCAAGAAATTCATTCGGACCAAATTTCAGGTTGATTGGGCACAAAATATGGCTTCTAGAGTGTCTACAAGGTTTTTCCAATATTTGACCCTGTGACCTCATTTTTGACCCCACTTGACCCAATTTCGAACTTGTCAGAGATTTTATCAAGACAATAATTCTGACCAAATTTCAGGGTGATCGGGCAAAAAATATGACTTCTAGAGTGTCTACAAGGTTTTTGTAATATTTGACCCTGTGACCTCATTTTTGACCCCACTTGACCCAATTTTGTACATGACCAGATTTCATCAAGACAATCATCCTGACCAAATTCCAGGTTGATTGGGCAAAAAATGTGGCCTCTAGAGTGTCTACAAGGTTTTTACCAAGAATTGACCCCAAGACCTCATTTTTTACCCCACTTGACCCAATTTTAAACTTGTGCGAGATTTCATCAAGACAATCATTCTGACCGAATTTCAGGTTGATTGGGCAAAAAATATGGCTTCAAGAGTGTCTACAAAATTTTTCTAATATTTGACCCTGTGACCTCATTTTTGACCCCACTTGACCAAATTTCGAACTTGTCCGAGATTTCATCAAGACAATCATTCTGACCAAATTTCAGGTTGATTTGGCAAAAAATGTGGCCTCTACAGTGTCTACAAGGTTTTTCCAATATTTGACCCCGTGACCTCATTTTTGACCCAACTGGACCCAATTTTGAACTTGACCTAGATTTCATCAAGACATTGATTCTGACAAATTTTCTGGATGATTGATCCAAAAATATGGCTTCTAGAGTGTCTACAAGGTTTTTCTAATATTTGACCCTGTGACCTCATTTTTTACCCCACTTGACCCAATTTCGAATTTGTCCGGGTTTCCATCAAGATGATCATTCTGACTAAATTTCAGGTTGATTGGGCAAAAAATGTGGCCTCTAGAGTGTCTACAAGGTTTTTCTAGGAATTGACCCCGTGACCTCATTTTTGACCACACTTGACCCAATTTCAAACTTGTGCGAGATTTCATCAAGACAATCATTCTGACCAAATTTCAGGTTGATTTGGCAAAAAATGTGGCCTCTACAGTGTCTACAAGGTTTATCCAATATTTGACCCCGTGACCTCATTTTTGACCCCACTTGACCCAATTTCATAATTGTGCGAGATTTCATCAAGACAATCATTCTGACCAAATTTCAGGTTGATTGAGCAAAAAATATGGCTTCTAGAGTGTCTACAAGGTTTTTCTAAGATTTGACCCCATGACCTCATTTTTGACCCCACTTGACCCAATTTCAAACTTGTCTGAGATTTCATCAAGATGATCATTCTGACCAAATTTCAGGTTGATTGGTCAAAAAATGTGGCCTCTAGAGTGTCTACAAGGCTTTTCAAAGATTTGACCCAGTGACCTCATTTTTGACCCCACTTGACCCAATTTCGAACTTGTCCGAGATTTCGTCAAGACAATCATTCTGACCAAATTTCAGGTTGATCGGGCAAAAAATGTGGCCTCTAGAGTGTCTACAAGGTAAATGTTGACGACACACGACACATGACGGACAACGGACATCACTCCACCACAAAAGCTCACCTTGAGCACTTCGTGCACAGGTGAGCTAATAATCAGTAGGAAAATAAGTGACTGCTTACCTTTGGAATGAGCTAGACTGGCAGATCGGACATCGCTAACATAAATTCTAAGGTCGTCTTCTTTATCACAGTCCTCTGCTAGCTCCGCCTCAATCTTCAAACCATAGTCTGAGTGGGTGTCGTCTTTACACAGCTCCACCTGGTAGGTGCTCTTTTGACACACCTCCACTAACTCACATTTCTGAAACAAAGATAAAGAGTAAGTCACTTAATTAGCTCTGCCTCAAACTTCAAACCGTAGTCTGAGTGGGTGTCGTCTTTACACAGCTCCACCTGATAGGTGCTTTTCTGACACACCTCCACTAACTCACATTTCTGAAACAAAGATAAAGAGTAAGTCACTTTATTAGCTCTGCCTCAATCTTCAAACCGTAGTCTGAGTGGGTGTCGTCTTTACAAAGCTCCACCTGATAGGTGCTCTTCTGACACACCTGCACTAACTCACATTTCTGGAATAAAAATAGAGAAAAAAAATATACAAGCTCCGCCTCAATATTCAAACTGTAGTCTGAGTGGGTGTTGTCTGTACACAGCTCCACCTGGTAGGTGCTCTTTTGACACACCTCCACATTTCTGGAATAAAGATAAAGTAAAACACAGCCAATTGTTATCACCTCCTAAATAGTTAGAGAGGTTGTTGGATCTACATAGCCGACGGCGGCACTCATTCTTTCCGACAATTTGTCTCTCACCAATGGGTTGATAATCGTAGACCTATGTGAGATAGCAGCTGGAGGCTAGGAAAGAATGTGATGGTTGTACTGGTGAGAGAAATACCAGGGATCCATTGTTAGGTGCTCCAGCCGTCACGATATAACTGAAATAATGTTGAAAGCGGTATTAAACTCCATTCAATCAATCAATTTATCTACATAGCTCCAACTGAGTGGTGCTTTTTTGATATCCCTCTTTTAACTTCTATCTTTGAAATAAAAAGACAGAAAGTAAAACAAAGTAAAGTACTAGCTTTGCCCTAATCTTCAGGTGGATGTTAAGATCAAAGTTCTGCTTCATAACAGTTTTGTTTTGTTTTTATGTCACATTAATGAAATATTGAATTAGGCTAGTTCTGCCAAAACTTTCACACCATGTCAGTGTGGGTATAAAGCTTCGCCTTTTTCTGTAAACTGTTAAAACTTAAACATACATTCTAGTATTTTGATTATCCATTATTAGATTTTTTGAACCTGTGTATTACATTTCCAACAATTGTGCAAATGCATGATTGGCAGACATTAGCCGCATGGACATTCCCATTGTTTTCAAATTATTCTATGATCGTGAACATAGACTAAAGGGGTTGTAATTATTTACTTAGCAAATAGTTAAGATCCTGATCAGCCTGTGCAATCTGCACAGGCTGATTCGATTGCACAGGCTGATTCGAGTCTCAATGTTACGCACAAACTTAATCTAATTGTTGGAAATGCCACACACAGACTCATGTTTAAACGATTCTTAGAATTTTTCAAGAAAATTCAAATGTGCAGACTTACCATTCGTTTGACATTTTCCCCTGGGTGTGGGTAATGAAATGTTCCCTCTGGGGTTCCTTGTATTTTGACCCGTACAAAATGATCCCTGGGGTTTAACTGACCCTTATTGCACACAAACAGCAGAATGTCGTCTGCTACTGTTTTTCTATTGATTCCAATGGAAATTGGCTGGAATGTAAATATAATGCTTACAATTTAGCATGTTAACAAATAATTATAAAGATAAATATTACAAAATGTTTCAAACGTTGGATACTTTTTATACCTATTTCAATTTTAATTAGCCATCACATAATGAGGGTTCAGTGTAAGACTGTACTGAGTGTATATACAATGTATATACACTCAGTATAGTCTTGCACAGAACCCTCAATATGCTTTAACCCTGATCCTGCTTTATCTATATTTTGTCTTTGAAAAAATACCAATTTTGTATACTTAAAAAAGCCTAGCAAAATTTTCTCACATGAATGAATAAGATTTCCAGACAGTTAAGACTATGATTAGACTGCTACCATTGGATAGGCCCATATGAGCAACATCCCCTAGAAGACATTAGTTGTGTTTGGGGATAGTGCAAGGATATGATGAAACTACTGCTCAGATCAGCCATGGTTCTTTAACTTGCTCAGTGTAAAGCACTGTCACACGGAACATCAAAAAGACAATTAGTTTTGTTAGTCGGACAGCCCTAGAATAAAACCCTTATGCTCAACCTTCAATTGTTTTTATGTCAGGTGCTCAACGACTGAGCTAATCAGACTGACTTGATGCTATTGTTATCAAAGTTACCTGATTATTTGGCACTGTAACTTTGGAGATGATTTCTGTAAACCCTGTAGACTCGGTGGGGGACTGGCTCCCGTCTTTAGACAACATGTCTCCCACTACCTCGTCTATCTCTGAGGCCTTGAATACTTGTCTGAAATAACGAATGAGCCTAAGCATGACATTTCCAACAATTTATAATGTTAGTAATGTGCAAATATCGGGTGGAGTAGACAGCCACATTCTATAAGTATAAAGTTACCTGATGGTCTACAGATACTTTGAGGTCTTTCCTATCTACTAAGCACATAGTGAAGACTCTGGTCAGACTGGGTAAATGCACAGTCTGGTCAGAGTCTTTGCTTTGTGCATATTTGAAATTGTTGGAAATCACACGCATGGGCTCAAATTTTACAATTATCATCTACATATCTATGTATGTTGAAATCATGGATGCATATTGAGATGTCAATGCAACTCTATTGTAAGTGCCTATAAATATATAGGCTCTTACAATAGTGCTGCACTGACCTCTCGATATAATCTTCCATAGATATCAACTAACCCATGCTGGGGCATAAAACAAGAGCACCATCTAAGGGTACCTGGGCTCGGCCATTGAGTGCTGGAAAGTGGATAAAAATTTAATTGGTGCATAACCTCTGCTATATACATAAACATTCCAACTCAAGAATGGGACATAACTTGAACAAAAATAATTCAGAATCCCCCCTCATAATGAAGGTCGCTCTTTTGATAGTGGATATGCATTCCAAGTCTCAGCAGATTATGATTTCCACTTGTCTGGCTCATGTTTGTTTCACAAAAATAAAGAAGATAGAAAACAAAGTGCTGAAAGCATTGAATGCTGTAATTATGAGTCTGTATTTATTTTTTGGGAAAAAAATTCATACTTTTCTAGTTTGAAAAGGAAAACTAGGTGGCATAGACAAAGATCAGAATGCAATCATGTGCAGGCTGATCTTTGTCTTCACTTCCTGCCAAAGCAGGAATATTCCAGGTTCAGTATGACAAGGGTTAACATATATGTAGGCTGATCTTGGTCTGCACTATCTGTCATAGATTTGTATATACATGTACTAGGAAAATGCAAGTGACAGCATGAGAAATGGGTTTAAACATGAACTTTTTACCTCATTGATTTAGGCGCAGAAATATTTCTCATCTTTTTTGATAAAACAGAAAGAAAATGATCAATAATTGTGAAGTATAAGGTTAAAGTTAATGTAAAAGGCCATAGTAAAGGATCAGCACAAAACTATTGTTAAGTGCCCATAAATTTATAGGCACTTACAATAGTTTTGTGCTGATTCCATCAAAATAACTTAATGCAGAGAGAAATGAAAAGATTATAGTTAATAAGGCATGCAGAACAACATTGTGAGGTATTGATTCTGTGTGAGAAAATAGTGGGAGATTGATTGTAGCAGCCATTACCTCATGTCCATTGTGTCATTACTTTAGACAGGTTTTGTTCAGTATAACTGAACTGAACATTGTAACACCAGCTTTTTTTTATTAGAAATATTCTCTTTTTTTTTCTTTTTATGATAAGTACATACTAGATCTATACCGGATTTTTGAAGAAATTCCTTTCTGAGGTCACATAAGTTTCCAGGAAGATTTTCCATACGTAGTAGAGGTTTTTACAAATGCCCTTTTTTTTATTTTGGACTGTTCCAAGTTGAAAGAGATTGCAGATGACAGTAAATAGTGGCTGCAATTTGAAAACATGGTTTTCTTTTAGAAGTCTTTCTCAGGCACAAAATGTATTTGTAGAAGACTCATGCTCCCAAAGTGGCAATTTTTTCATATGTTTGACCTTGATTATTGACCTTAACAAATGACCTTCACCTTGACATTTGATAGTGTGTTTTGTTGAGAGGAACCGTCATGCCAAACTGAATGGTATTATAGGATATCAGTTTAGTTGCAGGTTTAGTTTTTGCAGACAGACAGACAGACAGACAGACAGACAGACAGACAGACAGACACCGGTAGAACAATATGACTCGATCTTATAGATGTGGGGCATAAAGTTTTTTTCAATTAGCTCAAATGAATAATTTTTTTAACAACTTAACTATCATCAATATGACTTTTGATTTGGGCTGTAATTTCTATGTTTTTTTGTGAGTTTGATAACAACAAATCTAGTACAAAGTACTTACTGGTTTGATGCTGTTGTTGTTGTGTTGGATTTGTTTGTGTATTTGAACAGTCCATCTCCCTTTGGTGAGAGTAGTCCCCCTTTTTGGCTTCCTTTTCCGTACAAGTTTGGCATGACTAGAGGTTTTCTGGCACAGACGAGAGCATGATATGACGATACCGTGAAGATTCCAAGTCTACTCAGCGTACCTTTAGATGTCTTTGACATACTGGATAACAGTGCCTGAAAAATATTATAAGGCGAGTAGATATTCAAATAATTTTAACAGAATTGAACTTTGTGACGCCCAAGAAAAAGAAAAGCCTTGAAAGAAAACATTGTTGAATACAAAGAAATTGCTTGTGACAAGCAATTTCTTCATTATCCACAATTTTTTTTCTTCCAAAACTAAAACACTTTTGAAATTTTTGTGACAGTTGTCTTCCTTTTAGGCTCCCTTTTCTATACAAATTTGGCATGACTAGAGGTTTTCTGGCACAGACGAGAGTGTGATATGACAATACCATGAAGGTTTCAAGTTGACTTAGTGTACCTTTAGACAATCGAAATAGAAGTCTTAGAGCCTTCATGTTATATATACAATGAATTCTTGTAAATTCTAATTAAACAAGACTGTCGCAAAGCAGACTATTACCCCCCTACAAGTGCTTATCAATATTGAAAAGCCATTTTTCATCAAAGGGCCATTACTCTGTCAAAAGTCAATGAATCATAACGAAAATATAACTTGCACATCTATGCCTGGTACTGATCACATCTATAAAGTTTCAATAAAACAACCCATTACTTCCTGACCGACGGATGGATGGACATAGGTTTTTTTTTTGTGTGTGTGTGCGGGGGTATTAAGAGTAATAATTCTGGCAATTACTGTTGTGTTGAAAAATGACAAATAATGATATTAATAATTTATAACACCGCTTTGAACAATCTTTCACTAAATCCATGACTTATTTAACATATATTCATGTACTGATTTGGTATCACCAGTAGCAGGCAGACTGAGACTAGTTTTGTTTAAAGTGGTTAATGCCTCTTTAACATTTTTGTTTTCATCAAATTATAGCAACTGTATCACCTGATCATTGACACCTGCTATTACCATATCTTTTCATAGCCTCCAGCCTGGGCCTTCTCTGGGGGTCGCCATTGCCGCCAAATGCAAAAATGAAATTGGTTTGGCGATAAGTAATTGAAATTGACAAAATGACTGGCGACAAAAACATCCTAACTGACCCATCAGAGATAATTGATTTTGACATAGGCTGAGAGGATATAGTGTAGACATGCTCATGTGTGACTGGTAATTAATTATGGCAAATGAAATGTGTGTAAAATAGTAACCTCTTGGCCACCCATAACACTTCTGTGATTGTTTACAAAAATTAATGTCAATTAAATGTTTTTGACATTTAAATATGACCCCCTTGATAATGAGTTATATAAAAGGAACATAAGATTTTATGAAGCACAGTTTTTAGAAGAAAAATGACTCCAAATTTTGCTCCTAAAATTCTAATTTGGCTCCAATTTTTTCCATTTGGCGAAAAGAAATTTCAGTCCAGAGAAGGCCCTGCCTCCAGCTGCTCATTCCACTTGGGTTTATGATCATCTACCCATTGGTAGGAGACAAATATTGGAAGAGGAATTCACCACAGTTTGTGACCCAATGTCTGAGAGACCAACACACTATCAACTGCAGTATGGCCACAGACCACATATCCATAGCTCAGCACAAAACAGTTGTAACTGCCTATAAATGTTTAGGCAGTTACAACTGTTTCAAACTGAGCAAACAATGAAAAAAAAATTTACGGACGAGAAAAGCATCATACCTTTGGATTAGGTAGTTCAGACCCTTGTATGGAGGCTGAGTAACAGCTGAGTCGATATTGTTCGATGTAAAGTTTCTCTAAATTTTCCTCCCATTGATGTATTTGTTTAATGATGGCCTGTCGACTCTTTGGATCGGACACAACCGTCAGCTGTAGTTCTGCCATCTTTCGCATCTTCACATCCTATAAAATATTTAAATTTTAGGACCGAACGTTAAAATATAAAGACTGAATAATATTCATTGTGAAATCTCCAATGCATGAAATTTCAATGCAATAAAATATAATTAGTACTTATAACTTTCTCAAGCCTTTCTGAGGAAAGTACTTCACAATATTTAATTTTTTCAGTTATTGGAAGAATGGAACTGTTGTTTGCACTTGAAAAAACATTATTCTTTAATATAAGTTTATCTCAAGCCCATATGGCCATTCAAGGATTCGGTGCAAGACTGTAGTTTGTGTATATACATTGTTTTTACTCTTACTACAGTCTTGCACCGAACCCACTATTTGAGTTATTAAGATTGCATAGGTTTGCTTCATTAACATTTGAATTTCATGTGTGAGCAATCTCGAGATGATTAGCAATATGAAAAGCCACAAGTTGCAATCAAAATATCCTCCGACCACCTGAAGAAGGGTTTTAAAAACCTTATCTATATCCAAAGCACAAAGGAAAGACTCTGGTCAGCCTGTGTGGATGCACAGGCTGGCCAGATACTTTGCTATGCACACATGTGCATTTGTTGGAAATGTGTTGTAACAACATAGGATTCATTTACAATAATTTTTAGAGGAGATAATATCTATTTTTTAAGACATTTCGATTTTAATTTAATAAAAACTAGAACTGTCGCAAAGCAGACTTATACCCCCCACAAGCACTTTGTCAGAATGCAAGTGCTATTAGTGCAGGATGTGATTGTATTAAATATTGAGGTCATATGCAGCATTTGCTTAAAGTTTCATGATTCAAGGTTGCTTGGTTTTTTGAGTTAGAGTCCAGAAATGAACATTAAAAAAACAAGATGTGTTTGTGAAACACGAATGCCCCCGTAACGGCATTTTTTCAAAGTTTGACCTTGACAGATGACCTTGACCTTGTCACATGACCTTGACTTTGGTACCAGCGGATGCGGATCATTGAGATCTATCATCATGCCAAATATTAGCTTTGTATCTTGAATAGGCTTGAAGATATTGGCAAGGTTAAGTTTTCGGGTTAAGTTTTCGGACGTTTGACCTTGACAGATGACCGTGACCTTGTCACATGACCTTGACTTTGGTACCAGCGGATGCGGATCATTGAGATCTATCATCATACCAAATATTAGCTTTGTATCTTGAATAGGCTTGAAGATATTAGCAAGGTTAAGTTTTCGGACAGACGGACGGACAGACAGACGGACAGACAGATGGACATGAGTAAAACAAAATGCCCCCGATCTATCGATGCGGGGGCATAAAAATGACTGTGACCTTGATCTTTGACCTATGTGACCCCAAAACAATAGGGCACTTTCTTGGGTCATAATGCAACATTTGTTTAAAATTTCATTATTGTAGGTCACTTGGTTCATGAGTTAGAGTCTGGAAACGAAAATTGAACAAAGGCTCACTGTGACCTTTGACCTTTGTGACCCAAAAACAATAGGGCACATCCTTGGGTCATAAGAAACATTTGTGTAAAGTTTCATGATTGTAGGTCACTTGGTTCTTGAGTTAGAGTCCGGAAATGAAGAGGTCTAAGGACGGACGGATGGACAGACGGATGGACAGACATGGTGAAACCAATATACCCTCCTCTACTTTGTAGGTTGGGGGTATAATGACATGGTCCCTTGAGCAAGATGGACTGTACTTACAATATCAATATTATTATCAAGTTTATGAAGTTCTGATCTCAAGAGCCGCACAATATTTTCCTTGCCATGTTGACGAGCGAATGAACCTGCACACGCTGAATGTATTGCACATACCCATAAATCAAGTTCAGTTTGACTAGAAGCCTGAAAATATACACAGCATTATTATTGACATGAGAATTTTATATCAGCTAAAACTATTAAATTAATTATTCATTACTACAAGGATTGACATTTTTAATGATTTCAAAGAAAGTCAATAACTATAGGCACAACTAGGATTTTGAAATTTATACGCACTAAGAAGGCAACCAGCATAGAATATATAGGATAAAGATGACCATAGCCTAAACAGGAGAAAATAGCTCTATTAATTCAAATTGAAATCCTCAACTAGGATGCAAAATTAACTTTTTAATATTATGTATCATACCTGAAATAAATAGGCATCACCAAATGCTGTACTGAGAGAGAAAATATTCTCTCTTTTAGGATGTTCAGGGACAGCCTGGGCTATACCACCTTCAATCACTGAAATAATAACAACAAAACAAATAGTAAACTTTATCTAAGCACAGAATAGATGAGTTGTACAGGTGAACAAGAAATACCCAGAGATACAGATAGGGGGGTAATTTTGGATATTAGAACTTCAATAATAATTGTTCAAACCCTATGTAGTTGATACTCATTTAAATCGTCTCATCAAAACGATTAAAATGAGTAATAAAGGGTTTCATAGAAAAATAAAGGTTTCACACTGGATTTACCCCCTCTAATCTGTACCTCTAAATACCTTAAACTATTTTTTTTTTTTTTTCGAAAAAATGTTACCCCATTCTTTATACATAAGTCTGGTGGTTACATTTTCTATCAGCCTGAATAGCAAACCATTACAACATCATACATTTCTATATAAAGGAAGAGGATCTTTTATAAGAAAGTGTTTAATATTCAAGCAACCTTAGTAACATTTCTGGTGTGTTTATTTATTGATGTTGTCCAAATGTTGCTTAAAAAGCATAAGTACATATACAATGTTGCCTTTAAGCAATGGGGGTTGTTTTAATGATGACATTGCGTATTATTTCACAAGGTAACAAAATAACAGGACATCACTCCAGGATACACAAAGTCAGACTGTTAACTTAAGTTTTCCTTTAAGACTATTCTAAGTTTCTACATACCTAATAAATGCTTTGGTACATTTTCATCTATGGAGGTACTTTCTAGGTCTCCATCATAGAAGAGTAGCACAGTCCCCTTGAGACACACCCAGTATTTCTTCCAACTCCTTTTCTGTGCTAGCTCTAGTTTCTTCTTCTTCTGTACAAGCCAATTCTTTACTACAAGCCAGCTAGAGGGAAAGAGTACATTCAGGTTACCATACAAAACAAATAAGAGTCCTTGACCCTCAGAAAGTTTGTTTATTTGTATGGGGATTAACAATCTTTCAGTCATATTGCGGTGGCTGGAGCACCTTACACTAGACTCCCAGTTTTTCTCAAATCATTACATCCTTTCCTAGCCTCCAGCTGCTATCCTTTATAGGTCTATGATTATCAACCCATTTGTGGGAGACATAATAGTCGGAAAGGATGAACCCTGGACCTCAAGATTGACAGTCCAACATGCTACCTACTGCCCTATGAAGGCGGCTAACCCTCAGAAATATCCTTTGTCATCTTGCATATCTATGTTGCTGGTAGCCACTTGGCAACATACTTGCACAAGTTGACCATTGGACTGGCAACCTCTGTATAAAAGGTATGACTAAATTTATATATACTAATAAGTCAGTCCAATTAGCTCAATCCGTAGAGCACTTGACTTCATAACAGTTGAAGTTCGATATCATGGGTTTGATTACCGAGCAGTAACACTAAGATGAGATGTTAAACCATGCAACAGTGCTGTACATGGAGCATCTTAAAGAACCATGGCAGATTTGTAATGTATTCTTGCACTATAACCTGTACCCTCTCTTCTGGAGGTAGTCACTCAGATCAGCATAAGCTATGGAAGCGAAGATAGATAAACAGAAATACACACACACATCTATACTAATTATTTTATATAGGACCATCATTCTATAAAAGAAGATTTTAGAGTTGCCCTGTAAGCATAAATGCAAAAAAATACATGTGTCTTTATTTAGGTAGGCCACAGTTAGATTAGCTAAAATTTACGTTTCAAACATTATAATCATTCAAAAAAAATGTTCTACTTATTGCCAAATAAATAATTTCAAAAATATGTTTACCATCTTTTTATCAAATATTCATTCAAATGAGACTTAAAGTGGACAATACATTTTAGACTGGTGCTCCTTTTTAGTGTGAGAGTTTGAATTGCTAGAAAGCCATGTCATGTTGGTCTTTTTCAAATATGGAATAACTTGATGTTATAACCCATCTCAGACATTATGTTTATGTTTGTTAAGGTCATTTTTTCCTTCTAAATAATCTTCGTGTCTGGACATATGCCTAATTACTTGTCTGGATCTTTCTCTGTCGGACCAATTGATCACCAAGTCATTGACCAAACCAATGGGTCTCCCTTAAAAACTCTCAAATGGAATAGATAAAGTTGATGGTAACAATTCTAGAGTTGACTGATGAAAGGCATTTAATTTTATCAAATTTGTTAGATTTAACAACAAACACAGTGTCAGTGGTCGAATGCCAGCCTCATTATCAAGACTTTGGTTTAAACTTTATTTATTTCCAATAATTTACCGTTCAATTCATTTATAACAAACTTGAAAATTACCAGGATCGGAAAACACGCTAATTGCTGATATTAATTCCTTTCCTTTCTTATTTTGATTCCTGTGAGAGGCTATATATCTTGGTTTGTTCAATGGCACATACATTCATCAGGTCTTCTAGTGAATTCTCCATGAATAAGAATCAAGAGAAATCAATTTAACTTAAGGTAGTGGACCTGTAATAGTTCCGCAACATTTGGAACCACATATTCTTTCACGATGTTAGCCAAGGTTTCCTACTGAAAATCATTAGGAAACCTTGGTTAACACTGTTAAAGTTCATTACTTAATCCTGAGAAGTTGCAAAACTATTACTGGTCCACTACCGTTAGCTACAAGACCTTGTTTCCGAATTGATGTAAAATATGAGGCTTAACCTATGTAAGTAGATAGTTCAGAAACAAACAGATTATAAGCAACTGTAATTTCTAAAGGTAAGAGAAGATTTGAAAAACATACTGTTTGCATTTTCAATTGAATGCCCCTTGAAACAACTGATAAACTATAAAATGTCCAAATTTTCACTCAAGAATGACATTATCTACAGGAAAAGTTCAAGCTTTCTCTGAATACAGCCAAGCTAACATGATGGCATAAATATTTGCAGCAAATTTGCAGAATTAAACTAGCATTTTTGTAACTGTAAATATTTTTTTTTCAGAATTTAACTAGCATTTTCTGCAACTGTAAATTTTTGTTTTTTAAGTATAATGCTAGACTTTAAAGTTGCATATATAATCATCGTGGTAGCCTATAACCTTAAGGAGTGTCATTATGGTAAAATTGATAAAGTATTTTCTGAAAAGACTGACAGAAACTTACAATGACCAAATTGATGCAAATTATTGAACATGACCCCCCTATGACCTTATAGCCCAAACACTTCATATATCAATTTGCATTGACCATTTTAGCAATTTACAGCTCCCGAGATGCATATCTGATTTATTGCCATAGAGATCCCCCATTTCATCTCTCAATTTCCACATTTCTTCTTGCTAATAAATCATATACTTCATGCCCTGAGCTGCATTAATTGTTTATTACCAACCCAAGTACTTTGGATATATTCAAAATAATGGTTACTGCTGAGGGACCAATTGATTCCCCAATTTTTCTCTGCCATTTGATTTTTAAGTTGGAATGCGGAGCAATTCCAACTTAGATTTAACAAAACCGCAAAATGAACACAAGATAATTTCATTTCGGGTTTCTTGAGAACACATATCACGTGAACAGGATATGAATACACTTCGGCCTATTTTGTATATCTCAACTTGACAAAGACCTACAGTTTATCTCATCAAAAAGTAATAATTCTGTACAATTACACAACTATCACTTCGCGTATATTATAATCACGCTACTTTATGCTTTAAACGATGTTAATTGAAAATTCGCGTACGAATATATTAGTATCACATGTTTGCATTACTATATTTGGAAATCATGTGATAAGTTAAGTCCAATAAGGTCAGCAATTGACAATAGCACTAGCCCATCACGTGATCTGCTTATTTGGTAATGTCGCGATCTGTTTTCTCAGTATTGTAGCAATAGCACAGACCAATCACGTGATCTGCTTATTTGGTAAGGTCGCGGCCTGTTTTTCGTAGAATTATGTTATAGCTTCTTTTAAAGGTATAGTTTCTCTTTCTGAACGACCTTCTTTTGACAAGGTGTTATATTGTAAATTTCTGTCTAAGCTACGAAATAAAAATCTTTTCTTAAAGTGATGATACACTTTGAAAGTTAATAAATATTTTTGCACGATATTGTCGTTTTTTTATACTCCGCCGGAGGCGAGCGTATATTGGCGTCATCTTCTCCGTCTGTCCGTCTGTCCGTCCATCCATCCGTCCGTCCGTCCACTTTTCTTGTCAACGCAACTTCTCCTAAGTTTCTGACTGGATCTTCTTGAAACTTGGTCAATGTTATCACCTCAATTGGTAGATGTGCATGAAGGAAGGATTTTATGGTTCATTGATTTTTGCCTGAGTTATGCCTCCTTCAATCTTAGTCTCTGGGACATTATGATATTTCAGCTTCGTGAACGCAATTCCTTCCAGTTTGCAATTCCTTCCAGGTTTTTGACTGGATATTTATAAAAAAAAACCTTTTTGTGAACACAACTTCTTACAGGTTTTTGAGTGGATATTTATATTTTTATTATTATATTAAGTTGCAGTTTAAAGAAGTGTAAACCCCATTCAATCAATCAATCATAACAAACAGTTTGAACATGATTTTAAAAGGTAGTCTGCAAATGTTTTGAATTTGGTTCTGTTAAAGTAAGTAGTGTCTACAATTATTTTCGTGAAGTAGCAGCAAAGTGGCGGCGTATATTGTGACGATGGCACTCTTGTTTCGTCATATTGTAGTTATCTACATGAATGTTTCATTTAAAAAAACCAATACTCATCCACATAAACCCTTACCACCAATTGTTTAATTGAATTATGAATATCTTTGCCCAATTGCATTTATCACAAAGACAATTTGCCATTTGAAACAAACCAACAAGTTCAACTTATTTTCTTCACGTTCTTACACATCAACATGTTTAAGAGCACCACCATACAGTTAGTTACGTCTTGAAATTGACATTGATCTCAATTAAAAACGTTCTTAATCGCTCACTCAGCGCTCCATTGATTCATTCCAAACACTCACTCAAACCATTCAAAAACGCTCAAAGTTATTAAAAAAAAGATCAACATCTGCATTCAAAATGAATTAAGCAAGAACCAATTCGCGATTTCACAGACATAATTGAAATTTAAAGCGTCTGATTGGTTCTTGACGATATAGAAAGCTATTGATTGAACTTTTATGCATATTTTATATAGGTTTTATATAGTGCTTATTTTGTTCATCCTGAACAAAATAAGCGACACTGAATTCCCTCCCTTAAATTTCACTCAAAACTCGCTCCGCTCACTCATTCAACATCATGCCTAAATCATTCCAAAATCGATCACCTTATCAATTCCACGATGTTATCAACTGTACCCCCAACTCAGAAGTAGAGTAGCATATATTGATTTCATTATGTCTGTCTCTCAGTCCATTGACCTTTGCTTTCCGCTAGATAAACGAAGAAGCAATTGACCTGTAATAACGAAACTTTACACAAATATTGCCCATGACCCAAAGAAATGCCCTATTGTTTCGGGGTCATACATGTCACGGTCATCAGTAAAAAACAGTTAAGTTTCCACTCTAACTGAACAACCAATTGACCCAAATCATAAAACTTGTCAATGGCCCTAGAAAGTGCCCAATTTTGGAGTCACAAAGGTCGAAATCACAATTGAACTTCGTCCAAAAATTGTCTTGAGATTCCAACTCATGAAGTAAGAGACTTCCCTGCAAAAATATCTTTTCATCATGGACAAATCACTTGTTGAGGTCCACTTTGCGACACTTCTAATTAAAAATGTAATTGATAACTCAAATGGAGCAGAAGTCATTCGAAAATGATATAAAAACTGTTTTGAGTGTATAAGTGTTCCCCTGTGCGTCCATAAGTCGGCTGTATGGTCCGTACCATTTTCTTCTTTTTAAGCTCACCTGAGCACAACGTGCTCAAGGGGAGCTTTTTGGATCACCCTGACTCCATCGTCCGTCGTCAACTTTCTTAAGACTTCTTCTTCTCCTAAACCGCTGGGCCAATTTCAATGAAATTTTGCCAGAATGTGACCCTCTTCAAAATTGTCGCTATATTCTAATTGGCCAATAAATATGGATATGGAAGGGCGGGGCTTATTTTGAGCCCAAAATATTTGAACGACATCTCCTCCTGAACCACTGAGCAGAATTCAATCAAACTTTACAAGAATGTTCCTTTGATGACCCACGACAAATATTGTTGGAAAAATTGTCATTAGCCCATAAATATGGGCGTGGCAGGGTAGGGCTAATTTTGAGTCTCTTCTGTAATGAATGGGTTTTCAGGGTCTATTATGACTGCTTATAATTCGAGTTATATCTTCTCTTCAACAATTAGGCAAATTTGAATGAATCTTTGCCAGAAAGTTTCTTACATAAGATCCATTGGACCAATCGAATTCAGGTGAGCGGTTTAGGGTCATTCTGGTCCTCTTGTTATCATTTTTCTTTCATCAGATTCAGGCCTGTATAGCGATTCAGAGGTTTAAGCGTCTCTCGTTGTTGAAATATATTGATTTATATACGCCCGTCAAAAGACGAGGCGTATTATGTGATCACCTATGGTGGGCGGGAGGCGTCAGCTTCGTTAGTAGCTTGAGGTCAGCGTCTCTCGAACGCATTCCAACTTATCAGTACTTTCAGTACTTGAGAGCATTGGAAATAAAAGGTAGATAGTGGAGGTAATTTGGATTTTTAGATCAAAGTATTTCTGTAATTAAAGTACAAACCTTATGTTGTTGGTACTCATTAGAATCGTCTTGTCAAGATGATTCAAATGAGTACCCACAACATAAGATTTTATTATATAATGCAGATTTTAGACTTGTTTTACCCCCTCTTATCTATACCCCTGTCCGAGACGAAATGATGTTATCTTGGAGTTAATAAAGCATGTTTACAAGGATGATGGTGAATTCTTCCAACTCACCAGTTTTAATGGTCAGAGTGTCCAGTCTATTTACAGGCCATTTTGGCCCAGAATATTATTCCCATTTGTTATTCTGGGGAAGTTCTTGGAAATTCCATTGATTTCTTTTTGTCTCGGCAGACAAATGAATTTGTTCTAACCTCGCCTTGTCAAATATCACTCAGTTATCTTCCAATGTTTTACATGAAAACTTATGATACCCTTATAACTATTTTAAGTTTTCTCTGACTTTTTTGGCTGACTATTTTACTAGTCTTTGACAATGGGAAAGTTTTAGAATTGAATAAAATAAGTCCTATGGTTATCCTAATATTTAAGAAATCTCAAATTGCTGGAGTCAGAGAAAATAGTCAACAACCTAGTACAGTTTTGAAGATATTTTTTATGTTCACCATTTTTTAAATGCAGATGAGTTTTTAACAAAATAGTAACTGTAATATCTTATCACTATATTTTCAAGTTCTTGAGGACTTGAGTTTGATAACCAACATTTGCATGATTGCAGGACTAAGTAACCTCGGTTATTCAAGCCTGTCTTTTTTGTGTCTTTTACAATTATTGTCTTAAAGTAGGACTTAATATTTTCCATTAACTTTACAAGATCCTGAGCAGTTACCTTGTGCATTATTTCAAGTCTGTAACTATTGTGTGACTGTAAGACTTGAATAAGTATCACAACAAATTAATAATTCACACAACATAATTGGTTGGAGATGTAATCAATGGTCGAGAGCTCTGAGATTTATCCTACAAGGATTGCAACACTAATCAATCAAGAAATGAGCTGTTAACAATAACCAAGACTGACAGTAATAAAATTCATGAAGTTTAATCATTAATAGCAATTTTATTCAAGGGAAGAGCTCTTCCTTTGACAAGTTTAGACATTATGACTTTATAATAAATTTGAACTTTGGCCTTCCTGCCTTTTGGGTACTTCGACGTTTTATAGTGTTGGAGTACTGACTTTTGGCACGGGAAACTGTGTATAATGTCATCACTGCCTAGTTGATCGTCAAAAATCTGTGTACTATAGTAATAATAATATAATAATAATAATAATAATAATAACATTTTAAAGTTTAGTCCATAGACTTACCCTGCCTTTCTGATAGCTCCATGTTGTTTGGCGTATGAGAATTGACTCTCAGCCTCGGTAACTGTATGTATACTGTCATCACTGCCTAATTCATCGTCAGAAATCTACGAATAAGAACAGCATTTTTTTGTGAGGATATTACATACTGTAAAAATTCTAAGAGTCCCATGCTAAAAAAAGCCAATACCCCTTTTCAGAGGTTGAAATCAGCCATTTGCTATGTGAATTTACAAGATCTTGAAGCCTCTGATAAAGGCCAATACCCATAAAATCAAGGTCACAGGTTAACAAATATTGATGGCTCATCGAGAAACAGTTGTAACTGCCTATATGTTTAAAGGCAGTTACAACTGTTTTGCATTGAGCCATCAATATGTAATGTAGCCTCTTATAAAAGCCAAGAGCTTTTACAGTAATTAAATATACTTGGGAAGTAAAATACTTTTGTTTTTAGTCTCTTATGTGTACTACAGATTCAATTATCATAAGTACAGTGGAATCGTGTTAATAGAAATTCAAATTTTTCAACAATTTTGTTGCTTTTAACTAGAGATTGCTATTAAGATAAACAATTTGTTCTCATATTTGTGCTTAAGGTGAGTTGTAATTAAACAGCCTGTTGCTTTTACAAGGGATGCAATTAACCCTTGTCAAGCTGAATAAATTATGGCTAAAAATTTTCATCAAAATCAAGGGGGAAAAAAGAACTGAAAGTACCAACTGTATGTCAATTTTTATTTGAAAAACTAAATCTATTGACAATTCTGGTTTGAAAGTGAGCACAGGTGGTGTAGACTATCATCAGACAGCATTATTAGCAGACTGATTTTTGTCTAAAGTTCCTGCCAAAGCAGGAATAATCCAGGTTCAGCATGACAAGGGTTAAGCCCTTTTTCACTGTATCATATTATGTGAAAATTCACACAATGAAAATTTGGTGTTTCATTAACCATATGCTGTAATTTGTCTAAATACAAATACTCTGTTATAGGATGATAATGATGTAGAGGAACCCTGTTATTGACAACTCAAATTTGTCCTCATTTTAGTTGTTAATAATTGAAATGCAATAAAATAAAGAATTCTGATTGGTCTAAATCACATCACGTGGGGAAATCCATTGCACTTAATTTCTGCATAAAATGTAATAGGTCTTCGAGAAACCCCCGACCTTTGATCTGCAAGTCCTGTGTTGTAGGAACTTGAATTAACCTAGTTCCCAATCATCAACGCAACATTGCTATTTAATCTATTGTAAATGAAATATATTTTTGAAAGAATTTACGATTACAAGCATACAGTTCTGATTCTGAGCCGACGTAAATAAACCAAGAAAAACTTGAGTCGAAGAAGATCATCAAGCAACCCTTTCAACTAAGACTGGCCACGCCCTTTTTCGATTAAAAATACAGACTAACTTGGTAGAAACAAGTTTTTTGTCATAAGTACCTCTACGAATTTCAAAATTGACGTTTATTTGTGTTTCATTTGTTTTACTTTATGACAGTTCACTTTGACAGCGAGATGAAAAATACACCATCTAGAAATAGATTGAGTAATCTATACGCACAGAAAGTAGACTTGAAGCTTTAATGTTTAGCTGAGTACTTTAATAGTTTCTTCGATCTAGAGGATTGCAATTATAAGGGACGAGTGTCTTTTTCACTGCGTTTATTGGGGTATAAAGTGCAATTGCCTTAGTACATGGCTTAAAGATAATGCCCTACGGGCGTCATTTGTCATGTGCTAAGGCAATTGTACTTTATACCCCAATAAACACAGTGAAAAAGACACTCATCCCTATATCAGCCAGCAATTGCAATAATTAAATGTTCCAATAAAATTTGGCTTTTTTTTTCAATCTGTAGATATGACATTTAGGTTGCCTCATGATTGTGAACATTTTCTATAGAGCACAAAAGCCAGTTGCCATTGAGCAGTACATTGCTATTATCAGGATTGCAATAAAGAGGATCCCACTGTACCAATAACAATTGTACATGAAATCAAATAATTGTTGAAAAGGTTGCAATTCAGAGGATCTCACTGTACATACAATGAAATAATTGTTGTAATGGTTGCAATAAAGGGGATCTCACTGTACTTATAATAATTGTACATACAAGAAAATTGTTGAAAAGGTTACAATTAAGAGGATATCATTGTAGTAATAACAATTGTACTAACAATAAAATAATTGTTGTGAAGGTTGCAATAAAGAGGATCTCATTGTACTAATAATAATTGTACTAAAAATAAAATAATTGTTAAAAAAATGCAATTAAGAGGATCCACTGTACATACAATAGAAAAATTGCTGTGGAGGTCGCAATAAAGAGAACCTCATTGTACTTACAACAATTATTCATACAATGAAATAATTGTTGCAAAGGTTACCTTTGAGAGGATCTCATTGTAGTAATAACAATTTTACTAACAATAAAATTTATAGTTGCAAAGATTGCAATCAAAGGATCTCATTGTACTAATAATAAGTATTGTACTAATAATTAAATAATTATTGCAATGGATACAATAAAGAGGATCCCACTGCACTTATAATAATTGTACTAACAATAAATCAATTAATGCAAACGTTGCAATTAAGGAAATCCCACTAAACCAATAACAATTGTATATACAATTAAATTATTCCATAATACGCATCTTATATTGGGTCTCAAAAAGAGCAATAGGACCCATAATGACATCAAAACAACCTAATTTTACCAAACACTACCTTCCGACTAATATCCATAACGGTTTCTATGGCAACATGTTGTCATCCCACATCCCTTGAAACCCACATACGACCATATTTCACTCTCCGAAGCCACAAACGGATATAAAGACACTGGTTCCAGTGAAAACATAGACCAACTGTTACATAATTTGCATCGTAGGCCCTCAACAATCAATAACTGGTCTAATTCAAAAATCTGTAACTCACTGCTCTTATTGGTAATATCTCGAGTTGACCAAAATTCAAGAGCGTAGACGTCAGTTAAGATTCAGTTACGTGATAACTGATCACAATATTGATAGATAAGCGCAAAACAGTTGTAACTGCATATAGGAATTGAGCAAAACTATTGTTCGTGCATTGCAGCCTATCAAATAATCATCCCAGGAATCTTTTTTTAAAAAGAGGTGAGTAGAATTTTGTAACTACAGCTTGTAGTTACAACATAATGCTCCCCTACTGACCAATCAATTCTATGGTTTCAAGAATTTCAAGCTTATTGTCGGTGCATCACTCTAGGAGGAAAGGAGAAGGGAGGGGGGGGTGTGTGTCTGTGTTGATAGGTATTAGCTGACATGACAAGGGAAGTAAATATGGTCACATTTTCTAAATATAATAAAATTTGGTTACCTCTCTTTGACCATTGTTCTTGGAAAATATAGCCATTCACATTCATTCTCATGTCAACTTACATTTGAGCATGTGTCTAACATTTCCAACATTTCACATGTGCACAAAACAATGTCTGGCCAGTCTGTGCATCCGCACAGTCTGACCACAGTCTTTGCTTGAGCCTGTGTCTAACATTTGGAACAATTTCACTTGTGCCAAAAGCAATGTCTCTGGTCAGTCTGTGCATCCGCTAAGTCTGACCAGAGTCTTTGCTTTGCACTCTATGGATAGATACGGTCTCAGCCCTTCTACTGGTCATCAGCCAATATACTCTTTGCATTTTGTAGTTGCCTAAGCTGCATGATGTCTATCCTTTAGGCACACATGAAATTGTTGGAAATGTCACACACTGGTTAATTTAAAAATGAAACAGGTGTCCATTTATATGCTTTTACTTGTTCAAATACTATACTGGCAATGGACTTTAACAATGTTGACCATGGTGTATAATAGAATTTTACAATTGTGATATCACTGTAGTTGATATTTGTATTAATTGCAAACCATGACTTATCATTATACTACTAAGTTGACATTCAAATACTATGAAATACCATGATTATACCATGGTATACATTTTGTTCAAGACAAAATCGAGGGTTTGGTGCACGACTGTAGTAAGTGTATATACAATGTAATACACTTACTACAGTCTTATACCGAACCCTTGAAATGGAGTATAAGTGTAAATTTGAAATAACCTAGCATTAATAAACTGACTGAGTGTAAATGTTAATTTTAAATACCTCAGCATTTACAAACTGTCCTTCTGCAAATTGGCTAATCAGGTCACTTTGACTACAGCTACTGCCCCCATGACTACTGCCCCCTGTAGACCCACCCTGTAGGTCCTGTCTGTGTCCATCTAAACCTGGAAATACAAAATAGATTAACATATACATTCTTCTTCATATCTAGTCAACTGCCTCCTGCAGACCGACCCTGAAGGTCCTGTCTGTGTCCATTTAATACTTAAAAATCTTTAAAATTTATCTCGTAATCCTAGCTATCATGCCACTTGCTTTCAAAAGGAGTCAATAGAGCATCCCAGACCCCCGTCATACGCCTCTTATTTTTTTCTTGGAATCTGATCAGCTTGATGTCTACTTATAAACTCAAGGAATATAGTCATAAGTTTTGTATATTTTATTCATATGCTTACATAGGTTACATACGCTTACATACATTATCTATATGTTAATCGTTTGCATACGCTACCTATATGTCAATATATGTTTCATTGATGCTGACAAATACTAGTGTACATTACAGAATTGCTGCGTATAAGCCTGTCATACATTTCACTAACGGTGGGCATACGCTGGTCATTTTACTACGATGAAAATATGCGAGGGTGGAGGTAATGAGCTGAAAAGTTGTGCATATTATCAGTGTTTTTCACGCAGGGAATATGTTACTCTCATACACTGTGGTGTAACAGCACCTTTATATCTTGTCCATTGATGATACAGAAATCATGGTCAATTTAACACATCCTGCAGGCAATACCTCTGCTAGATGTCTCCAACTAGTTGGCAATGCGTCACGAAAGATAATACTCACCAATGAGCCATGTATCTCAGAAATATCCACTATTGAATAGGGCGATGCACCAGTCAGATGCTCAGACTAGTCATCAATTTTATCATTGATTCCATAGACGTTGGTGCTGCATTGTCAATGCTTTTTGACACAAGCTTTTAACATGAATAGTTTGTGCTCAGGTAAGCTAAAACTGTCAAAAGTTGAACCCACAGGATAGAAGTATATTGGGTTTACTTTGATCTTTTGAGCAATTGATGTGTTGTACAATACATTACACGAGTTTTTGTCATATAAGATTACAGATTACATACCATATCTGACCCCACTATGATCCAATTTCAATATTTCTTCCTTAATGAAATATCATCTCAAAATTCAAACAAGAATGTTTCATGTATTGAATTTTGACTGAATTTATCAAAGGTTAAACATAACAGTTTTGTAAAACCTTTAATCTATTTAGGTACTAATACGACAGAGTTGCATCAAGTCAGAAAATGATTAGAATTTACTGGTGATAGCTCAAGAATACTGTGGACTAAGCTTCTGTTGAATACATTGCCACTGCATTTAGGCTGCAATTTTTTTTGCAAATTTTAGAAACTGTACCTCACTTTGCATATGAGTTCACATGCAAAGTGGGACTATATTTCTTAAAACGTTTTGAAAATGTTTTATCTTGAATGCAGGCTTTGTTCTTTGATTAATATACTCTGTGTTAGGAAATGACACAGTCGGGACATGGGTTAGATATCTCATCCAGAAGAATACTATGTCTGATTTTCTTAGTTGATCAGCCTGGCTATCAAATTCATGAACAAGGGGTTTGGATTTAAGGGCTTTACTAAATTGGCCAACTCCTATATAACTGGCTGCCCACAAACTACTATTGTGGCACGCATAACAAACCTCTGTTAGTTGATTAAGGGTTTAAATCTTTTCTTAATTCATAATCCAATAAAGCAGATTAACATTTCTTATATCATTTACATTCTTTAAATATAATTTACATCAACCCTTAACCAGCCCTCATATATGCATGATGCTTTCAATCCAATGTGATCTTAAATCAGTATATAATTTCGTTTCATTTCATTTTAAAATGACTTGACATAAAAATTTGTTTGTTTGAATGGGGTTAACACCACTTTCAACAATCTTTCAGTTATATCCCAGTGGCTGGAGAGCCTAATTGGACCGATTCCTGGTATTTCTCTCACAAGTGCTATCATTACATCCTTTCCAGCTGTTATCCCACATAGGTCTATGATTATTAACTCGTTGATGGGAGAAAAATAGTCGGAAAGGATGAGAGCTACTGTCGGGGATAATGATTAAAATATGCAGGCCTATAAGAATTTATCAGATTCAAATTGATCACCTTTGAAAATATTTGCGATAATGGGACCTTTACACCATCAATATCATTGACGATAATATGAATCGATACATGATCAACATTTAATTTTCTTTAATTCTTTTTGGTGGATTGGGGAGAAATATGGGTAGATAATAACCCTTGGTAATCTCACCACTAAACTACTCCTAAAGATTATCAACTGCTTTTGCTTGTTTCACTCTAATCGACGTATGTTAGCTTAACAGGAGAGTCTGGTAATCATTTACCAGTATAAATAATGCCATGAAGTTGGCTGCATAGTCAATGACATGCACAATGACACACTTTAAGAGATTTCTTTTAGTAATATCTATCACATTTCATCTCATCTTTGCATAAAAGAAAAAGAATATTATTGTTTGTTTTTTGTGTAAGATCAATAAATCTATCAACGAGTGACCAACAAAAGCTACATCTTCATTAGATTAAAATGTACCTTTTGTCGTTCACTCAATGAAAGTTAATCAATCTTACACTGAAACAAACAATTTGCTCTATATCATACATATAATATACCATTTTTCCCCTGGCAGGGCAGAGCATAAGTAACTGGTCAATGCACTTAAGGTGAAGGTTAATCGGCCTTTACTTATTATTATTTATTTACTTCTAAAGATAGCCGACATCATTAATTGAGACCGTAAAGCAAAGGTTGGTAACCAATCCCTCTTAACTTCAGCTGAAGTTATGAGGCTTTGGTAACCCAAGGATGTAATGTGTTCCCTTTCTCTATGGACTTGAATCCTTTTGGTTTAAGGATACAGTCATTTGCACGCATTCATGATTACTGCCGACTAACTTTTCAATGAACCCAAAATATTTAAAAGTTAACTCTCCAAATTACGTCACGGCTAAGCCCGCCTTGCCAGTTCATTGATAACGCAGAATACAATATTAGTATTATTGCCTGTGTATGGTCCTCTTTATCTAGCCTCGCATTCAGAATGACAAAACGGTGCAAACTGTGTGCCAATTGTACCAGGCTTTGCACCAGCAGTTGCATGCAGATTGGGATAAAATTTGCAAACAGTTTTCACCGTTTTGTCATCCTGAATGTGCCGCTAGTTTAGTTCAAATAAGAGAGTAAGTATTTATAGATTTCATGGTGGTATAAAACTTTTAACCTTATTGCTATACAATTGACCATCTTTGAATACATTAATCGAAGGGTCAGTGCAACCCTATTGTAAGTGCATATATATTTATAAGCATTTACAATAGTGTTGCACTAACCCGAGATTTGCACATGAGTGAATATTTCCTGGGATATCCCCCTCCCCTTTAACTCATGAAAGAGATCTACACAATTTCTGTTATACAGAAACCATACTAAAGCAAGCCATATAGGACGCCCTTATTCTGCCATCCCCCATTAAATTCTAGGCAAGCTAAATTTAATTTACGATAACTTTGTATCCAAGGGCTTCTCATGACCAATAAGAATTTTCTGTCTTTGGTTACAGAATTTACAGTTAATGGGAATTATTTTACAGGGAAACAATTAACCCTTTCCCATAAAACTGGGTTACAAACTTGTTGTTGTTGTTTTATTAAGGAAAATTCACATAGGGCCAACTTATTCCTGTCCTGGGCGGGTACTGTTGGTGTTTTGGATGACAAACAGTGCAAGCTGTTTTCAAATTATACCCCACATTGCACATGCACTTGCATGCAAAGCAGGGTACAATGTGAAAATGGTTTGCAACATTTTGTCAGCCTAAACGCAGGGCTGGTTTCTAACTGTGACCCGGCTGAAAAAAAAACACAACAGTACTCACCCTGATCAGAAATAAGTTGGCCCTTATAGGGCTGTCACACCTTAAGGTTTTAGCCAGCGTGTGCGGAACGTGTTGGATTTTTTATAACACGCTGCAAACACGTCGGGTACGCTATGGACACATTCCGCACAGGCTATCGGCACACTGTAACACGTTGGCACACGTTGCGATACGCTGAGTATCTCATAAAATTTTGTTCATGCTTAAAATTTCTCAGCGTGTGCCAAACGTGTTGGAACACGCTCTGCACACGTTCCACACACACTCAGCACGCTAGAGACACGCTAGGAGCTCGTTCACTTACGCTATGGACACGCTAGAAACATGTTCGCCAAAAGTTTAGTGTGCTTTGAGCGTGTCTTCAGCGTACTGAACGTGTGTCTAGCGCATTGCCAGCGAGTTCACAGCGTGTTTCTGGTGTATGACAGCGTTTCAGTTTTCAATGAAAATATAAAAGTTCCGCTGCATGTTTGTCTTGAATTTCTACCATCAGCTTCTCGTAAATGAATAAATTTGTGCATGTACGTGTGTATGACCCTTTTGACATGTTCATATCTGCATGTTTCCTCATGACCAGTCTAAGAATGACTTGAAAACTCGATTTTAAGAAGCATTCTCTATATTTGACGATGAACGATTTCGTTCAAGTCATATAAATAAAACTTATGTTATGTTATGCTATGTTATAAGCTGTTGGTCCTTTCTTCCATATAAATCCTTTACGGATTTCTTAATTCCTTAGATTGTCGAGGTCGAGAATGTAGCCTAAATGTGTATTAAACATAATGCGTTTATAGCTTTACAAGTGCGTCTGCTCTTTGGTTAGAATAACAATACGTTCGCGAAAATAAAAACATTCATATGTCTCATTTGATCATTATCAATACACCAAAAAGACAAGTACATTGTTGTACCTAGTGGACATAATACAAGACGTGTTTTACTCTATTCTGCTCTGTTCAGAATATTTGATTCTATTATATGTACTACAAGTTTGATATTTGGTACACCTTTTCCCCCTTAATATAGGACTAGCTATTCAAGATTAAGAGAGGTTGTAGAAAGTCATCCTACATGGTAGAGCATATGGAGGAAGAAAGGAGTGCATTATGACAAGTAGTTCCTTACCCTTTCGCAATATTTTTCGAGTGAAAAGTACTAGAAGCTTTAATCAGCCTGTAATCTTATAAGTTTGTTATATGCATGTTTTCATATGAAACAGGTGCCAGTGTATTTTTCTTTTCGTCTTTTCCTATTTTTCTTTTACATGAACCAACATACTTTGAATTTGAATATGTGTAGTGGCCGGTAACCTGTTTATATATTAAAAAGATGAATTTAAAGTGGTATTTCTTGCAGAATTTATATTTACATCCAAAAGACGCTGCAAACACGTTATAACATGCTAGTAGCGCGTTACAAACACGCTAAGCACGTTCTGAGGACGTTACGAGAATGTTGGACGCACGCTCAAGAACGTTGGTATATGCTGACATACGCTATCAACACGTTCTGGACACTTTTCTCACGTGTTACTCACACGTTCAAACTCGCTGTGAACACGCTACAAGCGCGTAGTGAATTGACAAAAAGAAAATGTAGGTCAGCGTATGCCGACGTTTTGCGGACTTAGTCGTTTTCTTAAACGCATTGGGAACACACTGGCTAAAACGTTGAGGTGTGACAGGGACATTACATTTTACATTAACATTTCTTTAGATCACATTTACATTCCTTTAATAAAAGATCCATGATGGCTTGGGACTCTATAATGACTCCCTTGAAAAACCTGTGACATAAAAGGTCTCTATAAGAATTTGAAAATCTGTCTTAGTTAATTGCAGTAGTGGCCGAGTATCAATTGCTATGATCGACATGCACAAAAGCCAAACAAAATGTGCTTGTGAAAAATGGATTTCCCTTGTTTTCTTTATTTTTTTTTGTAGGAATTTTAGGGACTCTGGACAGCCTAATTTACAGGTCGTGAGCACTGCACTTTGTAATCATGAGAGAAACATAACTGCCAAGTTTCAAGTCAATCGGACAAAAAGTGACAGAGGATGCCCAGATACCATGGGTGATCCCTTAAGACATCCCAACTTTGGTCGGAGGGCGTATAAAAATGCTTCATCTTTGTATTCTTTATTAGATTCTTAATAATCTGTATCTAAGAAACCATTATGGCCTGTCTTTTGATCTATCAATATTTTTTCTAGAAAAGCATTTTCAGTGCTGAGGTTACTTCCAAGTTACATGATAGCAAGAACATAATAATACATATACAAAAAGTATCGAAAAATAGCCGAGCATTATAAAGGGTCTATGTGACCCAAGACAGGGGATAAAGGAAGTGCTTAATGATAGAGAATGTAATCAGATTGGGACGACTTTTCTGTGATAAATGACGATTTCTTCATCAGCGTCAAAATGACACGAAAGTCTCCTAGTATTGAATAACAACTTCAAGGTTCAAAATTTCTCCCTAGTTTGGGAATTTTTTAAGGGACCTGGGGCTTGTTTTACTAAAACATCTTACAATCATTTTTTGCGTAAGTCAAAAATTAAAGATGCTTCTACAGTGGTAACCTAAAATGGAATTCTGCCATGCATCATCTCATTGGAATCGTCTTCTAAAGAGGATTCCAATGAGATATTGTAAGGCAGAATTTAACAATGAATGAACAACCAGGTACGATTTGTGATTTTGACTTGGGATTAATTTTTTCTTAGGAAGTTTAATAAAACAGGCCCCTGTATATCAAAAATAAAGCAAAATTCACTTAACCCTTACCCTGCTGGATTTCAAATTTTGTTGCAAACAAGTTGATAGTCCAAGGGGATCAGCACAACACTATTGTATATAGGCACTTAAAATAGTATTGTGCTGACCCCGTTTTAATTACTATTTCCGACATTTCAAGCAGTGAAGCTCAAGTTTTCTTTCAATATTCAGATAGAAGGAAGTCAGTGTAGATTCAGATCAGACTGTCTGCCAAAGCTTTGTTTATGCAGTGAACAGTACAAGAAGGGTCGATATGAACAAGAGATGTTAACAAAACATTTATGCCCCCCATAAAAGCAGGTCAATCAACAAAGGGAAATAACTCACATAATATGATGAGTAGAGTTATGGTTCTACTGCGCTTCTCCTCTATGAGATCTATCCGCCTGTGAAGTTTCATGATTTTAGCTTGCATACTTCAGTGTTCCCACTGCTTTTTTGGATAAGGGGTTTTTGTCACCCCCTGAAAGGTGGGAATTTTAAAACTGGGGGTTTTCCAAACAAGAGTGCCATCGTCACAAAATACGCCGCCACATTGCTGCTGTTTCACAGAAATAATTGTAGACACTACTTATTTTGACAGAACCAAATTGAAAATGACCAAGTTTCATTTAAATCAAGACAAAAAGTTAGGAGGAGTTGCCTTCACATGGCTGCAATTTCAATAAGCCCCAGGCACTAAGTTTTAAGGGGGCATAATTCAGGGAAATAAATGAGCCATAAAATCCTTGATCCATGTACATCTTCAAATTATGGTGATGACATTGACCAAGTTTCATTTAAATAAAGACAAAAAGTAAGGAGGATTTGTGTTCAAAAGGCTGCAATTTCAATGAGCCCTAGATACTAAGTTTTTAAGGGGCATAACTCAGGCAAAAATCAACAAACCATAAAATCCTTCCTTCATGCACATCTACCAATTGAGGTGATAACATTGACCAAGTTTCAAGAAGATCCAGCCGGAAACTTAGGAGGAGTTGCGTTGACAAGAAAAGTGGACCCAGAGACTAAGTTTTAAGGGGCATAACTTAGGCAAAAATCAATGAACCGTAAAATCCTTCCTTCATGAACATCTACCAATTGAGGTGATTACATAGACCAAGTTTCAAAAAGATCCAAGAAAAGTGGACGGACGTACGGACGGACGGATGGACGGACGGATGGACGGACGGACGGACGGATGGACGGATGGACGGACGGACAGACGGAGAAGATGACGCCAATATACGTCCGCCTCCGGCGGCGTATAATAAAAAGTAAGGGGTTTCATTTTTTTTTGAAAGGAAATAGTTATTACATCAAGACAATGTACGGTTTAATGGGTGGATGGAAATACCGAAAAGGACCGGAAAGGACCAAAAAGGACCGGAAAGGACATTGGAAATACCGGAAAGGACCGGAAAGGACATTGAAAAGGACTGTAAAAAACCGGAAAGGACATTGGAAATACCGGAAAGGACTTTTTAAACACTGTAAGCAGCTCTAGTCTTACCGTACAGGACCGAAAAGGACCGGAAAGGACCGAAAAGGACCGGAAAGGACATTGGAAATACCGGAAAGGACATTGAAAAGGACCGATAAGGACCTTGGAAATACCGGAAAGGACTTTTTAAACACTGTAAACAGCTATACTCTTACGGTACGAGACCGCAAAGGACCTTTAAGGACCGGAAAGGACTGAAAAGGACATTGGAAATACCGGAAAGGACATTGAAAAGGACCATAAAGGACCGGAAAGGCCCTTGGAAATACCGGAAAGGACTTTTAAATCACTGTAAACAGCTCTAGTCTTACCGTAAAGGACCGGAAAGGACATTGGAAATACCGTAAAGGACCGGAAAGGACATTGAAAAGGACTGTAAAGGACCGGAAAGGACCTTGGAAATACCGGAAAGGACTTTTTAAACACTGTAAACAGCTCTAGTCTTACCGTAAAGGACCGAAAAGGACCGGAAAGGACAATGGAAATACCGGAAAGGACCGGAAAGGACATTGAAAAGGACCGGAAAGGACCTTGGAAATACCGGAAAGGACTTTTTAAACACTGTAAAACAGCTATACTCTTACCGTAAAGGACTGAAAAGGACCGGAAAGGACATTGGAAATACCGGAAAGGACCGGAAAGGACATTGTAAAGGACAGTAAAGGATGGAAAGGACATTGGAAATACCGGAAAGGGCCAAAAGGGACAATGGAAATACCATAAAGGACTTTTAAAACACTGTAAACAGCTCTAGTCCTGCCCCTTGACCATAAAACATCGCTTTTCCTACCTACATACTTGAGGATCTGAGATGCATGTCTGTTCATTGTAAAACAGTATTATTTTCATCTTTATTTGGTACTGGAAAGGGCCTTAATCCAATTAAAAAGACAGACGGAAATACAGGAAAGGACCGGAAAGGACACTTGGGTACTTATATGTAACGTACAACGTCGGGCACGGCAATGCTTAACATTTGAAAACGCACGTCTCGGATATAGTTCCATCTGCTATTTCTTCTAAACTTATCAGTCATTTTCTATGTTTTTATACATATCAACCGACAAGAAAGCATAATTTTGAAGTCTATTTGTTAGTTGAATAGAGGAAAATCAAATTCCCGTTTGATTACGTCTCCTTATCACTAAAACCCTTAAATTACGTCTGTAAAACGTGACTTTCTTTGTGTGGATAGATTTTTTAAGATTCCCAAAATGCGTAAAATAGTTCATGAAAAAATGTGGTGAATCTTAACATTTACACAGAGAATGGGCATCATGTTAGTAGGTGAACTAGAATGACAGTCGGTGAATTAGAAAAACATTGATAGAGATTTTTTTAACAATTCAAAAAAAGTAAAACGTCATTTGTCGCAAAAAAAAGAAAATCGACGTGAAAAAGGCAAAATTTTCTCAAAATCCTCATCAATAACAGATGAAATTTTGTGAAATTTCTGAACTATTTTGTTCTATTTTTCGTTAATGTGGTAAAAAACAACAATACGTTATACACAACAAAATAAATAAAGTGTGTGGAAACACAGTTTCTTCCATAGGCGAATCTTATAGGCGGATTTCAAAATGTTTTGCTGCCACATTCTATTATCGATATCAATATCATGAATCATTTGTACATTTTGAAATTTTTCGTACAATTACCAGTAAAAAATCTTGGAGATACGTTTAAAATATAAAAAACATTAAGATTTTGTTGTGTGGACATAAATTTCAAAAATGTATTATTTCTTAAACGTTTTACGTCATTTCATTGCGCACTGTGCTTTCTCAGCACTCTAAAGTTGGTTGATAATTAAATCACCTCCACCAGAAAAAGGTTAATTCTGTCTTATGCAACATATAATGACAATTTAAAAAAAAGCATTGTAAAATCTACTTACGATAAACAAGAAGCGCTTCAGAATAATGCGGTGTCAAAACTGGTAAATGGCAAAACAACGTTACAAGATGGTAGGCATTAGCGTGCGCGACGTCTAAGCGATAATGTTGACCTGACAAACATTGAAATCTACGGCCGATACGGTTTAACTTCTTTTATTTCCTTGGAAAAAGATGAAAATTCTGGCCGATAATGGCAGCCATGATTATCTCGCTTCGCTGATAACAGGACTGAACACATACACTATATGCTACGGTTAAAAGCATGTCAGTTAATAGATTCAGAACAAAAATATTAATTTATTTACTCGTTCACCGATGGTATTGTTTGTTTTCAGCTGGACGTTGGTGTCTTGTTTTATATGTAGTAAATTATATGAAAAACAGGGTGCTAAACTGTATCAAAATACGCCCGTTGCACTGCTTGGTGTCCAAGGTGTGGAAGACAGCAAAGGGAAATTACTAAAGATAAATAAACAAATAAACAAATGAAATAATTTCGTCATCTTCCTATCATAACTTTAATCCCTCATGATCATAATTCTGGAAAAATGAGGCTCAAGATACACAAAGTGACATACACTGCAACTCCATTATAACGAAATCTGTTAGAGCGCTAAATCCAATATAACGCGGGGTCCGCTTGGCTCCCGAAATTTGGGGGGTCAACCATTTTGTGATGCTGCGGCGATGTTACCCGATCCGCCGTTAACGCTGTTTTGATCGCGATTTTAGATCGAAGGGTGAAAACACTGAGATAAAAATCGATTCTGAGCGAAGCCAGGTAAATCAATACAATTGTTTTTCACACCTCCTGCGGGGCAGTGGTGGCGATAAATGCCTCAGGTCAGAGAGAAATGGCTAGTTTGATTGCTGACAGACGTATAGTTATATCACTACCGCTGGAGTACCAAACTCACGAGTACAACAATCTTTTCCTAACTCCAAACTGCTATCTCACTTAGGTCTACGATTATTAACCCATGGGTGAGTGACTTAGGCCTATAGTCTGAAAGAATGAGTGCCGCCGTCGGAGATACACGGAATCCCAATAGGCTATTGACAGTCCGGCGCGCTACCAACTGCTCTTTGTCGACGGCAGGGACGCAATTGAACACCAAAAAGTCTAGATCGCATGCAATTAAAATTCAAGTTAATAAACTTCAGAAGAACCCGTGTTTTCGCAAAATGAGCTAATCTCGTTTTATATTCTCAAATCTTGAACATTTTCCGCTGTTGACAAACGATTCAAAAAGTGACTCGCCCCTTACCCAATTTATTGGCTTATTACCTCCCTTTGCCAATCCCGTTGAATTTTCTTATAAATATTACGTTTTTTGTATATATATGATAAAATTTTGTTTCTTTTTCATTAAACTTATTCATATTATAGTCATTTTCAAAGCCCGTTTGAATTATTTTCGTTGATTCTTATCTCCCACTAAATAGACAACTTCATTGAGAATTTAAACAGGAAGCTATATATAAACCTACATTTCCCGCTCAGATGTGACGAACAAAGAAACTGAAAAGGGCGCGAAAATGATGGTGACCGCGTCGCTTCGCATTTGTCTGGAAATTCTTTCCTGACGATCTACTATCTGATAATCAAAGCCGTGAAATAATATCTTGTCAAACCCAGGGTTACGAACGTTTTACTTATACGGTTTTCGAGAAGAATCTTTCGATAACCCTTGACTCGTGAAGATAATCATTGCAAACCGGCGATCCAAATGTCGTAACTAGATTCATTTAATTAAATTGACGGCATTTTTTCTCGCCAATCGAAGAATGCGGTCCCGATCTCCGAGAGATTCGATTAATTTGGTATAGTTTCGATCGCACCTAGGGTATTGTTTATTTTGATTGCGTAGATAATTATTTTCTCCTATTTTCGAGAAGACAACATTTAAAATATGAAATAAGTTGATCTTATGAAACTTTATGGATATTACTAACTTTACCCTTTAATTTGAGAACGTCGTTATCGGTGTTTCTCAGCTGCCGGGCGGGTAGGCCCGAGAAATCGGGATTCAGAGAACTAAGAGGAGTCTGCGATCGTTTAACCCTACAAACTAGATTACTTTATCAAAGTTATTTTTGTTTAGCTTGGGGACAACAAAACGATCTTAAATTAAATAAAAAAAAAATCAAAGTAATAAACCGCGTTTGTTCTCCAATTCATTGCCGAGTTTTAAAAATATTAAATGCGATGGCCTAAATATGTACATGTATAGGCCTATTTAGATATCCGATATCGTTATCAATATTGACCCTGTGTCTATTACGTTTCCGCGGTACGTTATTGTCACCGCGGGAGGGGGGGGGGGAATCTGCGGCGGCAGGGGGGGTACAGCGTTATATCAGATACATCCACTTCTTCCGCTGTTTCATTTCTTGGACCCCGACCACAGCGTTTTAATGGAGTTGCAGTGTATTATTATTGTCAGTGAAAGTTTCAAGTCAATGTAAAATAAACTGACAGAGTTATATGCTCCGGACAAAGAAGTGGACAGCGCCCATCCACCTGGATGCCGGACGCCACGGTTGATCACATAATGCCCCCGTCTTTCGACGCGCGTATAATTAGATATAAGCCCAATATAATTAAGACAAAAAGGGTGATCCTGAAAAATAAACGTAATGCTCTGTGATTTTCTTTTTTTTTTTTCTTTTTTTTTGGGGGGGGGGGGGGGATGTTGAGTGTCGTCTAATTTATTATTATTAATCTATTTAAATTGCATATATCTCGAACTCTATACCAAAAATTATCAACGAAATATCAAGAAAATAACAAACAAAAGATCATTTAAATCAGTCACAAGTAATATCATTCTAATGAGGCCATTCTCAAACCTATTTTTCTTCTTCTTTATCAAACTATGACTTTTTATAGTTATTACTTTTTACAGTTATTTTTTGGTACAAAGTGTTAATGTATAATTAGTCAAATAATAGAAGTGATAAGATTTTAGCATACAGTCGTAGTGCGAAAATCATCGATCTGATCAAAAGATTTTCTACTTTCTAATATACTGATTATTAATGGTAAAGAAGCTTACGAAAGAAGACTTTATAAACACATACTTCGGCTAAATAATTAAGAATGCAAAAAATTAGACTGTATCAAATTTAAAAGGTTGCAACCGGATGTTAAAATAGTGCGATATGGTAAGAAAATATTATGGGAAAGGGAGAACGAGGTATACAAAAAGTTCTCCTTTTTTCATAATATTTATAAGTAGTATACCGGCATTTTACGTCAAACCCATAGACTTCTTTTAATTTTTAAATAGCGGTGTTGTTGCACTCCTTCAAATAAAAACAAATTCGGTCCGTCAAACAATTGTGACTTTATTAAAGACTGTAGATTAATTATCACTGTATGGAAACTCTGTACGCGACCTAGTAACGGTATTTTAACAAGGCGGACATCAGTTCCATTGCAACGTGTATGCATCAAGTTTTGAAAAAATAATCCACTGTTAGTAAAAGTTTAACGTTATACTGTGCCGTTTGTGTGTAATATTGTTTCGATCATCGAGATTTCGTTATTTTTCCAAAACCGGGACCTTTCGTTAAAGCAAAATTACACACAAACGTTAAAACATGAGTATCAACGGATTTTTTATTCAAAGATTGTAACTTTAATGAAAGGATCGCCGAAAATGATCATATATTTAACTATTTTCGTATTAAAAGGGAGTGACACCTTTCTTCTTCAGTAATGACTATCCACCATCTTTAAGCTACTATTACTAAGTTGTGTACATAGTTGCCATACAGTGAATATTGTACAAAGACGTTACACAATATTAAAAAGGTATGGATAAAATAATATAATCACAGCATTTCTGTTTAAAAAAAACACCAACAATTGTTCATTACGAGGTGGTTTTTTTTTTTTTTTTTGGTTTTTAGTCTGTACTTAAATCATATATATAATTGCTCAATTTGGTAATTGCATTCGCGGCAAGAAAGCTTAAATCAATTTGATGTTTCAAAAGTGTGAAATAAAAATTAATAGTATTGTGTGCGGAAAAGGAGTTGAATTATATGCATGTTTTCAGTGATTTACAGATTATTGATTACCGGCGATCTTTAATTGTGAAATTAATTAAATCAACAAACACTTTAACAGATTATTGATTAGCAGTGGACTTTAATTGCGTTATTAATTAAATCATCAAATACTTGGAAAACCTGTGTTAAACCAAACAATTCATAGCGCGGGTAAAAAAGAAGACAAACGCGGTAATATCTTTTACATATCTTTTACGTAGAACACACGTTGACAGACGGACAAACGACTGGAGCCAAAACATAGTATGACCCTCTGAGTGTAAATTGAACATGGTTTTATGCACAACTATACACCAAACAGAGCCATTTTGGCAAATTTCAGTTATTCCAATTCAAAGTGTAAGAGGAGGTTCTCACAAAAGAAATATAGTGAATTTCAATCAATTCAAAGGTAGATAATACAAGAAAGACGCAAGTTTTTTTTTCATTTCTAAAATCTTATACTCAACTAAATATCAGGGAGTCATTGTGGCAAGATTCAGTTCAATTCAATATAAATTGTAGGAGTTGGGCATAAATGCGCAAAAGAACCTGTAATATTATGCTATTTTTTAAGTAAAGGGCAGGTAATTCAGGAACAACTTGACACATCAAAAGTGTCCTTAGCACAACTAGACATCATAGGGAGTGAGTATGCCCAGTTTAAGCTCATTCCTACTGATAGTTTAGGAGGAGTTGCACACGAAATAAACAGTGATTTTCATTCAATTCAAGGGCAGATAATTCATGAAGTAAAGGGCAGATGAATTAGGAAATACATTACATATCAAATAGATTTTAGCCCTGAGTACAACTAGACATCCTACTGAGTCATTGTGGCAAGTTTCCCTTCATTCCAATTCAAAATGTAAGGGGGAAAGTGAGCTCACAAGAAATTTTGCTTTTCTCTAAATTCAAGGGAAGATTACTCAAGGTTAATCAAGAATGACCGGGGCGATTTAAATTTCAAAAGTCTTATGCACAACTAGAAATCATAGGGAATAATTGTTTCATTTCAGCTCATTTCTATTGGTAGTTTAAGGGGGGTTGCGCACACCAAAAACGGCGATTTTCGTTCAATTCCAGGGCAGATAATTCAAGAATTCTCAAGAATGACTTGACCGATTTGAATTTCAAAGGTCTTATACGACGGTTGATCCAAAAGTTCGCAAAATGAGATAACAAATGTACAGAAAAGTTTACTATCAATTTAAAATTATACAGTCTTTTAATTCATCATCTGTTCAATAAACGTGGAAATTTTTAAATGTGTACGTTCAATAGCGGCTGTAAAGTGCATAAATAAAGATAGAGACCCCCACGAAGTCGGGGGAGCAAGAACGTCAAATGCGACGTCATTATTCACTCTTGTTTACTTAGTCTCTGACAACTCTCATGCCTTTCTATGCCTGTATCGTCAACTTGCAGAAATTATCAACATACCATTTTGAATCAAATTTGTTTAAATTTCTATATGCATGGTATTTTTAGTAAAGTGGAAACCCAGATGCAAGATCTTTATTTTTGGAAAATAATGTGAATCAATTGGGACAAGTCCGTTCGTTGAAACACTTTTAGACTATTTGAATTCCTCCTATGAAGATGGCCCTCTTTAGATATCAGGGGAAGCTTTAGGAAAAGTTCTCTTTCGTATGTGTTTAGCATTTTTCTATATTATCTGAAATATTTGGGTTGGTGAATAACATAGATCATGGCAAACTAAAAATAATAATAATGAAAAAAAATAAAAATAAAAAAAATAAATGGTATTCATACTTTGGTGTTGTCGTCTTGTCATTTTTTCCTCGAATATTCTGTATTATTAAATTTTGCCTGACTCGATAAAAAGTCTCGCAGCAAACTGTAATATATAACAAATAATTTTCTATATTTGTCTAATTCATTTTAGCCAGGGAATTTCAACTAAAATTTTTGATAACTACTAGGAAAGTCTATTTATTTCACAGATTTACTTTATTTTTTCATGCTCCCCCGCCTTTGCATACATATGTTACTATGGTAACGTATTATCAGACCGCTAAAGATAATTCTGCAAAAATAGTAACGTTCATGCTTTCCGTAGTTACTAAACTGCACATTCACTAAAAAATATACTGAACAAGCCAGAAATGCGAAAGTTATTAGCCAATTATACGAACTTCTGGATCATCCCTCGAGTAATTGTGCCAAGATTTAGCTCATTCCCAGTGATAGTTTAGGAGGTGTTGTGCACACATGAAATTGCTTACGGACGGACGGACGACCTCGGCCATAACATAAAACGACCCTTTGGGCCTATAAAAAAAATCGAGTAAATATAAAATTATATGTGTAACGGTACATGGCAGAGGGTGTTACGGCTTAGTTTCTACAGCACGGATACAGGTTACAGATTCTAATGGAATACATTTGTTTTGTTTTATTTATTTGAATGGAGCCTATCAACTAGTTTAGTAATGATTTTTCACGATTTTTCTCTTTTTTCGAAATAGAATCCACAATTTTCATCCGATTTACTTAAAAGTTTCACATAATGACTATAATGACGATACCAATATTGAGAGTGTAAGAAAAAAAGTTATAAAGTAGAACATTATCGGTTTTACTCTAAGGGAATTGGAATGTATTAAAAATCTAATGTGTATTCTAGCTGTTACAAAACACATGGAATCCAACATTTATTTGAACAAATTAGAAGACGCCTTCACAGCTTTCAGTAAGAAACCTTTACATGTTTTCGTTAAGAAACCTATTGTCATTGTAACTGTTCTAGGGGAATGGGGTGGGTGAGGTCCTTTTCTTTAATTCCAATGTTCTTTCTGGTATGACAAACAGTCTTTTAGGTACCATATTAGATCATAAAAATGTTATTAACAATAAAAAAAGGGGGGAGCCTTTATGATTGCTTTACAATTAATTTCTGGCCCTTTCCGTTTCCATGTAGGTAAGAAAAAAGGCGTTTTACGTCAAAAGGCCAAGAACAAGACTGTCTTCAGTGATTTGAAGTCCTTTCCGGTATTACCATTTTCGCTTTCGGTCCTTTTTGGTGCTTCCGATGTCCCATCCGATATTTTCGTTGTCCTTTCAGGTATGACAAAGGTCTATTCCGATAACAATTAGATTAGAAAGAACATTGTTTTACTGTAAACGGGCAACAATGGATCTTTTGGAGTACTCTGTAATTCACTTCGTGTCCTTTCTGGTATCACAAAGTCCGTTTAAGTACCATTTAGGTCAGTAAAAAGATGCATAAGGCTTAGAGGCCAAAAACAGAGTTGTTTTCGGTGTTTTGATAGTCATTTTCGGTCCTTTCAATGTCCTTTACTGTCCTTTCCTATATTTTTATTGTCTTTTTATGTTGCACAAAGGTCCTATACGGTATTTCCAATGTCCTTTCCAGTCCTTTGTGGTATTTCCAATGTCCTCGCCGATATGACGAAGGTCCTTTCAAGTACGTAGTTCAGAAAAGCGATGTTTTAGAGCATAAGGACAAGAACAGAGCTGTTAACAGTGTTTGGAAGGTCCTTACGGTATAATAGTTTTTACAATTAAAGGACAACAATGGCGTAATTTCGATTGCTTTGAGAACCCTCTCTGGTCCTCGTGAATTTGGGAAGCTTAAGCGATGTTTTAGGGCCAGGGAGCAGAACTATGGCTGTTTAAAGTACTTAACAAGTCCTTTTCAGTATTTCCGTTGTCCCTTTTGGTCCTTTCTGGTATTTTCAATGTCCTTTCCGGTCCTTTCCGATGTCACTTTCGGTCCTTTCCAATGTCCTTTCCGGTCCTTTCCGCTGCCCTTTCCGTTATTTCCGTCAGTCTTTTCAATTAGATTAAGGTCCTTTCCGGTACCAATAAAGATGAAAATAATACTATTTTACACAAAAAACACGATCTGAGTAATTTTGAGTGCTTTGAAATGCATCTCAGGTCCTCAAGTATGTAGGTAGGAAAAGCGATGTTTTATGGTCAAGGGGCGAGACTAGAGCTGTTTACAATGTTTTAAACGTCCTTTACAGTATTTCCATTGGCCTTTTCGGTCCTTTCAGGTATTTCCAATGTCCTTTCCGGTCCTTTTCAATGTCTTTTCCGGTCCTTTACGGTCCTTTCCGGTATTTCCAATGTCCTTTCCGGTCCTTTTCGGTCCTGTACGGTAAGACTAGAGCAGTTTACAGTGTTTAAAAAGTCCTTTCCGGTATTTCCAAGGTCCTTTCCGGTCCTTTTCAATGTCCTTTCCGGTCCTTTCCGGTATTTCCAATGTCCTTTCCGGTCCTTTCCGGTCCTTTACGGTAAGACTAGTGCTGTTTACAGTGTTTTAAAAGTCCTTTCCGGTATTTCCAAGGTCCTTTCAGGTCCTTTTCAATGTCCTTTCCGGTATTTCCAATGTCCTTTTCGGTCCTTTCCGGTCCTTTAAGGTCCTTTGCGGTCTTGTACGGTAAGAGTATAGCTGTTTACAGTGTTTAAAAAGTCCTTTCCGGTATTTCCAGGGTCCTTATCGGTCCTTTACGGTCCTTTTCAATGTCCTTTCCGGTATTTCCAATGTCCTTTCCGGTCCTTTTCGGTCCTTTTCGGTCCTGTACGGTAAGACTAGAGCTGCTTACAGTGTTTAAAAAGTCCTTTCCGGTATTTCCAATGTCCTTTCCGGTTTTTTACGGTCCTTTTCAATGTCCTTTCCGGTCCTTTCCGGTATTTCCAATGTCCTTTCTGGTCCTTTACGGTCCTTTCCGGTCCTTTTCGGTCCTTTACGGTATTTCCATCCACCCCGGTTTAATGATTCAAAACTGCTATAGATATTAAGATTGGATGGAGGAATTTTTGTTCATTTGGAATTACTTTGCTACTGAAAGAATTTTGGCAAATCTGTTTTTATATAACTACATATTTATATTAAGAACCCAGATATGTAAAGATAACTGTCAATTTCAAGATGTATAATCTCACTATGTGTATTTTAAAGCTTTGTTTTTGATTGGAATATACTCACCTAGGTAATGTCAGTTTCCCTTTTATATACTGGGGTACTTACAAAATAGTGATAATATAACAAATAAGTTTTTGAGCTGTATTTTAAATCTTTCTGGGGTTTAATGTCTCAAGTTTAGGTAAAAAAAAAAACTGTTGACAGTATTGGCAATTTTATCATGGAAATCAAGGATCCCTAATCCCTTTAAAAATGCAAAATCAAGCAAGTATCTCAACAAATACTCTGGCCTGTGGCTGTCTGTTTTAATTTATTTTGTGTGTTAGTTTGTTATAATTGGTGTTTTCAAAGTCTGATGTTTGCACAAAGAACTGATTATGGAAACTAGAAAGTGGCTGTTAATAAAAAAAAATACGAAATAACAAAATACGATTCTTGTTTCATAGAAAACTGTCCCAGGAATTTCAAACTCACAACTTATTCAAACAAGCACAGTACAAAAAAATCTTATTAATGAGAATCAAAATTACAATACTTTCTATGTTCCAGATGCATGTAAATCATGTCTTAATGTGCGAATAATTAATCTCTTGTACAACTGACAATGTATTCATAATTTATTGATCAAGCCTGTGTCCGAATACATGGCCAAAGTATCGTGGGGAAAACCATCGGTTTTAGCAAGTTACAAATCCGAGGGTCTTGCTATTTTGCTTCGAGTTTATATCTAAGAAATGGAGATAGAAACCTATGCAAGACAATCGTATTTCAAAAGCCGATTATTCTACTGATATTTATTCTTCTTCAGACTGTCGGACTTAGATTTGGGGTCCCTTAAATTTGGAGCATAGAAGACTGAAAATACTTGATACATAATTGCCAAGATTCTGATAAATGATTTGCGAGTCTCAGAAGTTTTTTTTTATGCCCCGGATAGGGAGGCATCATAAATTTGACTTGTCCGTCCGTCCGTCTGTCCGTCTGTCCGTCATTCCGTCCAAAAACTTTAACATTGGCCATAACTTCCTTATTACTTAACATATTCGCATCATACTTTACCACAACATTCCTTGGTACATTACCTTTCTGTAGGCACATACTTTGGTGACCTTGACCCCTGGATGACCTTGAACATAGATTGGCCATAATTTAAAATCAAAGCGGTGTCGGGGGCATTGTCATCTTACAGTGACAGCTCTTGTTTCTGTTTTAAATGATTATCAAATCCCGCATATAGCAGCTAAAAGATCCTATCTTCTACCAATTTAAGTTGTTTTTACGACTTTATGGCAATCAATCGATGATATCGTAAATTATTTGAAAGTAAAATTTTGGAAAGCAATTCTTTAGAAAAAGCCCTACCTGCTATTAAAAAAGATGATTAAATGAAAAGTAATCCTGTTTTTTTCGAACATAAATCCATCAATTATAGTTGACCAAGTAATCATATTTTATTCTCATGATGGAAAGAGTCTCCATGATCTCACGAGGTTTACAAGCGTGCGTCGCGTGTCAAGTCTGGAAACTGTCCAAAAATAGATGAACACCTGGTGTCGGCGCCGTTTGATCACCCGTTCACCCTCTTCGAAAAATAGACTGTTCCATGCCCTCGTTTCATTACGAGAATCAAATGTTTATTTCACGAATTCGTCGTGTAGCCACTTGGACTTAATTTCGGATGGATCATTGGAACAAAAAATGAAATACCGGTAAATAATTTGGAAGTGGCTAGCCGTACGGGCCCGTACGATCAGCCTGGTAGGCTAAACGTACAGACCCGTACGGCTAGCCAGTCCTCACTGGATAGGTTAGCCGTACGGGGGTTTTTCAACCAATCAGAATACTGTATTTGATTTCCGATTATATACCATCTTTGGGTTTACCTATCGATTATTAAATGACTGTTTATCTTTTATTACGCGTTTTTAAAAAAGAAAGATAGTTATAAATCACTAGAAAGTGCTTGTAACAATAATTATTATAGTAAAATGGTCTGTTGACTAGGTTTTTAGCAATCGTCGACCTAATCAACTATGTCATGTTTTCCGAGTTTGTTTTTCACACCGTTTTGGAATGAAACAAACATTATTTCATGATTTTGACGGCCTAATCGTCAATTAATTTTGATTAATTAGAGGCCAATAGCAGATTTTTTTTTACCTCTATATTAGACATACCGGTTTGTCATTTTTGTTGAAAATCTTGTCTAATGTGCAAACGTGTTGGGAACTTGTAATAGGATTTACTTATTTCACTATATGTTATAGAACGGACATTAACCTGTAAACGTGCCCGGAAAAATTTCAACGTGTCATGGAAGTTTTCCGATACAAAAAGAATATTCGGGGTGGTAAAAATTCACGAGAGAAGCATTCTTTCTATTTCCTTATTTGAAGATCTCAAAGAAATTCATACTTAAATATACTAAGACGTTTAGCTTTTCCCATTAACACAGTCTTACAGGCACTGAATTGCTTTCGTATTTTTTCGTATTTCGATTTTAAACTACAAACAAAAAGTCATTTTAAATGTGAAATTTCTGTAATGTTCCAAGAACAACGAAAATTTAAATTTCCTTCTCTCTAGCCTCCCCCCCCCCCCCCCCCCCCCAAAAAAAAATAATAATAACATTGTAAATCTCCAGTAATAAGAGTTTTGTAGATCGTATTTTAAGAATTATTCAATGCAGGGACTCAGGGTCCGTGTTCAATGCGACATTGCGACAATTTGATTGTCGAACGAATAATTTCCTTATCAATGAAGATATATTTTTACGCTTTTGTCGTCAATTAATAGACTTAAACTTTTGCACTATAATTATATATTTTATATACTTTTAAGCCACATACAGACAGAACGGAAAATATCGAAGTACGCGAAAAGAAACATAACATTTATTATTCATTCCCGTTCTGTATTCTGATTGGTTGAAAAACTCCCGTACGGCTAGCCTGTCCAGTAAGGATTGGCTAGCCGTACGGGTCCGTACGTTTAGCCTACCAGACTAGCCGTACGGACCCGTACGGCTAGCCACTTCCAAATAATTTTCTTGGTTATACATAGCGCAAGTCCTTCGTATTTTTGGATAGAAAGAATATATCGATAATCTTTTATCATATTTCAGTCAAAAAAAAAATCATAACTTATTTTGTTTATTTTAAATGAAAACCGCGTAATTATAACCAACCTTTGTTATCCTTTTTTTTTCATTTAATCTTGGGCCAAATCCGCGGGATATAATTTAGACTCTAGCGAACGTGATATGCAGCCGTACACACACACAAAAAGTATCATTCTTACGGAATCGGCGGAGATGAAGATTGAATGACTACCTAGTTCATTGATTTCTTATTATGGAAGCTGTTAAATTTGGGTTTCCCAATTTTTGGATAGGGATTCACGTATTACTAGTGATCAAAAGGAGAATCTTTACGTGTCCATTCTACTTTTTCTGCGCGTGAAATGAGCGTATTAGGCAGGGTTAGTTTTGAATTTTGCACGTGAAATTTTATTTTTATGCGTGATTCACGTACATATGTACGTGAATGGGAACACTGATACTTACTGAGATATGCTCTGGACAAAATACGGTCTAAGGACAGACTGAAGGACCAACAAGTGCAAAGCAATCTACCCCTTCTTCTTCTGAGGGGGGCAATGACATTAACAACCATCCTGGTCATCACCAGTATTATAGATTTTGAGCTTTGCATATTTTGCTTAAAGACACTACATGACTAGAGTGACACAGACTGAATTGGGTCTTAAACCTGCTACCTGTGACACATTCAAATTATTACTTAATTGCAGAACAGGAGAACCAATTAATAGCCAACTAAGCAAGCTACCATTACATAAGTTGGACTGTCAATCTGGATGTCCCGGTTTTGATCCCCGATGGCAGCACGTATTCTTTCCGACTATTTGTCTCCCACCAATGGGTCAATAATCATAGACCTATATGGGATAGCAGCTGGAGACTAGGAAAGAATGCAATGGTAAAACTGGTTTGAGAAATACCAGGAATCCATTGTTAGGTTCTCCAGCCACCGCAATATATAACTGAAAAAATGTTGAAACAGCATAAAACCCCATTCAAGGAATCAAAACAAAATCATTTCATTAACCAGGGGTGTGGAAATCCCATGCCCGACTTGTCCGACTTGGGCTTTTTCTCTTGCGGGCAAGTACATATTTCTATGCCACTTGTCCGTGGACAAGTAAATACCAGGGCAACACTTGATACAGTACAACAAAGATTTTGGAGGACAGTTACCCTTTCGTTTGTTTGAAAGGGGAAAAAACATTGTCTTTAATGGAGAAAATGCTGGGTTACAGCATTTTCTTCATTTAGAACAATGTTTTTCTCAATAGTTATCAATTCATTTTTGTGTGGGCAAGTTCATTTTGATCCTGGACAAGAAGGAAATTGACTTTTACTTGTCCATGGACAAGTGGAAAAAAGACGTGTTTCCACACCCCTGCATTAACCCTTATCCTGCTGTACATATCTTAATTTTGCTTCAATAAAATTGCCTTTATTAAGACATTTCAACTAATCTGGCTCACATTTTCCCCACAATAATTTAAAATGAAGAAGGCAGTGTAGGCTAAAATCAGACTCAATTATGAGATTAATTTTCAATAGAAATTTTAAACATTTATTTATAAATTCAATTGGTCCAATCTATAGGGTTATAAGCCCTCGATCAGATCTAGGTCCCTTGAGATTTGACTGAACTAACTCGAAATATAATCTATTGAACTGCTCAACTTTTTTGTCCCATTATTGTGAAAATCTTTACATCCAACATGTAATAATATGTCAGCCATTGATTAAGACCCGAGATTTTGTATGGGCTCTTCTATTTCAATGGTTCATTTGTAAAACCTCCTACGTATAACCCGACCATGCTTTGGATACAATACTTAAGAAACATGTTTTGTTAATTTGTATTTTTTCACCAGCTGTCACTATAAAGTAAATAATCAGCACATTCACACAATGTCGTCCCTGGATTTATTTACTTTTAATGCTCTGCCAAGGTATTTTCACGTTATTTTGCCACCTACAGCCAAAGTAAACAAAATTCAAAGTTACCTAACAAGAGCATGTGTAGATCCACAATTTTGAGTGAGTGATCTAAGGTCATTTTTGTCTATACAGTGTATAGACAAAATTGATCTTTGAACACTCACTCAAACTTGTGCATCTATATTGCATGCTGATGACATGCTCAGCTGCAGATCCTCGAAAGCAAAATAAATCTAAGGGACAACTTATTTCTAGCCTACATTTGGGTCAGCAGTAGACTGGTCCCACTGTCAACTATTAAAATAGCTTATTCTAGGCTATTTTGAAAGTCAACATTTTGACCAGTCTAACCCAGTGCAAAAACTGGTTGCCCGCTGTCTGAGTGATACTCTAATATAGCGGGCAACAAGTAACCCACCCCGAGCCAGAAATAAGTTTGCCCAAAGTCAAATAAGTTCTTACATAAACCGATAGTTATCATGCACTCTTGAAAGTATAGGATGCTCCTGTAATGAAGAAATCACATGCCAAGTTTCAATGCCAATTTGTGTTTCAAGTATGGTCTTAAATAATTACTGGTTCAAACCTATGTATTTTACACTGATTTGGGTACAAGTTCTTACAACTTAGATTCATCCCACTTGATTCTGCTTCCTGGAAATGAACCATTACTCTACAGATTTGCAGGCCAAGAAAGGAATCAAAATTGAATTTTTAACCCTTATCATGCTGAATAAAAATCTTGATAAAATTGCATCAAAATCAAAGTACCCAAAACACAGAATGCAGTTATTGTAGGTCAGTATATATTTTCAAAATATTTTTTTTTTATCTTTTCTGTCTAACAAAGGACAATCATTGTGATACAGACCAAGATCAGACTGCACATATATGCAGGCTGATCTTTGTTTGTACCTCCTGCCAATATAGGATTACATCCGGGTTCAGCATATTAACCGTTAAGCGTCTCTAAAGAACCACACTTGGGATGTTGACTTAGAAGCTGATGCTCTACCTCTCGACCATGGACACAAATTACTCCCAAAAAATTAAGACAATTCCAAAGAGTACTCACAACATAGAAATGTGCCAATACTAAGATAAATTAGTATTTAGTATCCCAAGTGTGGTTCTTTATAGACGCTTAAAGGTTAATATGCTGAACCTGGATGTTCCTATATTGGCGGGAGGTACAAAGATAGACTTATAGAGTTGCTCAAGGACACACTTTTTCTGATTTTTCTAGGTACTTGAGAGAGAGAAATTGGCTTAAACCAACTGCTACCTAATTCTACAACTGAGTTGACTGCATGGGACTTAAGCTATTAATTGTTTGGCCACCCTGTCAAGGGCGGGCTCAAATCACAAATCTTCAGGTCATAATTGCAGGTGCATGTTAATAATTATTGAAATATTTCAATGTAAGTTCCAGAAAATATTTCTTCATCTGCAGCTCTTTAAGTTTTACATTCACTAAAAATACATTACATTAATTTTTTAGTGGAATTGGGATTATTTTGTTCAAATTTATGCCATTTAATTGAATAAGGAGCTATGCAATCTCTGTGTCTAATAAGCTTAAATCAGCTAGCATCTTCTACACCCAACAATCAATCACTCGATATTTAAAGCTGAAGTAACTTAAGGCGGAAAAGATGTGCCCGACATGGGACTCGAACCCATGACCCCCGGAACACTAACATGGTGCTACTACCAACTGAGCCAACTGGGCACCTGGTCATGAGTCTACCCATTATCAAACACTACACTCATCTCCCTTTTAACCAATTAGAGCCGGTCCCATACCGCTCCCAAATGGCCGAACCAGGCATTCTTCATTTACTTCTGACACCATTGAAGTAACTTAAGGCAGAAAAGATGTGCCCCATATGGGTCTCGAACCCACAATCCCGGAACACTAGCACGGCGCTCTATCAACTGAGCTAACCAAGCACCTGGTCATGAGTCTACCCATACTACTCGAATACTACAAAGCTTTAGCTCAGTCAGATGATGCTACTTCAGATACATAAAGAGGAGATGATTTACATCTACCATAAAAATATATTTCAACAATAAAGATAACTTTTTGACAGTTGAAGACAGCTATTTGTTCAGGTGGATTATTTAGATTGCTCTCGATGGGGGTCCAGATGAGAGAGGGGGGGGGGGGGGTGTAAAGTCAGTCTAAAGTCTTTATTTTCCAATACAACCCTGTGTTGTTGGTACTGATTTGCAATGTCTCGATGATACTTTTCAAATTAGTACCAACAAAATAGAATTTAAGTGAGAAATAAAGAACCATTGTAATTTGAAAGCCAAAATACCCTCTCTATCCGTAGCTCTGGTTATTTCCATTGAGACAATTAAAATCGGTGCCCACAGCATTGGGTTTTATTTGGAAATAAAGATTTTAGACTGGCTTTACCCTCTGACATTCCTCTGGTATAAATAATAAAACTTAGAAAACAATTATTACAATGCCTGTATGTCAGAGCTATGAATGTAACAGGGAGTATTTTTGATTCTAGTTTGAAGGATTTCACTAACTATAGCACAATTCCTATGTTGTTGGTACTCATAAGAATCGTCTCAATGAGACGATTGAGATGAGTACCCACAAGATGAGGATTTATTGAGAAATTAAGATTTTAGCCTTGCTTTACCCCCCCTTATCTGTTCCTCTGGAATAAGTATTAAAATTTTGAAAACAACTATCAAATACTCACCACCTAATGATATTGCTCTCCTTAGAAATCCTAGAAAATCCATCACAAGACCCTACACATCACACAGGGCCCTAAATTGGCCCCTTTTTACATGCCATTCCGAGAAACACATCAAAATATTTGAACACCAAGTTATTACACCGTATTTCCAGTTACACTAATACGAAAATACCTCAAAACAACATCCCACCTAACAAAATGTCTTAGTCACTGTTAGTATTTATCTTTCCTATATTTTATGCTGTTTTTTCTGCTGTTTTGTTAAGTTTGCATTGTCAAACACTTGGTTTTTGTTTAACTGTAAAGACAGTCAAAAAGATGAAAAGATTGCCCCTAGGATATTTACCTTGTGTCATTATATATATATTGAAAGAAATTGTCAGTCACAACAAAAGCTGTACGAAAATAACTATAATAACTTGACAGTTAATTACATAGGCTTCTGTCAATCACATAGGATGATACAGAATGACTGTGTATCTATTGAACATCATCATATTTTAAATGCTTTCTGGTGGTTTATCAATAAAAAATGGTAGATTATCACTGGTGTGCGGTAAAAATGCCAGAGGTAAAAATGCCATAGGTAAAAATGTCAGAGGTAAAAATGCCATGGGTAATAATGCCAGAGCTAAAACGGTAAAAATGTCATAGGTAATAATGCCATAGGTAAAAATGCCAGAGGTATATTATATCTTTTATTTTTAGACTTTAGTAAATAGAAAAATAATTTTATTTTCATGCACAAAAGGAATTGTTACAAAAACCTTTTAATGAATTGTTCAATTTCATTATTTATTTTTTCAAGACTTTGATATTGAATTAAGCAAAAGGGTATACAAATTAGTGGCTTGTAAATAAATGACAAAGCTTGTGTATATATGAACATTTACCTGAAAATAGATAAATAAATTGTAAGAAATAGCAGAAATGAACTATGTCTATATATTTTTTTATTCACATATATGATATAGATTAATTTTTTAATTTACTTTAGTATAATATGTGATTAAGGTAGGATACTGTTAAAGGTAAACTTAACACATTAGTGTGATATTTCACACTTTTCTTAGTAATATTTTGGTAAATCTGGCACAGTTTTTAAAACAAGTCCCAAAATCTTGCTCTTATACCAAATGTATACTCAATTTAATAAGTTGTATTTTTCAAAGTAGAAATTCAAATGAAATATGGAACTGATTAAGATCGTGTAATATAACTTAGTTCACTTATATTTGACAAATATTATCATATATTTTTCTTTTCAATTATACTATTACATAAATAAAGATAGTCATTTCATTTTTCTAAAAAAAAAAAGACTTTATGACAACTTAAGAAATTAACTAGGTTTGCATAGAATAAAATATACTCCTAATGTTATCAAATCATCATATAGTTTTCATATATTCTGGCATTTTTACCTATGGCATTATTACCTATGACATTTTTACCATTTTACCTCTGGCATTATTACCTATGGCATTTTTACCTCTGACATTTTTACCTATGGCATTTTTACCTCTGGCATTTTTACCTACATTCTTATCACTTGATAATCTAACTGTAAAGCAGTGAAATTATTAAAAACTTATAACCTGCTCTATTTGACGTTATCTGAGCAGAACCTAAAAAGACAAAATTTAATAACATCATGGTCAAGTTGTTTGAAATTCCATGAGAAGTTTTGGGGTACATAGCCCTGGATTATAAACACATGTTGAATAGAACTGCAGTAACAATGGCATTTTGGTTGCTATCTGCATATAAAGCTATTTCTTCCATTGTCAGAATGCTTTATATCCTAAAAAGATTATTGAAATCTCATTAGATTGAAATTGTCATCTACAATATTTGGTAAAGGATTAATACTTCAGGCAAAATGGTTTCTATGGTAGAGGAACTATTAGCATTATTATCACTGTCAATTAACTGTTTATTATCAGTCTGGCTGATAATTATCACTCTACCCAGTTGATCTTTGTAAACAGTTTTAGAAATCTCTTTGCATTGTAACATCAAATCAAGAGAAGAGAGGTCAGTGCAACCTAAATGTTTGACAGAATTTTTACTAGATAGAGTTTTCTTGTGTGCAGACAGCATATAATCTTGATATTAAAGTTTGAGTTTTTAACAAAATGTTTTCATTAATTGAAAAATGTACATTGATTTTCAGAATTGACCATGACTAGAAATCAATATTCAAATATCATGAATTCAAAGGGGGAGAGGGTGTGTAAGTTTATTTGTTGATTTCATGGAAATATGAAACTAAAACCCTAATCACACAAATGTATGAATGTGCAAAGTGGATTCAAACATATGTCTGATTATGTTTTAGTTTCATATCATGAAATCATATCGGATGAAATCAACAAATATTCTCTTCACATCTTATAACTTAACATCACAACGGAAAAAAAGTAAAGATTTATCAATACAGTAAACCTTGTGTTAAGCAACCACTTAAGGGACCACCAAAAAGTGGTCGTTTATTGGAATGGTCGCTTAATACGCAATACCATGATAAATGGGACAGTTACCTTGGAACGCATTGATAGATTGTCGGTCAATTAAGTCATACTGAATCCTATGATGTTTAAACCCATTAGAATCGTCTTATTGAGACTATTCTAATGGGTTCCAACAACATAAGATTCAACAATAACCAATTTTTCGTTAAGAATGTCTTCTTTTTCAGAGATTATGCTTACGATGAAGGGACTTTTTATGGTGGTCGCTTAACAAAAGTGGTCGCTTAATAGACGTGGTCGCTCGAGCAATATCTACTGTATAGAATAGATTTCTTTTGACACCTACATTTTTGGAGGAAATAAAATATATGTAGCTGTGAACTCAAAATTGTTTTCATTGAGAAATAAAAACATAATGGACAAATCCTGATGTACACAAACAACATTTAACAGAATATTTGTTGATTTCATTGAGGTATGAAACTAAAACAGCGGATTCATACATGAGTGTGGTTAGGTCTTTATACCTCAATGAAATCAACAAATGATTTTTTCATATGTTATAATTTAATTTCATGAATAAAAAATGTGAAGGTTTTTTACTGAGACTACTTTTTGTGGAAGCTTTCTAAATGGCTGCATACTCAAAATTGTTTTCATAGAAAAATAAAACTACATTTTTTGCCAATCAGAACATTTGTAAAAGATGGAAAAATCTTTGGAATAAAATTGAATTATCAAATATTGGCAAATTAGTTTCGCGTTGCTTTTGTTTTATTACATTTATTGGCTTCTGTTTCTTCAATGATATTCACTGTAAAGGTAATTTATACTCTACAGCGGAGGTCAACTACCATTGCTAATAATCCATGCTATGAAAATACATCAAAATATTTTAATATAATTTGAAAATTGATTAGCTTTCATCAATGTATATGATTTTATGTCAATGTGTTTCAAAACAATTCTATCTGTGTCAATCATATATTCAATCATTCTTTTTGCCCTAAAGGCAGGAAAAGTTTTTTTTCAAATAATGCCTAATTGTCATGCAGGACAATAATTATCACAATTAGTTCAATTTAGACTGTCTATTGCTGATTCAATGTTATTTTTGAGTTTTGAATGTAAAAATAGAATATTTTTAATCACATGAGTACCACTTCTTGGCCGCCGTCATAGTGCAATTGGAAGCACATCAGACTGACAATCTAGAGGTCCTTGGTTCAATCCCCGATGGCAACACTCATTCTTTCCGTCTATTAGTCTCTCACCAATAGGTTGAAAATCATAGACCTAAGTGAGATAGCAGCTGGAGGCTAGGAAAGGATGTAATGGTTGTACTGGTGTGAGAATCACCAGGAATCCATTGTTAGGTGCTCCAGCCGCAATATATAACTGAAAAAATGTTGAAAGCGGCGTTAAACTCCATTCAATCAATCAACCACTTCTTGACTTTTTCTCTGCCTATAAAATAACCTTATATCAAAGCTTATTGATTGCATTGAAAATTGTAAATATTAAGACTGAAACTGAACCTAAGGCGGATCTAATTTTGAAAATCACACATGTTAACAGTTTCAATTCTTGACAAATCAGTGTTAACATTTTTGAGTTATTGTTAAGATTGCACTGTTTCAAAACTTGCTCTCATCAGCTCTCATCAGACTAGCACACATAATGATTTCAATGAAACCACGCATAAAATTGCAATGGCTCAGCGTGAAACAGTAAATTTAAGTAACTGCCTATAAACATAATTATGGTCAGTTACAATTGTTTCACGCTGAGCCATCAATTTATTAGCTTCATTTTGCCTGAAATAAGATTATCAGGGAACAAAATAAGTCACAGCTAGTATTTATTTCAATAGAAGCTAAGAATTTTCAAAACCCAGTAACAAATTTAATATGAAACATTAGATAAGTTTGTGAAACACAAACGCCCCAGTAACAGCATTTTTTGATTTATTTGACCTTGACAGATAACCTTGACCTTGGGGGGGAGGGAGAAAAAATTCTCAGGCTGAGTGATAATTAGTAATTAATGTTATATCGGAAATTGTCAAAGATTCCAGTCACTCTCACAGGGCATGAATTCTGACCAAAACAAAATTATTCTCTTCACTTCAAAGACATTTTGTACCATCTCCTATCTATGGGACAGACCATGTTCAACAAATTAGAATACAATTTATTTCTCATCTCAATGGGACAAGTGACAATCAGGAGTCTTCTCTACAAACTTTGAACACCACACAGTGAAATCCCTTTTCATTGAACCCTTTCCATACAGTTTCAAGATTGGCCTTTTAACAAGCAAATACTCCCTTTCCCAGAACATTTTCTACCACTTAAGGTGGTTTCATTTGATAATGCATCCACTTTTAATTGCTGTCTCAAAGACAACAACAGGTGTACTTATTATACAGATTACAGATCAATTTCTTTTAACACTTAACCCTTTCCTGTTTTACAAAATTTTGGACCTGTCCAAATTCAAAGGTTTTGCAGACGAAAATTTAAAGTGGATTTAATTTGAAAAATAACCATTCAGTAGGGTAGAAATTAGTGTGGAAAAAGAAGAAATTGCTTGTCAGAAGCAATTTCTTCGTTTTTCACAATGTTTTCTCCATCATAAAATCACAGGCACGTAAAAATCAGGGATTAAACAGCAAAGGGTTAACACTTGAATAGTACCTTATTTCCCCTAATAACAGCTCCCAGTAGCTATATGTAACATGGTCAGGGAGTTTTTATTTAGTATGAATTTTCTGATTTAAAAAAAAATCATTAAAATTCAGATGTCTTTTAGGCTCATTCCCCTTAAATTTCAGGTAAATTTCCTCTAATCAATCATATAAATGATTGATTAGAGGAAATTCATCTCAAATTAGAGAAGAAGTCTCAAAGAATTCCTAAAATTAAGGCATTTGAAGTGGGCTTTCTTAGTAAATAATGTAGGGGTGCTACTATTAGAGAGGGTGATATTATTAGAGGAAAACTGCAAGATTTGCTCACAACAAAAATTGAAAATTATGGATGAGGAATTCCACAAATTAAAAGTATTTCACAATAATTGAATAATGTTGCACAAACAAACATATTCTGCTATTTTTCATGGAATTATTTGAATGTGAAAGGATTACAGAAGCTAAATTGCACATCCAAATTAGAGGCAATTTGCATGAAGTTTAAAAACTCAAATCATTAACACAGAGGAAAATGCTCAAACAAATCCACATATTTACGCTGCATAAATCCATTTATGATATATCTCCATAATAAACAGATTTAAAATAGTATCACTGACGATCCCAACATACTTAACAAAATATTTAAAACTATCATCATTTTAAATGTGTTGATTTACAGTATTACTAACACTTATAACCGTGAAATATAAATTGTTATTTTTAAATCCTTCACACATAACCAATTCGGGTTTACAAATATTACAAGGAATGACCGTTATTTTTTCTCCAGGTGTAAAAATATGTACCAAATACATGACTGGCCAATAAAATAGGAGGTATTCACAAAAACAGTAGCAGACGACAAATAAATAACTTGCCATCATGCTTCAATAGGAAGTTATTTCCCCGTTCTAACTTCTATTGGCCCCCAGACCCTTCATTAAACCCTTTTTACCACCAGGGATTGACACTATATTAAACACCAGTCCTCGGGCCAGAGACCTGTGGATTTTAGGGAGGACTGTTTAAATTTACTATGCTGCAAGTCCTTTAATTGGGCCTGTTGTAAATGGCAGAACTAAGTATTTCAAACCCGTCCATTTTTGAAAAATGATTGCCTTTCCAATACTAAAATTTGCATTACCATATGGAAAACATTGTAGAAAAAGCAGAAATTGCTTTTCAAAAGCAATTTCTTCTTTTCCACAAATGTTTTCCTTGCAATTTATCTTGCTGAAAATCAAAGATGGTTGTTATGCAGGACCTGTTGTTATCAGAAAGGACCTGTATAATATTTCGGGTCAACAGGTCCTTCAGGCTGGTGGCAAAAAGTAGTTGTAGTATCAAACCCTTTTACCACCCTAAAATTTGAGGGGACAGCCCAAAATTATTGTAAGTGCATGCCTTTAAGATATATCAGGACACTAGTCAGACAATAGTTTTCCACTGACCGCTTGAAATTTGGTCTTATCAAAAGTAATTAATGAATCTTTGAATATTGTGGCAGATCATTATATACTGGAATAAGAGTTAAAGCACAGTCAAACCTGGCGTGGATGCCACCTGTATTCAGCAAGCAATCACCCAGTTTCCAAATCTCGTAAACTGTACAGAAATTAACCTGTATTAATCAAGCACCTGTCTGAAGAAAGCACTTTTTGAATGACCCTTGGGTGCTTGCCCACTGCTATGATTTGCCTACTGCCATTATCTTTGTTTTGTGTAGGTCTCAGGGAAATACTCTTTTTGTACAATTCTCAAAGAAATACTCTGTTTGATTTAAGTCTCAGAGCGAAATGCTCTGTTTTGTTTAAGCCCTAGTCCGAGAGAAATACTGTTCTGTGTAAGCTTTAGAGAAATGCTCCGTTTAGTGTAAGCTCTCACTAATTAATTCTGTTTTGTGTAAGCCTCAGAGAAATTCTCTACCTTGATAAGACAATATTCCATTGAGTTCCAACAAAATAGGGTTTGAGTGATCAATAATCAAATATTTTGTTTTTATAATATGACCTACGTTTTGGGAGTGAGATAACCCCGTTGAATATTTTTGATATTACACGGTTGTTATTACACTAGTGAATAACTATTCAAATGAGCTATAAACAAATAGCAACGCTATGTTGTAAATGACGTCATAATGCGTATATTGTGACGTCAGTTTTAAACGGCATTATAAGTTACGCGGAAAATTTGATTGTTGAACTTCAATGATTTGGACGCTTTTTTCACCAAAATTCAGGTCATATTATAAATAGAATCTCAAATTTGTGCTCATAAAACACAGAATTAATTAAACTTGTCATCTAAAACAGATAAAAACTCGCAACCTCGTTTTTATCTGTTTATAGATGACTCGTTTAATGAATCCAGTATTTCATGACCACTTACATTCAATATCCTCTATTTAAAATCAAAATCATATTCCCTTTACGGATCTTGAGCTTTGAGGTCATAACGGTCTCAGTTATCTGTTAAAGTCTCAGAGAAATACCAGACAATGGTAAGTCGTATCTAAAATTAGAAACAAAGTCTGGAATTCCATTCACAAGGGACTTTGAGCACTATGGGGCAGGCAAGAATGCATTACAACAGGCAAATGGAAATATTTTTGTGACAACCTGTCATGGAATACATCAAATAATTACTCTCTTCATGCCTGTCTGTCACTCACATTTAACTGCCAAACCTGGTGAAAACCTAAATGGGGAAATGAAAGAAGAAAGTGTAATGTATGTTTCTGTCAGTCCTATAAAAGACACTTAGATCCAGAATTTTTCCTGCAGGGTGGGGGCAATTTTCCAGGACTGGTGTCCAACCCAAAACATATTTGTTTGATAATAACTGACAGTGAGCCAGTAAAATGTCCTACTAAATCAAAGTTTGAACAAAACTGTAGTTACAAAATTTTGCATTTCTTTTTTGGATTTTCTGAATCTGATTACCATATTTTTTGCAGAAATTCCAGGAAGGGGAGAGGGGATCACTACCCAGGTCTCTTACTAGATGGTCTGCGGGTGAACAAAATGATGCATACCCTTGTCATGAAGAATAAAAACCTTTGCAAAATATGACGCTTCAAATCAGATTTAATTTCAAGTAAAAAACAAGATGTGTTAGTAAAGTACTAATTCCCCCCTAAATGGCAATACTTTTTCCCCTTGACCATGTCAGATGACCTTGACCTTCAAAATTACACATTGATGAGATGAGCTTTTATCCCTAATAAGCGCTTTTTAACTTCATTGATGTTAATTGAAGTTAAGGAAAAATTTTAGCTCAGCCATGGTTTAGCTTTTACAGACATACAAACAGATGGATGGTCTGACAGACACCAGTAAAACAACATACAACCTATTTGTTGCAGAGGCATAATTAAAAAGCAATTTTAGTCTCCGTTACAAAGAATATAATTTTGGTAAGCCCTTAATTTGGTAAGGATTAAAATGCAGTTAATCCTCCATAATCCTTTTCACCTTTAGAACAAATATGTTTGATCAGATAATTAACCCTCTTGTAGACACTTGAAACTTACCTTTTACAATTTGTTTGATAGAATGATATCATGGGGTCAGAGCAAAATTATTTTAAGGCCCTAATAATGAAGCAATTGACTCTTACACTAGTTTTGTCCCAACCTCTCCATATGGAAATACCATATGTGGTTTGCAGATTTCTTGTCCAGACATCTGGAAAGGTGAAAAATTTTGCCAGTCATTTGGTTAGGCATTTTTTAGTAATGCCTGACCCAATAAACATTTGCCGGACCAAAAAAAATGAAAAAGAAAGATAAAAGAATTGTGTTTAGGATTGCAATCATCTACGATAGGCTGTTTGTAAAAGTCCTTACAATGAAGACATGTCATTATGTTTTGAACAGGGTCATATTGGAGCCACGGGCGACCAGTTTTTCATGAAAGAACCGCTCTTTCCGATTAGCCTCTTAGTCCTTTCTCTCCTTTCGTCATCCATCAGTTTGCGTATTTTGCCCGGCTGGGCACCGTCCTAAAAAAACCTTGTCCTTCTTGTTAACCTTTACATATAAGAACAAGAGTGCCATCGTCACAAAATATGCCGCCACTTTGCTGCTGTTTCACAAAAATAATTGTAGACACTACTTATTTTGACAGAACCAAATTGAAAATGACCAAGTTTCATTTAAATCAAGACAAAAAGTTAGGAGGAATTTCCCCAGGCACTAAGTTTTAAGGGGGCATAATTCAGGAAAATAAATGAGCCATAAAATCCTTGATCCATGTACATCTACAAATTATGGTGATGACATTGACCAAGTTTCATTTAAACAAGAGCCATGTCGGACATGGCCATACCCCGCCGAAAAAGCTTGATAGTAAAAGTGAAGCCTAATATATAAATTATTCTTTTGAACTTTAAGAAATTACCCCCCTAAAAAATCAGTGTCAAAAATAACAAAGGGCAATAACTCCAAAATTATTCAAGCAAGAGTTGTAGCTATTATGCATTGAACTTCTCCTCCGTGAGTTCTATTCACCCATAAAGTTTCAAGTTGAAAGCTATTATACTTTAGGAGATTTGCTGCGGACAAAATCTAAGTATCAAAAGTAACAAAGGGCAATAACTCCAAAATTATTCAAGCAAGAGTTGTAGCTATTATGCATTGAACTTCTCCTCCGTGAGTTCTATTCATCCATAAAGTTTCAAGTTGATAGCTGTTATACTTTAGAAGATTTGCTGCGGACAAAATCTAAGTATCAAAAGTAACAAAGGGCAATAACTCCAAAATTATTCAAGCAATAGTTGTAGCTATTATGCATTGAACTTCTCCTCCATGAGTTCTATTCACCCTTCAAGTTTCAAGATGATAGCTGTTATACTTTAGAAGATTTGCTCCAGACAAAAATGTAAGTATCAAAAGTAACAAAGGGCAATAACTCCAAAATTATACAAGCAAGAGTTAAAGTTCCTGTGCAATGCACCTCTCCTTCATGAGATCTATCCATCCATAAAGTTTCAAGTTAATAGCTATTATACTTTAGGAGATATGCTCCGGACAAAATCTAAGTATTAAAATTAACAAACAGCAATAACTCAAATATTATGCAAGCTAGAGTTGTAGTTCTTGTGCACTGCACTTCTCCTCCATGAGATCTATCCACCCATGAAGTTTCAAGTTGATAGCTTTTATACTTTGGGATATATGCTCCGGACAAAATCTAAGTATTAAAAATAACAAAGGGCAATAACTCCAAAATTATGCAAGCAAGAGTTGTTGTTCTTGTGCACTGCACTTCTCCTCCATGCGATCTATCCACCCATGAAGTTTCAAGTTGATAGCTTTTATACTTTGGGATATATGCTCTGGACAAAATCTAAGAATTAAAAATAACAAAGGGCAATAACTCCAAAATTATGCAAGCAAGAGTTGTAGTTCTTGTGCACTGCACTTCTCCTCCATGAGACCTATCCACCCATGAAGTTTCAAGTTGATAGCTATTATACTTTAGGAGATATGCTCCGGACAAAACCTAAGTCTTAAAAATAACAAAGGGCAATAACTCCAAAATTATGCAAGCAAGAGTTGTAGTTCTTGTGCACTGCACTTCTCCTGCATGAGACCTATCCACCCATAAAATTTCAAGTTGATAGCTATTATACTTTATGAGATATGCTCCGGACAAAATCTAAGTATTAAAAATAACAAAGGGCAATAACTCCAAAATTATGCAAGCAAGAGTTGTAGTTCTTGTGCACTGCACTTCTCCTGCATGAGAACAATGCACCCATAAAATTTCAAGTTGATAGCTATTATACTTTAGGAGATATGCTCCGGACAAAATCTAAGTATTAAAAATAACAAAGGGCAATAACTCCAAAATTGTGCAAGCATAAGAGTTGTAGTTCTTGTGCACTGCACTTCTCCTCCATGAGATCTATCCACCCATAAAGTTTCAAGTTGATAGCTATTATACTTTAGGAGATATGCTCCGGACAAGTTTAGTGACGGAACCTCGGAATGACGGAATGACAGAATGACGGACGGAGGGTATTACTATATCCCCTCGCCGAAAACGGCGGGGGATAATAAAGGCAAAAAGTAAGGAAGAGTTGTGTTCAAAAGGCTGCAATTTCAATATGCCCTAGATACTAAGTTTTAAGGGGGCATAATTTAGGGTAAAATTAATGAACCATAAAGTCCTTACTTCATGCTCACCTACCAATTTTGGTTATAACATCTACCAAGTTTCATTTAGATCGAGCCAGAAACTTAGGAAGAGTTGCATTCACAGTGCTGCAATTTCAACAAGCCCTAGAGACTAAATTTTAGGGGGGATAACTGAGGCAATAAGCTCCAGAGACTAAGTTTTTAAGGGGGCATAACTCAGGCAAAAATCAACGAACCATAAAATCTTTCCTTCATGCACATTTACCAATTGAGGTGATAACATTGACCAAGTTTCAAGAAGATCCAGCCAGAAACTTAGGAGGAGTTGCGTTGACAAGAAAAGTGGACTGACGTACAGACAGACGGATGGATGGACAGACGGAAAAGATGATGCCAATATACATCCGCCTCCGGCGTCGTATAAAAATAATGTTTATACTATTGATCATGATCATATGGGCCACTTTGCGATAGTTTTCATATTCTTTGTCAGTTTTGAAGTGTTGCCACTTCACAAAACACATAAAGAGCCTATTGACCACTGCACTTTCTCTTCCTGGCCTCTTGAAATATATGAAACTGACAAAACAATGAAAGTTGATGACATCCTTTCAATCTTGTGCTCATATTTAAAAAACAAGAGGACCAAGATGGTCCTAGATTGCTCACCTGAGTCTCTATGACTCCTGGGACATCACATTAATTAGATAGGCAGATGTCAAAAAGAAGATAATTGCCTAAGATCAATACCATGGAACATTTTCAGCGAAGAGCAAGACAGATATGCCTTTTTGCTCTAAATTTGATTCTATGTAAAAAGGGATGCACCCGGGTTGACCCCAAAAGTGACCCCAGGGTCTTGATATGAACAAACTTGGAAGAGGTCCATAAGATGATGCTACATTCTAAATATGAAAGCTGCCTGCCTTCTGGTTTCAGAGAAGAAGATTTTTGAAGGTTTTCCCATTTTCACCCATCGTGCTCAGATGAGCTGAAAGGGATGCGCCCGGGTGGAGCCCAAATATGACTCAAGGGTCCTGATATGACCAAACTTGGTAGGGGCCCACAAGATGATATAACATACCAAAAATGAAAGCAGTGTGCCCTCTGGTTTCGATTAAAGAAGATTTTAAAAGATTTCGCTCTTTGATTCTATGTAAAAAGGGTTGCGCCCAGGCAAAGCCCAAATATGACCCCAGGGTCTTGATATGAACAAACTTGGTAGAGGTCCACTAGATGATGCTACATACTAAATATGAAAGCTGTCTGCCTTCTAGTTTCAGAAAAGAAGATTTTTGAAGATTTTCATTTTTTTACCCTTCATGCTCATAAGAGATAAAGGGATGCACCCGTGCAAAGCCCAAATATGACCCAAGGGTTCTGATATGAACAAACTTGGTAGGGGCCAACTAGGTGATGCTACATACCAATTATTTAAGCTGTCTGCCATTTGGTTACAGAGAAGAAGATTTTTAAAAATTTTTGCTCTTTGATTCTATGTAAAAAGGGTTGGGCCCGGGCAAAGCCCAAATATGACCCCAGGGTCTTGATATGAACAAACTTGGTAGAGGTCCACTAGATGATGCTACATACCAAATATGAAAGCTGTCTGCCTTCTGGTTTCAGAGAAGAAGATTTTTAAAGATTTTCATATTTTCACCCTTTTTGTTAAGGGTAAAGGGAAAGTTAAGGGTGGATTTCATTTATTTGAACAAATTTGGTAGAGCTTGACCCAAGGAACATCCCTGTCAAGTTTCATCAAGATTGGCCCACTGGTTCAGGAGGAGATGTTTAAAGAAATTGTGGACGACGGACGACGCACGACTGACGACGGACGCCGGACATTCTACGATCCCAATAGCTCACCTTGAGCACTTCGTGCTCAGGTGAGCTAAAAACAAACTGCAGATCTAGAACAGAATAAGTCAGCAATTCTGATCACTGCTAGTATCTGGTATCTTTTGTGGAACATTGTCAAACAAAATAAAAGCTGTGCAGTGTCGATTCCAGGATTCAAAAGGTAGGGGGGAATTTTGTTACAAATTACTATGACATTCCAAAAAAGATAGAAATTTTGCCCCTCATGCTCTATGTAAAAAGACTCAAAAGGTAGGGGGGAGTTTTGTTACAAATCGCTAACATTCCAAAAAAGATAGAAATTTTTGCTCTAATACTTTATGTAAAAAAAATCCCCGTCTGTGACCCTCAAAAATAGACAAGAATTTTCAAAAGTAAGTTCTAAAATGTTGACCTAATACTTCAGCATGATAAATATGTTGTGAATACAGCATTTTTTTAACATTTTGTTAGGCAATCAATGATGTTTTTAGAGCATATAGATGGCTAAGCACGAAACAGTTGTAACTGCCTATAAACATATGGGCAGTTACAACTGTTTTGCGCTGAGACATTAACATAGTATATAATTACAAAGATTTAGTGCTAAATGACCTTTGTAACAAGAAGCTTGCAAGAGTTTTATCATCATTAGTTAAAACTAATTTATCTTAGTTCCATTGCAACGAAAGCTTAAGTTTATACCAATCATTGTATAGCCTTTGTATCTTTTTCAAATCTGAAGAATCCTTTTCATGATTTATAAGGACAATCGATCCCATCTTATTTTCCTATACATGCACTGGTTAACATCTTTTCAAATTACTAGGGAAATTTGACAGATCTAATTAAGAAAGGTCAATAAATCATTTAACATGACATGTAATTACCTCCCTTTACAAGTGGACCTGTCAATTTCATTAGTTTATAATGATTGCACTTTTCTACTGTGTCCCATGTCATGCCCATCAGATTAACTTTTATCTTTGACCTTGAATGAACCTGGTAGCTTCATTGGTAAAAAAAAAATATTTTATATCAGTTTGATGACTAGAAAAAGGGGCATAATCCACTCTATAAGGAACATAATCTAGCATTTTTCCTTAAATGAAAATTTAAAAAAAAAAACTCAAATATCAGATTTTCTGCTTCAAACTTAATAATTGCTTTAAGATTTTTTTTAAGTACTATCTTTTAAATCACTAATAAGTACTGCATTTTCATGCAAGTTTTTCATGTTCCACCTTTTTCTATTTCCTTCTTGTATGCTTAGGAAAACATTATGGGAAATGCAGGATATAGTATTAAAAGAACTTTCTAATTGCTTTTCAAAGGAGACAACAGAATATCTGAAAGTTTATCAGCTTAAGTCTATCGTTTGCATCTCTTTTCGATGTGACCCAACAAAAATGTATTTGTCGAAACCCTTTAACCAATGATGTGAGCCAACTAAACTGTTTTAGTCAAAACCCTTTACCAGATGACAAAAATCTAGACAGGTACGACCTCAAAAAAGTTGCAGACAACAATTATTAATGAACAGAAAATTAAAAGTCTTCATCTTTTTAGACAGAAAATATTGTGGAAAATAAAGAAATTGCTTATAATAAGCAATTTCTTCATTTCCACAATGTTTTCAGATTTTTTTTTTTCTTAAGTGGTCTCAAAAAGAAGGATTTTTGGGGGAATGTGTAGATGCACAGCACAAAGGATCAAATATTTAAACATGAAACCTGATAAACTTCCAGTCTATTTACAGGGATATGGTTAAAATTTATTAGCTATAACTTCCCAAATTTGTTTTCAATTGCAGACTAATACAGGTGTGTGGTTAGACATTAAGTAAGTTTTATGACATCATCATCTACGATAATTGCACACTATAAGGAAAACAGATCAGCAGTTTGGGACGATTTATTCAGAGTTTCGATATCTAAATACTTTCAATTGTCAGCAATTTCTCCTACGTTTATGCGTGGAAGATGCATTGTTCATACTGTTTAAAGTTCAAGTGAATCTTGACTTCGTAGAAATAACTATTTTTGATATCTTTTCCGTAAAAAATAAACAGCACTTAGTATTTGACAGGTTAAAGTCACAGGATAAATTGTGAATTCTGCAAAATAAATATTTGTAAATTGATTGGGTGTCACAGGGGGCAAGAATACAGAACTTTTTTCATGCTCAATTGTAATTTTACTCAAACTTTGACTTAAGATTAAAGATGTTATGTATTTCAGCTTAAATTCTTTGATAAGTGCATGGAAAGTAAAGATTTTATAAGTTATTTGATAATTATTACAGTTAATGTACAGTATAATTTTGAATTTTAAATCAACTTTTTAATCTGGTTAGAAGTTGAGAAAAATTCTCAGTTGATCAAGATTTTTTCAATAATAATATGCCCTGTTCATTCCTTTATGACTACATTGAACATTCATTTTTTGTTTTTTAATAAAACCTTAACCTACAAAACTATCAGGAAATGTAATCCAAGAGCAATGGTAAAATCAAGGGGTCAGTGCTAAACTATTGTAAGTGCCTATAAATATATAGGCACCTACAATAGTTTTTCACTAACACCACATCAAAAAACTTTTATAAGCTAGACACCAAAGCACCAGCTCCATCTGCAATTCTCAGAAATAGTAAGGGGAGATAACTCACCAGCTGTATTGGCACTGTCGCCTGATGATAAAGACACCGCTGTATCACATGACATTCCACCTATCCCACTGTCAGGGTTCGAATCTCGTCCGTAACTGTCCCGTGCACGTTTACGAAGAACAATCTCGCAGTCCAGTAACTGCTGTTGCAGCGCAAGATCACTTTCTGAAAGTTCTGATTCTTCGGCGATAAATTCTCCACCCGCGTTTGAACTTGTTATTGTGACATTTGTATTTCCACTGGCCCCTTGACTGTCATCATGGAAACCCTGATCATTTTCATGAACACTACTTGTCAATGATTCACATTCAGGAGATACTGGGAGATTTTCCAACATTTTCTTTATACAGTCACTATCAAACTCCATGTTATAGACGGGGGTCAGAGGGGTCTGTGGGGTAAGGGGTTCAGGGGGAGAGGGCCATTCAGGGGACACAGAGTCATGTGACCCTCCACTCTTTGGAGATTCTGGTAAAAGTTTCTGCGGTTGTGGTGCAAGAATTCGTATACAGTCTTTATGTACCGTCACACTGGATTGAGATTCTGGCTCAGTCGGGCTTGTAGGTTCTTGCTCTATCTCCTGTGGGGCTGTTGTTGCTATGGTAACACTTTTCCTACCTTCAAGATCACAAGAATTATCCATTTTTCCAACAAAAGCTGTTTCTACCCGCACATTTTCAAAAGTTCTAGAGTTTGGAGTTTTACCGAAGGAAGTGAATGAAGCAGGCTGTTGCCCTGTAACTAGCTGTTGATTGTCTACAGACAGGGGACCAGCTGAGGATGACCTGGTTCCCTTGTAGATATATTGACCTTGATGATAAGTGGCCGTGTTATCTATATTTACAGAGAGCCTGCCAGTATTACGTCCCACAGAATCATTAGTCGCAGAGTTTGACGATTTGAGAATCCCCCTAGGTTGAAAGTTTTGTTGGGTCCCATTGGCCCCTGATTCTGCCTGTGACCTCGGTATTGTAGCTGCCTTATCAGCATGTGCAAGGGCTTCCCTATCACCTGCAGGGGCTATACACTCGCATGGCTCTGTTTTGTTCAGGTCATAAGGTGTGGATATTACCCGTCTTGGATCATGCACTGGAGAATTTGGTGACGAAACAGCCTTGCCTTTACCCTGAAAATTAAAATATGAGCCTATGCGCGAGATTTCCACAAATTTGACATCTGCGTGAGTGCACAAAATTTAGCAGCCCAGACAGTTACTTGGTGTAAAATGAGAATTGCCTTGCTGTCTACAGGTACTTTAAGGCCTTATGTATCTACAAATCGCATAGTGAAGACTCTAGTCTGACTGTGCAGATGCACAGACTGACCTGAGTCATTACTTTGCGCATATTTGAAATTGTTGGAAATTGCACACACAGGCTCATATATTATTGGGCAATAACAATGCTTTCTTTAATGCTTTTCAGTGGTTTATCGAGAAATAACGCTAGATTATCCCTTGATAATCTCACTGCAAAAGCAGTGAAATTATCAAAAACTTATAACACACAGGCTCATATATTATTGGGCAATAACAATGCTTTCTTTAATGCTTTTCAGTGGTTTATCGAGAAATAACGCTAGATTATCCCTTGATAATCTCACTGCAAAAGCAGTGAAATTATCAAAAACTTATAACATGCTTTTGTGCATTTAATTTTATCTGACGTCATCTATGCGGGGCAAAATAAGTGACGTCACAATGAACGTCGCTTAGCAATCACGCGCAAAATGACGCGCTTTACCAAAATATGTCCTAGAAATTCACATTTTGTCTCATTTTTGCAATAAAGAAATACAATAATCGTTTGTTTTTCGAGTAAGATCGATTGATATTTCATTGAGTGAACACCAAAAGCTATATTTTCACTACTCGTGGCTCTGCCACTCGTGAAAATATAGCTTTTGTTGTTCACTCAATGAAATATAAATCTATCTTACACTGAAACAAATGATTATCCTCTATGTATCTAAAGCTTGAATGATTCTGCCAGAGGAAAATTTACAGAAAGGCAACTTTTCCAGTGGTACAGCAAAATATCCCCTAATCCCTACAATATGCAGGAGGTCTGTTGACTAGGAATAGTTTGTGGAAATTTCATCCTAATAACATCCATAAATGTAGGAGTTGCATTCACAAGATATAGACATTTGGAATTTTTTTCCATTCAGAAAACCTTTCAAAACCAAAAAGTTGTCACATCAGTCTTTGTACAATATTTGCCTAGTCAAACCAGAGTTGCTTACTTTTAACATCTAAAAGATGTTCCCTTTCAATGTTTTAAATCAGATATTCTTTCAATTTTTCTGTATTTGAGTCTGTGGTACATCATTTAACATACATGATTTAGAGTATGTAAAATTCTCACTAAAATTTAAAAGTAAAAAGATCATAACATTTGTCATACTGAACCTGGAATTTACCTGTGTATGTGGACAGAAGTATAGAAAAAGATAAGACTGCACATAACTGCATTCTGATCTTAGTCTATACCTTTCTGTGTTTCTGTCATATGCAATAATGGTTTAAAATCATGTTTTGGTAAAAAGGTCATGGTAATCAGTGAATGTCAAGGTCATTTTTCAAGGTCAAATATAGGTAAAAGTAGAACTTTTACATCTGCTACAACATCAAACCATTGTTTCTGAAAAATGACAGTGGCATGGGCATTGGAGTTCCACAAACATATATGAGCCAGTCTGTGACATTTCCAACAATTTCCTATGTGCATGACTGATAGACATAACCATTCAGCCTAGGCAACAACACAATGCGATAAGAATACCTGCTGATGGCCAATAGAGGGACAGAGAGCCTAGCGAGGACTGGTCTGACTTTGCATAGTGCACATGTGAAATTGTTGGAAATGTCACATACTGGCTCAATTTTTTTTTAACATTAATGATATACCTTGGGTGGACTCAATCTTAATGAGTTTGCTGAGGATGCTTTTCTGGCAAATTTCTGACTTGGAAACTGGAAATAGAAAAATGTCAAGTTTACATCAATGTATAAGACCCATTTTAAGAATCAGAAAAAATCTTAAGGCTCATTGAAAGTAGTTGCAGAGAACAATTCAAAGAGTGTTTAACCCAGGTCATACTGAAAGGAGAATATTCTTGGCAGGAGGTATAGACAGAGATCAGACTGCACATATGTGCAATCTGATCATAATCTTAACCACCTGATTAACAGATTTACAATATTTCTACACTGACCCCTTATTTTTCCCTTCTGAATGAATAAGTTCATTCTAATCATCTATAAAGAATATTGGCCTTTAACAAGAGTAAGGCAATAAGAAATATCGAAATCAAAAGCCTTACAGGTCTGTAAAAGTCATTAACCTCCCACATATAATTTTTTCTTTGTAGAATATTTCTCTTTTTTTTTCACCCTCAATTTAAGGAGTAAACAGAAAATATTTCTTTTGATTGGCTTATTAAGTACAGACTTTTTCAGGCCAATTCCAACTCCTTGTAAAATTGTATCTTACAAGTACCAGATTATGCAAAAAAAGTATTTTAATATTCTGTCTTTAACTTGAAATAAGCCAAAAAAGTTCAAATTTTAATCTGTAGTTGTGCACAAAATAGCATAAAATTCAAATAGAGCTTTGATTTATTTCGGGTGTTTGGCATCTTTGGCCAATTTTTGGTACCTTAACATCTGTAGTCTCTAATAAACACCAAACCCCCTAAATGGAAATGTGATGACTATTAAAAACCCCAGGGGTTGTGATTAGAGCTTTAATGGTAAAGTAAGCCAAAGAAGTTTCTATTTTGAATGTGTAGTTTTGCACTAAATAAAGCCGAAGTCATTTTAGTTTCAAATGTCTATGTTTAGTCTAGCACTAAATAGAGCCATTTTTTCAACTTTCAGAGTGCTGTCTTGCACTAAATAAAGAAGCCCAAAAAAGTTTCACATTCAACTGCCAGAATGTAGTCATAAAGCCAAAGATAATTTAACTTTCATAGTGCAGTCTCGCACTTTAATATAAAACCAAAAAAGTTTCAACTTTTAATGTATAGTCTTGCACTTAAGAAATCCAAAAGAATTTATCATTTCTATTGCATTTTCTTTCACTTATTCAAGTAAAGAAGGTTTCAACTTATTAAAACTTGCTATAATTTTCCACACAGCAGATTGAAGCAATGCTATATGTTTTATTTCTCGCATTTGATACAAGAAAAATGTGGAATGTTAAGTGAATTAATATCAAGGTCATTACAAGATATAATGAAAAGAATATTTGTTTGATTCAGTCTCAAGAATATGCAATAATAATTCCATCTAATATTTTCACTGGAATATTAGAATATATTGCCATGGGTAATAGTGGCAAGTTCATATGGTACACTTGCTCCTTTCATTTTATATCAAAGGGCTCAACGCCTGTTATGCTGAATAAAAACCTTGGTAAAACAACATTAAAATCATATAATAAAAGTACTGATAGTACTAGATGTGCTAGTTATAAGTCAATTTTTTTAAAGTATTATTATTTAACTTTTCTGGTTTAAAAATGCTAAACAGGTGGTAAAGACAAAGATCAGGCTGCACATATATGCAGGCTGATCTTTGTCTATACCTCCTGCCTAAGAAGAAATACTTCGGGTTCATCATGACGAGGAGTGAGTAAATGCCTATTTAAAATTATTCCTCAATCAAACCCTATGATGTGGGTACTATTAGAATCATCTTGTCGAGACCATTCATATGAGTTCAAACAATATTTTGTTTGGGTTAGAATTCTCGAGATATTTGAATTTAAATTCTAAATAGCTCTCTTTATCTGTTACTGTATTTTCTTATAAAGCCACATACAGAGATAAGTGGAATGACCTTGAAATTCTATTTTTGTCCTGAAGGTCATGTTTTGCTACCTGCTGTATTTGTCCTTTAGCTGTGACCTTAACCACAAACCAATCACAATAAATCGTGTTATTTGCAGTAACAATATAGATAAACATTTTAGAGTGAGGCTTCAAATATCAATTTTTACATTGAAAATGATAGGCAATAACTGTTTCTCAATACTCACATAAACTTGCAGATCTTTACAAAGCAGAGGAATTGAATGCTGTTTATTATGAAAACTAACAGAAAATAAACTAAGTCTCTGTATAAAGTAATTCTTTCAATTATCTTCAATAGTGACATTGACCTTGAGTTTGTAGAAACAAGCTTTTTGCAATTTTCTGTTTACCTATCATAGGGACTTACACCTTATGATTTTAAATTTTATTTCAAACAAAATGCGAAATTCCGGGACATTTTAACCAGTGTAACTCAAGTTTTTTATCTACAAAAATTAAGCTGAAGGCAGGGTGTATAGACTAAGATCAGACTGCACATAAGTGCATGCTGGTCTAAGTCTATACCCTGCCAAAGCTTAAAATGTGTTTAGCAGGAATACGCCTTGAATAGCAGGAGAATGGTTAAAAAAAAATTGGAGAAGTTTTGAAATCTCTTTGACATTAGACAAGTCTAAAGTGCATACTTATTAGCCAAGGATAATGTACCGTATTTCTCCTTTAAACGCTACCGGGAGCTAAACATAACATGGTTCAATAGTTTTTATTTTGTGCGCATTTTCTGATTTAAAAAATCATTGAAATTGATGTCCTTTAGGCTCCTTTCTCTTGAATTTGAAGTGAATTCCCTCTAAACAATCATATAAATGATTGTTTAGAGGAATTTCATCTCAAATTAGTGTACAAATCGAAAAAAGTTCCTAAAAGTTAGGCACTTGAAGTGGGTTTTCTAAGTAAAAATGTAGGGGTGCTACCATTAGGAAGGTAGCTCTTATTAGGGGAAATACAGTATTTCTATGACTCACAATCTGCAGCAATAAAGCCAAAATAATATCAAGGCAACATCAAAACCAGCTGATTTTTTGACATTTTTCACATGAAATAGAATTGATGAGATGATGAAAGAAATTCATTTATAAGAACTATCCTTTTATCTGAATGCCAAAACAGATAGAAATCTTTCATAATCATCACCATATAAAATACAGTGTTGACATTCCTGTCAATTTGAAGCAGAAAATAATGTGTTTCATGGATATTTTACAAGTGACTTTCACTTTTCTCACAATATTTCTTTCCAGTAACTATCACCTTAAATTATTTTTCTAACATTAACATTAACTTTAAGTGTAAATTAAAAAAAAAAAAAATGAGCCAGTCTTAAATTTGGTGGTACAGTGACTAGTTGAATCTCATTCTTGGACTGGAGATATGAACAAAGGGAAATAACTGTTGTACTGGTTATGATAAAACCAATACAACAGTTATATTTCTTTTGTATATGGCTATTACAGTAGCTGTTGTACTTATTTGTACATGAGCCATTTCGAACTTCTAACTTCTTAGATGGATATATGACTTTCAAAGTGTCTGATCTAGAGGTAGGGTACATGCTTTTCCCTCCATTTTCCCAATAAACCCCCACATTTTAGGAAAGATGGGGGGAAATTTTAACAACAGCAAATAACAAGAGGACCCTGAGGGCCCTAAATCGCTCACCTGATATTTCAAGAAAATTATCATTAAGACTCCATTTCCTATGATATGGCATGAACCTTCCCATTTTCAACAGAGTTCATTCTTGTGATCTGGCAAACATTTTGATCAAGTTTCATGAAGATTGGACTATATTTGTGGCGTTTGGAGCTCTTACGAGAAAATGTCATTAAGGCCCCTTTTCCCATGATATGGCATGTATACTTCCCATTTTCAAATGACTTCATCCTCATGACATAACAAACAGTCTGACAAAGTTTCATGATGATTGGACGATATTTGTGGCTTCTAGAGAGTAAACAAAAAAATTGTCATTAAGACGCCTTTTCCTGTGATATGGCACCGATCTTTCCTATTTTCAATAGACTTCATCCTCATGACCTAACAAACATTCTGACCAAGTTTCATGAAAATTGGACCATATTTGTGGCTTCTAGAGTCTAAACAAGAAATTTGTCATTAAGGCCCCTTTTCCTGTGATATGGCACAGATCCTTTCCATTTGAGCAATTTTCATAAGGAACAACCCAAGGAATATTTCTGCCAAGTTTGGTTGATTTTGACCGATAAGTTTAGGAGGAGATGTCGTTTAAAGATATTGTTGACGAAATTGTCATTAAGGCGCCTTTTTCCGTGAAATGGCATGGATCCTTCCCATTTTCAATAGACTTCCTCCTCATGACCTAACAAACATTCTGACCAAGTTTCATGAAGACTGGACCATATTTGTGGCTCCTAAAGTGTAAACAAGAATTTTGTCATTAAGGCCCCTTTTCCCGTGATATGGCACAGATCCTTTCCATTTGAGCAATTTTCATAAGGGACCAACCAAGGAATATTTCTGCCAAGTTTGGTTGATTTTGACCCATAAGTTTAGGAGGAGATGTCGTTTAACGAAATTGTTGACAAAATTGTCATTAAGGCGCCTTTTTCCTGTGATATGGCATGGATCCTTCCCATTTTCAATCGAATCCATCCTCATGACCTAACAAACATTCTGACCAAGTTTCATGAAGATTGGACCATATTTGTGGCTCCTAGAGTGAAAACAAGAAATTTGTCATTAAGGCCCCTTTTCCTGTGATATGGCATGGATCCTTTCCATTTGAGCAATTTTCATAAGGGACCACCCAAGGAATATTTCTGCCAAGTTTGGTTGATTTCAACCCATAAGTTTAGGAGGAGATGTCGTTTAAAGATATTGTTGACAAAATTGTCATTTAGGCGGCTTTTTCTGTGAAATGGCACAGATCCTTCCCATTTTCTATAGACTTCATCCTCATGACATAACAAACATTCTGACCAAGTTTCATGAAGATTGGACCATATTTGTGGCTTCTAGAGTCTAAACAAGAAATTTGTCATTAAGGCCCCTTTTCCTGTGATATGGCATGGATCCTTTCCATTTGAGCAATTTTCATAAGGGACCACCCAAGGAATATTTCTGCCAAGTTTGGTTGATTTTGACAGATAAGTTTAGGAGGAGATGTCGTTTAAAGGAATTGTTGACAAAATTGTCTTTAAGGCGGCTTTTTCTGTGAAATGGCATGGATCCTTCCCATTTTCAATAGACTACATCCTTATGACCTAACAAACATTCTGACCAAGTTTCATGAAGATTGGACCATATTTGTGGCTTCTAGAATCTGAACAAGAAATTTGTCATTAAGGCCCCTTTTCCCATGATATGGCACGGATCCTTTCCATTTGAGCAATTTTCATAAGGGACCACCCAAGGAATATTTCTGCCAAGTATGGTTGATTTTGACCAATAAGTTTAGGAAGTTTAAAGAAAAAGTTGACGCCGAGACGGACAGACGGACGCCGGACAACGATCGATCACAATAGCTCCCTTGAGCACTTCGTGCTCAGGTGAGCTAAAAACTAGAACTGTCACAAAGCGGACTAATACCCCCCCCCCAGCTTTGTCAAATTATAAGTGCTATTTGTGCTGGATGTGTTTGTAACAAATATTGAGAATTCAAGTAATATGCAAATATTGAGTTATATGCCTGTGTTTGATTGTAGGTCACTTGATTCTTAAGTTAAAGTCTGGAAACTAAAATGTCTAACAAAAGTTAAACAAAAATTGACTGACTTTGACCTTTGACCTATGTTACCCAAAAAATAAAAGGGTACTTCCTTGGGTCATAAGCAGCATTTACATGAAGTTTCATGATTCTAGGTCCCTTGGTTCTAGAGTTAGAGTCCAGAAACAAATTTGAAAAAGAATTGACGTTGACCTTGACCTGTGACCAATGTGACCTTTAAACAATTGGGCACTTCCTTGGGTCATAAGCAATATTTGCATGAAGTTTCATTATGCTAGGTGGCTTGGTTCTTGAGCTAGAGACTGGAAATGAAAATTGAATAAAGGCTGACTGTGACCTTGACCTTTAACCTATGTGACCCCAAAACAATTGGGCACTTCCTTGGGTCCTAATCAGCATTTGCATGAAGTTTCATGATTCTAGATCCCTTGGCTCTTTAGTTAGTGTCCAGAAAAACAAGATGTGTTTGTGAAACACGAATGCCCCCGTAAGGGCTTTTTTTACAAAGTTTGACCTTGACAGATGACCTTGACTTTGGTACCAGCGGATGCGGATCATTGAGATCTATCATCATGCCAAATATTACCTTTGTATCTTGAATAGACTTGAAGATATTGGCAAGGTTAAGTTTTCGGGTTAAGTTTTCGGACAGACCGACGGACAGACGGACGGACGGACAGACAGACGGACATGAGTAAAACAATATGCCCCCGATCTCTTGATATGGGGGTATAAAAAGATCTACAGACGAATGGACAGATGGAGGAAGGGACAGACAGAAAAAGTGAAACCAATATACCCCCTCTATTTCGTAGGTGGTGGGTATAAAAAAGTCAGGTATATTTGTTAAGTTTGTGCATTTGTCGCCTTATTCCCCAAAATTTTGAATCTTAGAGGAAACACTGCACAAATTACCCCCTGTATTTTACGACAGTGCATACATCAGATAACTTACAGAACAGCAATCTCTGAATCGTTTAGCATCTTGTGGAGTTGTAAAGTTGAGACCCCACTCACTACTGGTGGCCATATCTCTCCAGTGTACAAAACAGTCTGTTGCTGGGCAGAGAATTGTACCTGAAACCATATAAACAACAATTGACTAGGTTGTAAGTTGAGACCCCACTCACTACTGGTGATTATGTCCATCCAGTGTACAAAAAAGTCTGTGGCTGAGTGGAGAATCATACCTGAAACCATTTGGACAACAATAGCTAGTCAGAAGATCGTTGCTGAAACCAAATACAGAATAGTTGATGGCTATTACAAGCAAACATCTTTATGAATTAAAGATATGACTTTTGCATTCTGTTGTATGCTTTATGATATCAAGTGCATTCTGTTGCATGCTTTTCTTTTCTAGTGAAATTCCAATATAAACTCAAGTAATCTTTAGAATTTGAATGGAGTTAAATGCAAATTTTAACAATTTTTCAGTGTAATTGCAGCTGCCGGAGCAACCCTTACTATAGATTCCTGGTATTTCTAAAACCAGTATTACATCCTTTCCACAACCCAAAGCTGCTATCTTGCTTAGGTTTATGCCAGGATCAAACCAATGATTGAAGATTGGGAGATTGATATGCTACCAACTTTGCTATGACAGCAGCACTCAAATAGTCATCAAATTTGGGTTCTCAGCATTCTTTAATACTTTCCCTTCACGTAGGTGTAACTAGGCTTTTGAAATTTATACGCATTCAGAAGGTGACCAACATAGAATAAATAGTATAAAGGCGATATGTGGACTGTGACAAAAGATGAATGTCCTCTGTCCACTCCCTTTTTGGTGAACGAACGTCGTTCACCAGTGTTATATACCATGTCAGGAAAATCCTGTTGGATGTTAATACATTTGAAATAAAGTAGCGCCTCTTAAAATTCAATTTAGTATCTTTCAATATTTTTCTTCGCAAAATCACTCTTTATTTCTTGAATGGCATGGTACTATTATTCTTTATCAAGTGAAGATAATGAAAATTCGCCTTGAAAAACCACAAAATGATCTTGCAATGTTTATCAAGGGAATTTTTGATCGGCGTAAGCTTGTCGAGAGTTTTAAGCAAAAACAAAGTTTGTGTCTAAACACCGTAGAGACAGATACTATGTTTTTGACCCAAGCCTGCGCTGATGCAACTTGTAGTAATTAGCCGGAAATACGTGTTTATTTAGGTCATGTCCTCTTGAACTTACATTCGGCAATACTCGGGCGATCTCCGACGTCTCCGATTTAAATATAGGTTACAGAATCGGCCGAGTTCAGACGAATGACACATCAAGACACCTTGTGTCATTAGAAACGGTAACGCGGTGTTACATAACTTTTCAACTAGCGACAGTCAGTCTCGAGACGGGTTTTAAGAATGATTCGACATGTGTTCTACATGTACAACCTTTCTTGTACCTTTTATTTGAATAGGGATGAACGCAGCTATTAAGATTGATTGATTGATTGATTGATTGATTGATTGATTGATTGATTGATTGATTGATTGATTGATTGATTGATTGATTGATTGATTGATTGAATAGGGTTTTACGCCGCTTTCAACATTATTTCAGTTATATTGCGGCGGCTGGAGCACCTAACAATGGATTCCTGGTATTTCTCACACCAGTACTACCATTACATCCTTTCCTAGCCTCCGCTATCTCACATCGGTCTACGACTACCGACTCATTGGTGAGAGGCAAATAGTCGGAAAGAATGAGTGCCGCCGTCGGGGATCGAACCCGGGACCTCTAGTTTGACAGTCCGGCGCGCTACCAACTGCGCTATGCGCTTATAAGATTTTTCTGTAAAATTGCGTTGACTGAAGTAGGGCTGTAAGGATACACTCGAATATTCGGTGAACTTATTCCCAGCGAAAACGTTTCGTATTCGTCAGTCTCAGAAGCGAATATTGCCGAATACCAAATGCGACAGGCACGGAAGATATTTCATTGGGGCCATTCTACTTTGCATTTTTTCAATCTGTAAAACCATATCAATTCAAAATTTTATTTGAAAATTGAATAAATGATAGCTAAATATTCAATCCTAGATACCACTCCAATTGACGAGTAGATATTGCCGTGGTCAAGGGGGGACCAGATCCGTCATGCACTTGTTTACAATTCGACAGGCGGGTTTAGTTGTTAATTTTTTCTGGAAAAGTCATTGCGTTTTTTACAGAAATCATAAAAATCTTAATCGATGAATGAAAACTGGCTCCATCCTTCCCAAAATATGTTAAGAATTGGTTAACTACAGTTTAAGCATAAACTAGCTCAGAGCAGAAAAGTCTAATATCAGCAGCAAAAATCCTGCAGTATTATAAAAGTGAATAACGACAAAAGTGTCAACCACGGAAGTGGTTTTGGCTTCAGATATGATAAAAATGAATCCCTCAGGTTATGGTTCAAAATACTATTAATAAGTTAACAAATCATAACTTTAAACAATGAGTACAGTTCAGGACTGACTGATATTCATAGGTGTTTCTTTGGTTGGTACTCAAAGACCTTTTCATCCTCTGAGAAAAAACAAAGATAGATAAAAAAAAAGTTAAAACAAATACAACAAAATTACTTGAAATAAGCTTAAACATGATAACAAATACTTTTGTAAAAACAAACACCATTGGATATAGGTTGAAGACAGTTTGAGATAGGATTAAATCGTTTTCTCCATTTATGTTTAATTAATAAATGTACCCATTTCAAATGTGTAAACGAAATTTTCACTGAGTAACAACTCATATTCTAACAAATATTTTTCTAACAAGATTTTTCTTCTCTCTCCCTTTCTTTGAATTTGCAGTGAAATTTCCGAATAACGGAAATTTTGTCGAGACAATTCCTCCCTCCTTTTTTACATTCATAATTTCTCTTTTCTAATTGAATTCAATATATCACTCTAGAATGCCACCAGGTTCGTTCACCATCAGTACTTTCATTTTATGATTTGAGCATTGGTGAATAATCAGAACATTGTAACTACAGCTTGAATAAGCTGTAGTTTCGATGTTATGATCATTTATCAACGACATTTGTGAGGGAGGTTTTGTTTTTATTAAACACTTGTGTAATGTGCGTTATGTTAGTTACGCCCATGCTTCACACACATTTTAATTCTATTGCAATCTGACAGATTTTCTTTTTTTATATGGCACATCTACTCATGGCAGGAAAAAGTCGTGTCAAATCATTATTAAAATAATCAATAAATAGAGAACCTAAAGTTTGGGCAGACTGACGCACACACAAACAAGACACTACAGATGTGTCGCTCACTGCAAGCCAGCTTCAGAAGAGGAATGCAATGAAATGAAAATGTGTCTGAATGGAAAGTACTAATAAATTGCTGAGAACGCAATTGTGACCTACCAGGCTGAAGTATTCGTACATCAAATATTTTCTCGACATGTCGATTGTAGGCTGTAATTTGGAATACTGTTTTTGGCGTGTCCTCAATACATGTTATATTGACAGGAACAACATCTTCCGATACTCTCTTCCACTGCATATAGTCCCCGTGGCCGTGGACTCGGAATATCTCTGCCCATAACCTGAAAGTACAGATAATATGTACTTAATGTCAATGGAAAGGTACCATCCCCAAATACCCTTGTAATTTTCAAATTGTAAGCACCACACGGAATCTACTAAGAAGGATATGATAATATTATATGATCAATAGTTTTTCAAAATTATGGTAGTTCAAATATGGGCCACTTTAGGGACTTTTGAACTAAAGCTCAATACTTTTTATAGTGTATGTACAGAGGACCACAAGGTAGACTGGTTATTATAGCTAATGGTCTAATCCTCTATAAATATTGTATAAATAAATAAATAAATACACGATCTATTATGTTGTCAATCTTGCAGATTGACAATATCATTGATTGTGTATGTGTAATATAGAAGATTTATTCAATATTATTATCAGTATTGGATCTATTGTCAACATTATTGATCATATGTGGGCCACTTCATAATCAAGGTATTTGAACTTTTGTTCAATACAGTAAATAATATTGACAATCTCACATTGCTTCAAGCAATAATCAATATAATTAGCAATATTATTGGCAACAATATAGTTACCATATCATTGTCAATAGTATTGCCAATTATATTGATAATTTATGGGTATTCTTAAATATCACCTTTTAGTTATTGATTGAACAGAAGGCATTCAATATGACAACAGCTTGCCATATATTGTAGCATATTGCTTACTTTTTTGGAGTCAATATACTACAATTGCTTTAGTATTCATCAAGACACAATTATTTGACAACAAAGGACAGCTGCTGGACACAAACAAACAAGTTTTGTTTTGATTTTAATTGAATAATGAAAAGTTTTAGTCAATAAGGGGAGATAATTCATACAAATTATAAGTGCTTTAACTATTCTGAAATGTTCTAAGTGCTGAAAGCTTTCAATGAACTAATTGTGAGTCAGAGTATTTATTTTAAAACTGTAATTTTTTTTGCCATCCCTTCTAGCTTAAAAAGGAAACAAGATGTTTGTAAAACATTCATGCACCCCGACAGAGAAGGTCATTGGCCTATTCTTTTTCAATCAACAAAGGGCAATAACTAAAATCAAAGTGCTGTCAGCACTGTAAATCGGGCAATATTGAGAGGCTTGGATAGTGTAATAGTTTGTCAATCAAAAGTGCTCAAATTTGGACAGTTAGTAAAGTTAGTAAAATATTTGCCCAATTTGTGAGTTTTTTGTCTTAACACTCCATCTTTTCGAGGACATCAAATTATATCCACTCAACTTGAGAGATATGTCACAAAACATTTCCAATCAACTTAGGACTGAAGCCAGTTCAACTAAGATTGATTATCTAACATGTTACCAACTGCGCTATACGGTTAGACGTCAAGGGGTTAGAAACGTGATCAATTTGATGCCTGAGGGAAGCATTTATATAGAAGCAGATAATGGCAAATCCCGGTCATGTCTCTGCAGTGTATAGGCACAGTAACAGTTGAGATGCCACAAATTGCACATGAAATTCAACAAAATTATTTAGCCTTGGTCCAGTGGAAAAGCCCTTTTTCGCGCAGAGAGCTAAAAGTTAGAACACAATGGGGAATGATTTTATCCAGTTAACAATGACGCAATATCAGCCAAACAATATTTCGTAGGTGTTGTTATAAAATCTTGTAACTACGGCTTGAGTAAAGCCGTAGTAATGATATTTTATAACAACACCGACGGTTTATCAAAACGGTAATCCTAGGCCTTAGCGCAGTTTGTAACGCACCTGCCTCTCGTTTGAGAGGTCCCGGTTTCGATGCTCGGCCGCGGCAAATACCCTTTCAGACGAAAATGTTGCCAAACAATGGTTTGATATCACGAACCTATGTGAGCAGCTGGAGTCTGGGTATGGGTGTTGTGGTAGTACTGGTATGAGAAACAATAGGAATCCATGGTTAGGTGCTCCAGCCGCTCAATATTACCACACCAGTCAAAAACGGCGTAAAGCTTTATAAACCGATCAAAACCAACACAATGGCAAAGAAATATGTGCTAAAAATAGACTAGGAATAAACCATGTTAACTATAGAAGAAGACAATTCCAACAGACGACAAATGAAGAAAGAACTCGAGACGAAGGAAAACGGAGAGGAAGGAGGGTAAGGATATGTTGTTGTTGTTCTTTTATGAAATATAGAAAGTTGTTAAACCTTTTTCATAATGTATCCCCTCTGCAGGGATAGACATTGATCATATTAAACAGTTTTTAGAACAACAAATTAGAACAGCACGAAGATGATTTCAATTCCTTTTCTCAACCAAAAAGCTTGTAAAAAACGCTGAAAATACTAATTGGTAATTACTAAAAATGAAAATTACATCAAATTATGTATAAGCCTATTCCTTTTTTTGTCGCAAAAGTGAAGGAGATAAAAAAACATGTAGATATAAAGGCCGTTTCTGCGTTGTTTGTCTTGAACAAATAGCTCAGTGGATAACAAGCAAAATGTAAGTGTCCAGTCTCGGTAAGCGTGGGTTTTGACCACCTGAGAATCATAACAGAATTTTATTGGTTGTCAGCCCTACAACTGGTAATTGACCGTTCGAGAAAAAAATCAGAGCAGTAACATTGTAATTGCTACAAATGTATTATACAGTAAACCTATTGTACGTTTCAACTCCTTTACTTAACCGAAAATCATGTTATAAACACTGAAAATATGAACTGGTAATTACCAAAAGCGCAAATTACATCAAATTTTGTAATATCCTCTTCTTTATTTGTCGCAAAAGTAAATAAGATGAAAAAAAAAGTTTGTAGATTGTGACTGAAAGGCCGTTTCTTCGGTGTTTGAAAACACATAGTTTGGCTCGAACACAATGCTCAGCGGATAAGGGTAAAAATGTAATGTCTACAACTGATGCGATTTCTGGAAAACAGTGTATATAAATCGGTACCCGGTTTGAAAATGATGAGTAGAGTCATGGTTCTTGTGTTGTCCACTTCTCCTCACTAAGATCGATCCACCTATAAAGTTCATGATTCTAGCTTGCATACTATTTGAGATATGCTCCCAATAAAAAATGGTCTACGGATGGACAGACAAATGGACAGTTTGTTTGAAAGGGTTTTACGCCGCTTTCAACAATTTCGCAGTTATATCGCGGCGGTTGGAGCACCTAACAATGGATTCCTGGTATTTCTTTCACCTGTACTACCATTATACCCTTTCCTAGCCTCCGACTGCTATCTCACATAGGTTTACGATTATCTACCCATTGGTGAGAGACAAACGCCGGAAATGATATTGGCCGCCATCGGGGATTGAACCCACGACTTCCAGATTGGAAGTCTTATGCCTAACCAACTGCGCTATGGTGACGGCCGACAAATGGACAGACCGGACCGACCGACAAGTGCGAGTAATATACATCCTCTTCTTCGAAGGGGGGCATAATCAGGTGACATAGACCAAGATCTGACTGCACAAATGTGCATACTGATCATTGTCTATATCTCCTTCTAAAGCAGAAATATTCTGGTTCAGCAAGACAAGGGTTAACCTTCAAAATTATAGTCAATTATATATCATGTAGAAGGGAAGCAACTCCTGAATTCATCAGTTGTAACAGAATAAACTTTCTTGCATTTGGCCATATCTCTCCTGCTAATAGAAACATAGGCATTTTTTATATCGTTTATTCTTTTTTATGGAATCTAAAAAGGGGTATCAATCAAATATTGTTAAAATCAACATGAAATTAAATTCTTGAGAAGAAACTTTGGAAAAGGGTCATCAAAATATCATTGGTGGAAATAAGCCCCACCCATTTCAGCCATATTTCTTATGCAATAAAAAAAAATTATAGCAAAATTATATAAAGGGTAAATCCTTAATGATCATTTTAATTGAAATTTTGTCTATGTCTTTTTTCAAATTTATTAGGTACTTATTTTAAACATCTTTTTTTGTCTCACAATATTTTCTGCCAATTATGACGTATGGTTGTAAACACAATTTGAATTATTTGTTTTGAACACTTTTGATTTTGGATTTTGTATGCTGGAAACAAGTTTTACAGAAATAATCATTTGTAACAAACAATCACAAAACAGACCTTTTAAAATCCATGCCAATTTTATTGTCTGCCTTGGAATTAGAGCCAAGGTGATGTCATAAATTTTATGCATCAGGCTTTTAGACAGATTGAAGCAGGAAAAACAGAATTTGTGGTTTCCAGGAAACCATGCAAAATCATTCTCTATCTGCAACTGTATAAAAGAAGAAAATTTTGATGAAAAGTTATGTCAATATTGAATGGTTTGAGACAATTTTTACCCCATATTGATAACTTAGGTGTAGTTCTGAAGCATTGAAACAGCCTTTATTAAGTTGTAGTACCAGTAACTTTTGAAATTACACATGTTGACCAGAAGTAGGCAAAACTGTTTTACAAAATTCTCAGAGAATGAGGCTCTTTTAGAGTTTGTATGGTAGGTGGAGGTCATTTTAGCCAGTTTGGTTTGTTTCTGGTACACCTTGGTGATGCTTAGCTTTTGCAGGTATGTTTATAGAGATGACATTTCCAACAATTTCATATGTACATAATTCTATGGCTCAGCCTAAAACAGTTGTAACTGCCTATATGTTTATAGGCAGTTACAACTGCTTCACACTGAGCCATCGATATAGCACAGCCTCTGGGCAGCCTCATGTGTATCTGCAAAGTCGGACCAAAGTCTTCAATTTCCATTCTGTAGATCGATAAGGTCTTAAAACCCCCTTCAAAGGTTCATCAAATATTCTCTCTCTCTCTCTCTGTCTGTCTGTCTGTCTGTCTGTAAGGCCATGGTAACATCAGTAGCCTGAGTAAATGCAGTAGAGTGAAAAAATAGTTTTTGTCTCTATATGAGAAAGGAAATTCAATTCATGCATTGACAGATAGGATTATTGCGTAGTACATAACATACCAACGTCTTCAGTCCTCGAGGGACAAGACCATTTTTATGCAAACAGTTTATGATACATACTGTTTTATCTCTTGCCACATTCGTGTCCCTATTGTACCATTTATTGTCACTTGCCACATTCATGTCCCTATTGTACCATTTATTATCACTTGCCACATTCATGTCCCTATTGTACCATTTATTGTAACTTGCCACATTCATGTCCCTAATGTTCCATTTATTATCATCACTTGCTACATTCATGTCCCTATTGTACCATTTATTTTCACTTGCCAAATTCATGTCCCTATTTTACCATTTATTATCACTTGCTACATTCATGTACTTATTGTACCATTTATTGTCACTTGCCACATTCATGTCCCTATTGTACCATTAATTGTAACTCGCCACATTCATGTCCCTATTGTACAATCTATTGTCACTTACCACATTCGTGTCCCTATTGTACCATCTATTAGTTAATATACATTTTCTCTTTATCTTTCCCTTACAATAGTAGAAGCAGAAAACATCCTTTTTTTATCTACTAGTGAAGATTCTTATTTTGAGGTAAAATTGTGGAAAAGAAGAAATTGCTTGTCAAAAGCAATTTCTTCTTTTCCACAATATATTCCCCATTTTAAAAAAAATGGACTCCTTAGTTTTATCTTGGACTCCTTGATTTAATTGGTTGGTAGTCCGATGGACTCCTTACAATTAGAGGTAAGTATCAAACCCTGCATTGTAACATCAGTTTCCTGAGTCTAGTCACTATAGAAGGGAATAAAAGTTTGCATAATATAAGAAAGGAAATTCAATTCATGCATTGATAGATAGGATTATTGCGAGTACATTACATATGAGTGTCTTAAATGAATTCAGTCCTCAGGGACAAGACCAGAATTATGCAAACAGTTTATGATACATATTGTTTTATTTCTTGCCACATTTGTGTCCCTTTTGTACAATTTATTTCCAGAGACTGACAGTTAATATAAATTGATTGACCGCAATCCCAGAAATCTATCTGAATAAAACAACAACTTGCCTAGTATAGATGTCATTTACTTGAATCAATTGTTTATGGCTACAAATTTGACTATGCAGAAGCAAAAACAAAAACAAGAGAAGTTAGATGGAACTCCTATTTGGCGTAAAACATCATTGAATATCATATATCAAATGTTGCATACTTGTGCTGTTATAAATACCCAGGCAAAATTAACCAGTATGCCATAATCACTGTTATTTCATGGTATCTGATCCAGGAAAAATTACTGATATACCATGGTTAAATTTCAACCGTTTACCATGTTTATCATGTTATTTACTAGTATCTGATCGCTGACCACAATAAATTGTGGTCAGCAATGAAATACAATAAACTATTTTTTGTGTAAGCAAGATCAAATTAGCCTGTGTGACACTTCAAACAAATTAATATGAACACACAACAAAGCCTCTGGCCAGCATCAAATCTGACGAAAGTCTTCGTTTTGTATTCTGTACATCGATAAGGTCTTAAATCCTCTTCAAAGGGTCATCAAATTTTCTCTCTCTCCCCCCCCCTCTCTCTCTCTGTCTGTAAGACCATGATAGCATCAGTAGCCTAAGTTAAAACATTAGAGTGAAACACAAGTTTTTATCTCTTCATAAGAAAGGAAATTCAATTCATGCATTGACAGATAGGATTATTGCGAGTACATTACATACGAATGTCTTCAGTCCTCGAGGGACAAGACCAGAATTATGCAAACAGTTTATGATACAGATTGTTTTATTTCTTGCCACATTCGTGTCCCTTTTGTACCATTTATTGTCACAGACTGACAGTTAATATAAATTAATTGACCGCAATCCCAGAATTCTATCTGTACAAAACAACAACTTGCCTAGTATAGATGTCATTTACTTGAATCAAATGTTTATGGACACGAATTTGACTATGCCGAAGCCCCAAAACAAGAGAACTTAGATGGAACTCCTATTCGGCGTAATACATCATTGAATAATATTATTATCATATACCGCTACTTATCAAATGTTGCATTCTTGTGCTGATATAAAACCCAGGCAAAATTAACCAGTATACCATAATTACTGTTATTTCATGGTATCTGATCCAGGAAAAATTACTTATAAACAATGGTTAAATTTCAAGGGTTAACCATTGTTATAATGCTATTTCATGGTATCTGTTTGCTGACCATGATAACGGTTAACTATGGTTATCATGTTATCTGTTTGCTGACCACAATAAATTGTGGTCAGCAATGAAATACCATAAACTATTCTTGTGTAAGCAAAATCAAATGAGCCTGTGTGACATTTCAAACAAATTCATATGTTCACACAGCAAAGCCTCTGGCCAGCCTCAAATCTGACCAACGTCTTCGTTTTGTATTCTGTACATCGATAAGGTCTTAAATCCTCTTCAAAGGGTCACCAAATTTTCTCTCTTTCCCTCCCCCGCTCTCTCTCTGTCTGTAAGACCATGATTGCATCAGTAGCTTAAGTTAAAACATTAAAGTGAAACACAAGTTTTTATCTCTTTATAAGAAAGGAAATTCAATTCATGCATTGACAGATAGAATTATTGCAAGTACATTCTATATGAATGTCTTCAGTCCTCGAGGGACAAGACCAGAATTATGCAAACAGTTTATGATACAGATTGTTTTATTTCTTGCCACATTCGTGTCCCTATTGTACCATTTATTGTCACAGACTGACAGTTAATATAAATTGATTGACCGCAATCCCAGAAATCTATCTGTACAAAACAACAACTTGCCTAGTATAGAGTAGGTCCGGGTAATTCCGTACATGCGGGAAATTCCGTACACTTGAATTAATTATGTATTTCTTATAAAATGCATTTCAAATTATTTTAGAAATAAACCTGGTTTTAAACAAGCCAATATACCTCAAACCATATGTCGGATAATTACTACGCAATCGTAACCTTTTGTTTTGCTCATCGCCGATTTAAGGCGGCACTACCTGAGTCACTCCCTAATTCTCAAATACCCAGTCAGATAAGTACGAAAAGGTCACTCGGTACCATCTGTCCAAATGTCTGTATATATACCCAATGCTTACGTGAATTGTGAATCATAGTTTAACTTATTGAAGAATAAGAAATACTTTTCACTCTCCTGGTAATACTTTTTTGTGAAACCTAGTTCCTTGTAGATAAAATGAGATTTTTCATACTATACGGAATTAGCCCACATTAAGAAAAGTACAATTGTAGGGCAAGGCTAATTTCGTACAGGCCAATATTATTTTACCCATCAAGACCATAACAAATGATAATTGACATTATATATTTGTTTAGGATAATCACAACCTTGTAACTATACGTTGAAAAGGCTTGACTAACTTGCATTGGCCCAGCGGCCCCAGAGCAATTAGTTTTTCTTCAGTAAACAGTTTAGCCTAATGAAGCAGTAGTTACAGTGTTTTGATCGCCTACTAACGTTTAAAGTTTTCTCAGTGGATGCGCAAAACCGTCTACCAAGCATGAAGAGGTCCCATTATTGCCTCATAGGCTCGCCACACTTAATACTTAGAAGCCCATGTTTGCCTTTTATGAACATTAAACTGTATAAATTATGAATATGCCCCATCCACTAAACTAAGCTATTACTTTTACCGCCCCGTTATTCATAACCGATTTTCCCGACGAAGCGTACGAATTAACCCGCTTATGTACGGAATTGGCCGGTATCTGCTACGGGCCTTTATTGCAATTTTTCTAAACATATGGCATAGTTTTTAGAGTTAAATAAGGCGTATTCGCTAGAAGAAATATAATAGCCTTAAGAAAGTATGTTATTATGATCGTCCTAAAAGAGACGTTCTCAAAATAATCGAAACTATCCAAATCCGTACGGAATTACCCGGACCGACTCTAGATGTCATTTACTTGAATCAATTGTTTATGGCTGCAAATTTGACTACCAGGAAGCAAATACAAGAGAACTTGAATGGAACTCTTATTCAGCAAAAAAAACATAATTAAATAATATCATTATCACATGGTATATACTAATCAAATGTTTCATACTATAAGTACAAACACAGAAGTCTTGTTCAATGTAGCCTATAATGTTGTCAGGCACCAAACTGGTCAAACAAGACATTTTTAAATATTAATTAAGTTAAAATGTAGCTTGCGCTACTAGAACCCTTAACCCTTTCCTGTTTTACAAAATTTTGGACCTGTCCAAATTCAAAGGTTTTGCAGACGAAAATTAAAAGTGAATTTAATTTGAAAAATAACTACTCAGTAGGGTAGAAAATAGTGTTGAAAAAGAAGAAATTGCTTGTCAGAAGCAATTTCTTCTTTTTTCACAATGTTTTCTCAATCATAAAATCACAGGCACGTAAAAAGCAGGGATTAAACAGCAAACGGTTAAAATATCTTCAATAACAGCTGAGATATGAACAAGTTCTAAGTTTGTCTTGCCAACAAGTATGCCATTGTCTACGCCAACAGCAACACCAACAAAAACAATACCAAAGTGATGATAATACCTAGGATTTTCTCACAAAACAGCACAGCTACCAATGGGCAATTTGTAAGAAACAAAATTCAAGATTACAAAGATTCAGGTTAAAGTAGTGAGCATCACTCACAAAACAGTCATGTTTACCTAAGATCAGCTTCTTCCCCAGCTATCTCTTCCACACCTTCTGCCAGGTAATAAATATAATCCATGGCTTAGTTCTCCCTTTGTCAAGATGTTTGTAATTTACACTTGTAAGGGAATATCAGTTGAAAGATATATGCTCTGAGCTTTGATTTCTTTCCTACATTTGAACAAATTCAGTGCTTCATGATAGACTATGTAAATTGAGTATGTGTGTGACATTTCCAACCATTTCACACATGTCCAGGTACAAATGTTAAGCCACATAGACAATGACACAATGCAATAAGAATAAATGTTGACTGTCAGAAGAGGGATTAAGACCGTTTCTGCCTATATTGTGCACAGTGATGACTCTGGTCAGACTGAGCGTATGCACAGGCTGCCCAGAAGCTTTGCTTAATTGCGCACATATGAAATTGTTGGAAATGTCACACTCTGGCTCAATTAATGTTAGTGTGATGGTGAGATATTATCAGCATCATGAGCAGCGCATTGAAAATACTCTGATTGTGAGCCAAGACTATGAACCCCTACTTTCCCATTAAACTCATAGTAAAAGAAAGACTCTGATCAGACTGTACAGATGCACAGACTGATCGGAGTCTTAATTTTACACACAATCATGAAAAAGTCGGAAATAACAAGCACAGGCACAATTCATCTATTATTTCATTTATCACTGATTAACATGGATTTGTGCACATAAATCAGAAATGCATCTAATCGTCCGTAAGAAATTAATTCTAGTATCCTTCAAATTCACACCTTATTCTTAAAATTACATTAACACCATATCGGGTACTTTAAAAATCATTTTTACAGGTGGGAGAAAAACGCCTGTTAACTGGCAATGATATAATTTGCACCGACTTTCACCAGGTAATTTCGTTCAAAATTTAATTGGAAAGTCAAATAAGCCTAGCGAAATTCAGGTACAACAACACACACACTCAAAATATAAGAATTTAACCACTTTCAAAAATAGAAAAACGTTTAATTAAAACCCAACAACAAAGTGTGTTTGAATGCAAACATGCAACTCATTTTTTTCATTCTGAAAATAGAATCCAATTACGAAGGGAATACAAAACAAACAGTTGGGAAAACCGGCTCGTATTGAATATCTGCCATTCTCTATCCCACTATAGTCTCTACCACCCATTCATGTATTGGTTCTGTTACCTCATTAAGAAAATCCCAGGATAAGAGGAACATGTGACAATCTAAATCATTTATTTGAATTCCAAACCCTATGTTGTGGGTACTCATTGGAATCGTCTTGTCTCACAATATAAGGTTTAGTTGAAAAATAATGAAATTTCTTATCGAAAATTCTTAATTGTCCCATTTATCCATAGCTCTCATTAACAGTTTTGGGATCTGCCCACATTTCTCTTAATGGATCAATTAAGAAAATATATAGAAGCTATTGGTTTACTTCTAAATCCTTGTAATTACAGCTTGATTTGGTCTTTAATTACAGGACTTTGAAAGGAAGGTTGTGTTCATAGACTTGAACATACAGCTGATGTAAAACATGTAGTAAGTCTATCATGGTTATGGTCAGGATGGGTTTTTAAACCAAGGACAAACCAAAAAGGCTTAATTGAGTGTCACCTAAGTGTATCAAAATAAGCCTACCAGCAAAAGATCAGCATCACCAAAGTATTCCTGAAACAACCTAATATTTAAAAGTTGAGCATCACATAAGTGTATCCAAATAACTCATCTGAGCATCCAATAAGACTATCCAAATAACTCATCTAAGCATCTGATAAGTTTTTCCAAATAATTCATCTGAGCATTACATAATTGTATCCAAATAATTCCTCTGAGTATCACATAAGTGTATCCAGATAACTCATCTTAGCATCTGATAAGTGGGTCCAAATAACTAATCTGAGCATCACATAATTATATCCAAATAATTCATCTGAGCATCACATAAGTGTATCTAAAAAATAACTCATCTGAGCATCTCAAGTGTGTCCAAATAACTCATCTGAGCATCTCATAAGTATATTCAAATAACTCATATGTAAAAGTTAACCATCACCCAAAATTGAGTGTAGCCAAGACAAACCAAATTGGATTAGTTTGCACGAGTAAAGTCTGGCTGTATCAAAACTAGGCTTTCTGCAAAAGTTGAGTATCACCAAAGTGTAAATTTTGATACAAACCAAATTGTTTTAGTTGAACATTCTCCTCATTTGGTCTGCAAAAGTTGAGCATTACCAAAGTGTGTACCTGAGACAAGCTGATCTGCGTTGAGATAAGCATCACCTCAGTGTGCTAGCTTGAATATAACCTGTAGTCACAAGGTCTTGGTTTTTCACTGTCATACACTGAATTCTTGTAAGGCAAGTGTTAAAACACTCCTCCACCAAAAAGTGGCCATTAGTCTTAAATAATTACATATCCTTTCAGCTATGTAATCATCGGGTTTACCTCCCCTGATCCAGACTCTTCAACAAATCTTGGGGCTTAGCTTAACATTGTCATATGTGCATTTACAACTATACCAGGGGTGTGGAAATACAGAGTTTCTCCACTTGTCCCTGGACAAGAAAAAGCCGATTTCTGAATTGTCTAGGATCAATATGAACTTGTCCACAAAAAGTAGGTAGATAAATATTGAGAAAATATTGTTTTCAATGAAGAAAATGCTGTAACCCAGCATTTTCTTCATTGAAGACAGTATTTTCTTCCCTTTGATTGATACAAACAAATAATGACTTTTCTCTTAGATCTTTTTTGTAATGTATCAAAATTGTAAACCACTGAAAATTTTGAAACTGAATAAAATGCTAAAATATTTCCAGATGTTTTTTGACATAGATCTATTATTTTGTCTTTTCTTCAATTTTTTCACCAGACTTAAGTTAATGTATATCAATTAAATTATCAATAATTAAGCTTCTGATTGCTTTCATAATACTTTTCAAACTAATCATTTGCTTGTTTGTTTCATCAGTCTTATCTTCAGGTTACATGATGTTTTGTTTGTTTGAATGGGGTTTTAAGCCACTTTCAACAATCTTTCTGTTATATCCAATTGGCTAGAGCACCTAACAATGTATTCCTGATATTTCTCACACCAGGACTACCATTACAGCCTTACCTAGCCTCCAGCTTCTATCTTGTATAGGTTTATGATTATCAACCCATTGATGAGAGGAAAATAGTCACAAATGATGTGTCACCATCAGGTATTGAACCTGGACCCTCTAGATGGACAGTCAAAGGCACTAGGAACTGTGCTATTTCAGCCGCTTTTTACATGATGATGTATATCACTTGTATCAGTGTAATGTTACAAACTAAAAGAACTTCATGTAATTAGTAAATCAAATAAACATCATTATAACATATGGTTCAAAGCATTTCTAAGATTCATGTAGAAATTTCATACAGCGAGCTTTAGAAGGCAAACAAGTTCAATATGGTACTGCTGAGTACATTCTGACAGTTAACCCATTATTTGACAACATATTTTTAGACTGGCCTGAATTCGAAGTTATTTTGGACAGTACTTTCAAAATGATTGCCTTTAACCCTTTTCATGCTGAGCCAAGAATATTCCTACTTTGAAAGAAGGTATATAAAGAATGATGAACCAATGGAAACATGTGTGCAGGCTGATCGTAGTCTATACCTCCCGCCATGCAGGAATATTGCAGGTTTAGTATGATAAGGGTTAATATCATGACTTTTTCTTTGAATGAGTTTAAACATCTTTTTTAACAAGGTGCCAAATTGTCAAAAGATACCCCCGTCACACTGCTTAGTATTAACTGGGGGTTTCAAAAGAACTGAGGTTATTTTGAATGAATATTTTTTGCACCCATGAAGTTTCATGATCCTAGCTATTATACTTTTAGAGATATACTCCGGACAAGATTCTAGTATGAAAAACAACAATGGGCAATAACTAAAAAAATAGGCAAGGTAGAGTTATGGTTCTTGTGCGCTGCACCCCCCCTTGATGACATCTATACACCCATGAAGTTTCATGATCCTAGCTATTATACTTTTAGAGATATACTCCGGACAAGATTCTAGTATGAAAAACAACAAAGGGCAATAACTCAAAAAATAGGTCAGGTAGAGTTATGGTTCTTGTGCACTAAACTCCCCCTTGGTGAGATCTTTACACCCATGAAGTTTCATGATCCTAGCTATTATACTTTTAGAGATATACTCCGGACAAGATTCAAGTCTGAAAAACAACAAAGGGCAATAACTCAAAAAATAGGCCAGGTAGAGTTGTGGTTCTTGTGCACTGCACTCCCCCTTGGTGAGATCTATACACCCATGAAGTTTCATGATCCTAGCTATTATACTTTAAGAGATATACTCCGGACAAGATTCTAGTATGAAAAACAACAAAGGGCAATAACTCAGAAAATAGGCCAGGTAGGGTTATGTTTCTTGTGCACTGCACTCTCCCTTGGTAAGATCTATACACCCATGAAGTTTCATGATCCTAGCTATTATACTTTAAGAGATATACTCTGGACAAGATTCTAGTATGAAAAACAACAATGGGCAATAACTAAAAAAATAGGCAAGGTAGAGTTATGGTTCTTGTGCGCTGCACTCCCCCATGGTGAGATCTATACACCCATGAAGTTTCATGATCCTAGCTATTATACTTTTAGAGATATACTCCGGATAAGATTCTAGTATGAAAAACAACAAAGGGCAATAACTCAAAAAATAGGCCAGGTAGAGTTATGTTTCTTGTGCACTGCACTCCCCCTTGATGAGAAGAATACAATTGCCAAGTTTGAAGTCCATCGGACTTCAAGTGACAGAGTTATGCTCCGGACAAAGAAGTGGACGCCGCCGGATGCCCGGACAACCGGACGCCAGACTCCACGGATGATCCCATAATACGTCCCGTCTTCGACGGGCATATAAAAAGATAATACAGTCATATCAGGGCAGTTGGAGCACCTAACCATGGATTCTTGGATTCTTTTTAAGAAATACCACTTATATATTTCTTAGCCTCCAGCTGCTGCTCATCCCATCTAGGTTTGTTATTATTTACCCAAATGTCCCAAACAACATTTCCCACATCCAAGGATAAAACCTAAGATCTTTATCAAGATTCTACAATCTAGTCATGGAAAACTATTGTGGAAATGAAGAAATTGATCATGAAAATGTTATTGATGAAAACAGTTTCTTCATTTTATACCTTTTTCCTTAAAACATCAAATGAGAAGTCCTTTATACAAAATTTTAGCTCCCCATTTGTTTTGTAGAGCCTCTTGGAATGTTAAGCATTGTCATGCTAAGTAAAAACCTTGGCAATATTGCTGTGAAATCAAAGTGCTAAATGATCTGGATGCACTAATTGCAAGTCAGCATTTTTCTAAGAAAATATTTTTTCCAAAACTTTAGGGTTTAAGAAGGAAAATCAGGTGTCATAGACTTAGATCAGACTGAACATATAGGCATCCTTTTTCTCTATACCTCTTGCAAAATCAGATATTCTGGATTCAGTATGACAAGGGTTATGAAAGTTTATAGTTATAAATGAGCCTGTGCATGACATTTCCAACAATTTCATTTGCGCGCAAAGTTAAGACTCAGATTAGCCTGTGCAGGTGCACAGTCTAATCCGATTCTTCACTATGCCCTTGATAGATGGTTACAGACCTAAATATGCTGTTCACAACCCAGGATTAATTTTCATGCACTGTGTGATTTTCCAGACTACTCAACATCTGTTCATCATGCACAAATGAAATTGTTGGAAATGTCACGCACAGGCTCAAATATCTTAAAATTTGAGGGGCATAAAATACAATTGTTTAAAAGACACACAGTCACAAGGGAAATAACCCACAAATCTACAATCTTAAACTTTCTCTTGAGTTACCTTTCCTTTTTAAATTGTTTCTTTTCCCCTTAATTAGGTCCAAGAAGGGTTTCTCATTAGATCCCCTGAATCAGCACATTAATGAGTACCCACAGCATAGGGTTTATGCAAACATTATTTTAATATTTTATTCAAAATCGAAATAACCCCCTTGTTCTGTGGTCCTGCACACAATATCTATTTCAACATTAAATGGATGATCAAAAACAATTCTGACACCTCATGTGCTAAGAGGGACCATATGGGAAGCAAACACAATAAATATTTGGAAAAAGGATGGATTCAGCATAGGTCAACCAGAAGGTGTATTTCAGAAGTAATTACATAGGATTTTTTTAAGTAGAGTAAGCTGAGTAACCATTCTAGATTCAGAAAGTTTGTTATTTTGAAAATATTTCGACACTCAGGTCAGTCTGCACAGATCTTGCAGTCTGACAAATCGACGGCTCAGCTCAAGTAGTTGTAACTGCCTATAAACATATAGGCAGTTACAACTGTTTCACGCTGAGCCCCTGAGATAGTGACACTTTTCGCACATCTCTTATGGTCCCATTTTGTTTTTTTTTGGTCATAATTTTAGATAAAGAGAAAATACAAGATACTTACAACTGCTTTAAGGATAAAACATTCCTCCATATGTGCGGCATGATCCCTGTATCCCATAAAAATCCTTTAATTCTTCAAAAACACATTTCACCCCTATAGTCCATTGAAAACTAATATTCAATTAATGTCTACTAATTTCCTATTTTCCATCACTGTTTTTCCAACACATTTTGATTTTTATAGTGAAGTTCAGGAAGACCTACCCCCATGAAAAATGTTGAAATTGGCATGGCAAATGTTTTTGCAGATGATGTCTTTTTCATTATAACTTTCTAGCAAAAATAATTATGTAGTTATTTCTTTGTATATAAAATCTTATTCCTTAAATGTTGGCCATAGGTTTCAGATAAAGTCAATTTCAACATTTGACCTTGACCTATAACATTGACCTTTTTGGAACCTGAAAAAAACTATTTACTAAGCAGATCTAATCATTAAAGTGATTATGTGAGCAAAAATTTTGAAATTCACAAGTTGAAGATGTGCAGTCTGATCTCAGCCTACTCTGCCTTATTTCAACTTAACCCTTTGTCATGCTGAATAATTTTTTTTCAAGCTTTCCTTGTTTCAGAAAGTAAAATTAGGGGGCTGGAGCTAAAGACAAAGATCAGGCTGCACATATGTGCGGGCTGATGTTTGTCTTTTACTCCAGCCACCTGAAATCAACACTGATTATCCCGCTGATAAAAGTTGAAGTTGAAGCTCCAGCCAAGGCAGGTATATTCTGGGTTCAGCATGGCAAGGGTTAACAATTGTGGGTAAAAATCAAGTCAGACCGGTTGAAATTTTACAAAGTATTGTCTATCTCTGAAATATATGTGACCTGACAGGCAAAAAGGGGCAATGTGGGAAGTGTGTAAATTGTCGGGATTGGTCCAACTGCACGACCTGTGCAGACTGACCAGAGTCAAAACTTACGAAAATTACACAATTTCTGAACATAGATCAATTATTCTACCTTCCAATTAAATATCCAAAATCCCCCTTCCAATTGACCTATGCGAGTTGACAGATGGTCCCTTTTTGCATGGTGGGTCACATTTTTAATTTCAGCAGGCTAAGGGTAAAATTTATATTGGATTAACCTATAAGCATGTTGAAGATGAAGAATCAGATTGGTACATCATGACTTCAACATCATGATTCTGATCCCTATCAAATTCTTAGATCAAAGAACAAAATATTTTTCTCACACATAGATTCCATTTACAGTTTCTTAATTTCTATTCCTTGAAATGCAGTTTAACAGCTGGTTATTAACCTTTGTAATGCTGAATGAAAAACTTGACAAAATTTTATGAAAATCAAATTACTAAAAGCACTGGATGCACTTTGTGAAAGAGAAAAACAAGATGTGTTTGTGAAACATGAATGCCGCACGCCCTTAAAGAGATTACTATTTAAAACTTTGCCCTTGACAGATGAACCCTGTCACATGACCTTGACCTTGGTAGGTGTACATGTGCATTAGTGAGACCTATCATCATACCAAATGAGAGCATTGTATCTTGAATATCATTGAAGTAATTTGCAATGTAATGTTTTTTAGTTAAGTTTGCAGACAAACAGACAGACAGGCAACAGTAAAACGATATGCCCCCAATTTTTCAATGCGGGGCATAAAAAGACAAGAAATAAGAGACCAGTGTTTATTCTAGGATTTGAAATATGTGGTGGATTTGAGCACAAAAACTAAACAACTGAATGCTTTTCAATTCATGCTTGGTGTTCATGATGGTGAAAAAATACCCCATCAGTGTTGAAAATATGGGGGATCTTTGAAAAAATTGAGGCATTTATCTCCTAATCCCCCTGCCTAGAAATAACACCTAGAGATGTTAAAAAGGTTTTGAGTTGATACCAAGAGTAAAGGACCATCTTACTTGGACAGAGTTCTAGTCTAGACCTTTTGGCATGTTATTTGAACATATAACATTCAATTTTGTGGCTTTGAACGTGTTAACATCTTGTCAAAGGGAACAAGTTGAGAGACCTTATATATTATTTAGTATTTTTGACCCCTACCATCAAATGGCACCATCTGGGAAGTGCAAAAAGTGTCTGTGCAGACTGACCAGAATCAAAACTGTTCGCAAGTAACCAATTTTCTGAATCAAGAATGATTACTCTACTTCCAATGTAATTATTTCCGAAATTTGCCTGATGATCAACTTAAACTGGATCTAACCTTTTTTTCAAATTACCGGTATTTATTTGACAGAATTCCAAGATGGTCTCTTTTTGTGTGACAGGTCACATTATTGTATTGTATTATTTTTCAAAAATGTTGAAGTAACAAGTATCAGAACTTTATTGCGCTGACATTATATTTCCTCTTTTTGCCAAAAATCCGCAAAATGTCAAAACTAAATGCTTCTAATTTAGATAGGGACATTCTAATAACCATCTACATGATTTTTTTCCTCATGACATTTTATAAGTCAAGTGAGGTTTTAGAATGAAAAAGATACAAAATTATAATACATCATAAACAGTGAATTATATTTTAATACCATGCATGCAGCTTAAATGTTTTACTATAATATATATCCACATTTTTTAACTGATTATTTTTTATCATTATTGATAAAGAGTTTGATATTTTGTTCAACATTTAAAACGTTTAATTTTACTAGTAGAATTTAAATCTTTATCTTCCTTAACTTAAATCTAATGTTTTTAACAAATTATCAATTGCTTGATACAATCAGTTTCTCCTTTTCCTACAAGATTTCTACCATATGGGATAATTTCATTCAAATTACACTTATTTTGCCTTATATTCTGAAGCAATTTCTTTCATTTTTTACATAAAAACAAGTTGTTATAATCTCCAGTTTTCTTTCACGTTCTTTTACCTTTCAACATCAGTTAAACAAGTAAAAAATATGCAAGTTTGTGATGTGAAAGACAACAAAATGTGTGTGTGAAACACAAATACCTCCCCTACCTCCTTCAAAAAGAAAAAGTTCTAAAGTTTGACCTTGATAGATGACCTTGACCCTGGTATCAGTAGATGCATACTAATCCTACCTATCATTATGCTTTTTATGTACATGATATCTTGAATAAATTCTGATTTATCATGCATGTGGTATAAAGGTATTTCTTAATGCTTCTCTTAATTTTTTTCTTAAAGTGAAATTAACAGTGTTTATAAAGGTTATAATGAAGTCAAGTATGTTTATTTCAAACACAAACAAAAACAGCACAAACTTTGACAGACTTTAAACACTTAAGTATAGGTTAAGTATCAATAACTCAAAATATCTTAAGATTATAAATATGCAGTAACTTAACTTGGAATAAGTTGTTGAGCCACATTTAAGGAATAGTAATATCTATGTCTGAATGCAAGTGCGGAGGTGGGGAACTCCCATGCCCAACTTGTCCGACATGCGGGCAAGTACATTTTTCTAAGTCACTTGTCCATAGACAAGTAAATACTAGAGCAAATCTTGATACAGTACTAAAATATATAGGAGGAAAGTCAACCTATTGTTTGTATCAAAGGGGAGACAACACAGTGAGTGTCTTTAATGAAGATAATGCTGGGTTTCAGCATTTTCTCCATTAAAAACAATGTTTTTCTCAATATTTATTAATTCATTTTTTGTAGGCAAGTTCATTTTGATTCTGGACAAGTAGCAAATTGACTTTTACTTGTCCATGGACAAGTGTAGAAAAGTTGTATTTCCACACCCAGCAGTGCTAGCTACTTGCTATAGCTACTTGTTGTATTATCATTCTACTATGTATAGCATCCACAGCACTTAAACCTACATTCACAAGGGTAACCATATTGACATCTGAGTGGAGAAGAGCAACATAGATTTAATTTGTTTGCTCAAAAATTTCCACAGGCATATCAAGATTCAATCCAGGACCTTTTCGATCCCCAAACCACCATCCTAACCACTAGACCACAGACTCCACTTCACAATTATCATTAATGCGCTCATAAGTTAAAAGTTATTGATCAAAACAAAAAAAATAGTCCCTTAAACAATGTAAAACTTCTATTTTGATTAGCAATTTAGCAATTTGGAAAGCCTTTTTAACATAACTGATCCTAATCTTTACTGCATTTACATAATTAGGGACTTCTCAATTTCCATTTTTTTCCTATCATTTTGGACCGATAATACCTGCTTTTAATTATGTTAAGTGTCTAGGCCTGAAGCACATGTTGTAAATTCTTTCAACTGTAAGAGGATTTATATATACATTCAATAAACATATGTCTTTGTTCTAATTTATAGTAATAATATTTATCTTATTTATAAACTCTATAAAGTGGGCTTCAGTTTCTTCCAACAGAATTGGTGCCTTGGTCAGTTCAATCAATAGGTAAATAAGTAAAACCTGTGTAGATAAATATAATAATCCTCTATGTGCGACCAAAATACCGTATCTACAGCTTTCTTTAATGCTTTTCGGTGGTTTATCGAGAAATAACGGTAGATTATCACTTGATAAACTCACCGCAAAAGCAGTGAAATTATCAAAAACTTATACCCTGCTTTTGTGCATTTCATCCTATCTGACGTCATCTATGCGGGGCGAAATAAGTGACGTCACAATGAACGTTGCATAGCAATCACGCGCAAAATGACGCGCTTTACGAAAATATGTCCTAGAAATTTCATATTTTGTCTCATTTTTGCATTTAAGAAATAGACTAATCGTTTGTTTTTCGAGTAAGATCGATTAATATTTCATTTTGTGAAAAACAAAAGCTATATTTTCACTTGTGGGCATGCCACTCGTGAAAATATAGCTTTTGTTGTTCACTCAATGAACCATAAATCGATCTTACACTTAAACAAACGATTATCCTCTATTTATTCAAGCTGTAGATACAACATTTCGGTTGTGCCAAAGCTATATGAAGTTTAGGTGGGCAACTCACATACATTCATGGATTTCTTACAGTTTAATTATGTTATGTCCTTGAAAGTGATTGCTTAAATGTCAAGCCGACACAAAACACTAATATCCTCAAATGAGATTTTTTCTAACAATTGACCTTTAATAATTGACTTTCACCTTGATGGATGACCTTAAGAATAAATGGTGTATATTGATGAGAGAAAACTATATGCCACATGAAATTTTGAGCATTGTAATTCAAATAGTGCTGAAGTCATTGCAAGATGTTTAGATTGCAGGTTAAGTTTTTGCAGACAGACACCAGTAAAAACAAATTATATGCCATCATTCTATTGATGTTGTGGCTTTAAATATCCTAACAATGTAATTTGTAACCAATATTTGAATGATTGAACCTTGTCAACAATTGCATGCTATCAGTGCAGTATATGTTTGCTGCAAAGTTTGAAATGAGTCTTTCTATGTAGTTTGGATCAATTCCCTCCATTAATCACCAAGAAATTGAGCAGACAAGATTTTTATGAAAGGGAGATAACTCCATCCAAAAGTCGATGGACCATAACTAATGTCTACCTTCCAGTGTTGGAATTTTTGAAATGCAATACCTCTGGTTGACTTATGTAAGAACCAATCTCTACTTCTGAAATTTATTGAATGGAGTTCCCAGATCGTCCTTTTTGCGTGATGGCTCACATTTGGGTCCTGTCACGGAAATGGTTGATCAGTGCAAAACAGTTGTCTTAAAACATATAGGCAGTTACAACAGTTTCACACTAAGCAATCAATTAAAATAAGGAACAGCAGTGAGCTATCCATAGAATGAAGAATCGAAAAATTAGATTGGTTCTTGTACAGATCATCCGGAGGTTGCTTTTAAAAAATTGTATACAGGCAGGTAGAATGACCACTCTAGATTCAGAAAATCAACCAAGTGTGAAAAGCTTTCTTCCCTTGTCAGGCTACACAATCCGCAGTCTGGCTTCGATTATAGATTTGTCACTAAAATCAAGCAGTATCCAGATGGTCCCTTTCATCTGACAGCTCAAATATAATTATTACAAAGTATTTTTAAATATAGCACTTGACTAAGTTTTTTTTGAAAATGTCTGAATCACAAGATGATCCATACATAGAAAATTCACCAGAAAAACACACATTCTAAAACAGAAGCAGAAACACAGGTGAGAGTTAAGTTTGATATCCAATATACTAATACCATTTGCATTTACCCTTCTCATGCTGTTAAGCATATTCCTCACATACACAAAGCTTTGGCCGATAGTATAGGCTAAGATCAGACTGCACAGGTGAGCAGTCTGATCTTAGCCTGCACCATCTGGTTTTTTATTCATTATTTTGAAAAAAAAAAAACTTGATCAAGACTTGTTGAAATGTCCCTAGAATAAGCAAAGTGCTTGAAATTGAATTTAAATTTTACAATTTAAGGCTTAGAGCAGAAGCAAAAGCACACACACAAGTTTATTTTGATATCCAATTTGATAAAACTATTCACATTAAAGCCTCTTCAACGACTACAAAGTTAGAACAGATACAACGGTAATTTGTTTAAATTGACCCTGACCATATGTCAGATTATGGGGTCAAAGCAATTGGAAATGTAAATACAAATGGCTCAATTTTTAACTCGAACGAATTGAAGAAGATTCAGATGTAAAACAAACCAATGAAAAGTATCATATCCTCAATGGATGACCAAAACTTTGTGACTGCAGATTGATCAAGCTGTAGTTACCCGGTTCTGGTCACCAACTGATAATTTGACAGTGATTGTTCTCAAGGGCAGGTCCATAATTTTTTTAATGTAAGCAAATAAGTCCGAAAAATGTTCTTTTAATAATTTTCATCAGTAGATGAAACAAGAAGCCAATCAATCTCTAACATCTATTCATCATCATTTTTTATCTAATCACAATTAAGACAGATATCCATGCAAAATAACCAGAAACGTACTTTTTACAAAAGTGGGAGAACAGTTACAAGTTAATTTTCAATTTGATAAAACTATTATAATTAATATAGAACTTTCTTACTCTATTTCTCCTAATGAACACTTCCAGTAGATAAACATAACATGGTTAAGGACCTTTTTTTCTGATTTAGAACAAGATGTGTTTGTGAAACACGAATGCCCCCGTAACAGCGATCTCTCGATAAGGCAAAGGTTAAGTTTGGTTAAGTTTGGTTAAGTTTTCGGACAGACGTACGGACAGACAGACGGACAGACAGACGGACATGAGTAAAACAATATGCCCCCGATCTCTCTATACGGGGGCATAAAAATCATTAAACTTATGTCTTTTAGGCCCTTTTCCCTTTTATTCAAGGTAAATTTCATCTACACAATCATATAAATGATTGTGTAGAGGAAATTCACATGAAATTAGAGAAGAAGTCTCAAAAAGTTCTTAAACTTGGTATTAAAATTTGAAACAGGTTTTCTTAGTAAAAATATAGGTGCATATATGCTACTATTCGTGAGGGTGCTATTATAAGGGGAAATAAGGTATGCTGTTCAAAACATATTCCTGATGTACACAAAGCTTTGGTAGACAATATAGATTATGATCAGCCTGTACAGACTTGCAGGCTGATCCTAGCCTACATCATCTGCTTTCTTATTTATCAATTTGGGGGAAAAAACTAGATCCACACTTGTTGAAATGCCCCTAAAATCAGCAAATTGCTTCAAACAAAATTTAAATTCATCAGTAAAAAACTTTAAAGATCAGCCTGTATAGACTTGCAGTTTAGTCTCAGCCTTCACCATCGGCTTTCTTATTTATCTTTTTTTTTTTTGGGGGGGGGGGGGGGGGGAAGCATCCACACTTGAAATGTCCTTGAAATAGGGAAATTTGCTTGAAACAGAATTTAAATTCAACTGTAAAAGGCTTGGAGCAAAAGGACTGAAAAAATTTTATTTTGATATCCAATTTGATAAAACTATTCACATTAAAGCCTCTTCAACGACTACAAAGTTAGAACAGATACAACAGTAATTTGTTTAAATTGACCCTGGCCACATCTCAGATTACAAGGTAAAAGCAATTGGAAATGTAAATACAAATGGATAAATTTTTGACTGGAAAGAATTGAAGAAGGTTCATATGTAAACAACCTAGTAAAAAGTATCATATCATCATTGGGCCACAAAAACCTTGTAACTAGTTTGAAAACGTAGACTATTATGTAAAAAGTCAAAATTCTAGCAAAAAGGTTTAACAAGTTAAGACATTTTGCTTCTCTTCTGAGCTTTCATTTTTTTCTTTGATTGTCCATAAGTTTTTCTTGGAGAGGGTGGGGTGGGAGTTGGGGTGGACTCAGACATGACCCTTAAGATCTTGCGAGTCAATGATGTGGAGGCACTTTTACAAATGTTTCACTCTACCTGCCTGGATTTATAGGTTCAACACTTGTATACTTGAAGAAAATTCTTGAATAGAAATGAAATAAAATCAAAATTACTGAAGTACAGGTAATGCCAATTGTGAGAAAAATATTATTTTGGATAAATAAGTTTTAAACTTTCTGGTTTAGAATTTGAGAAAAACAGGTGGCATTGACTAAGATCAGACTGCACAGTTGTGCAGACTGATCTTTGTCTATACCTCCTGCTTAAGTGGGAATGTTCCAGGCTCAGCATGACAAGGGGTGATTTATGGTAGAGATATTTATTAAGAAACCCTGTTCATCAGTTTAACTTTTACAATTACAGAAAATCTTACAAACAAAGGGATGCAACTCCTGTAACAATGTTACACAATTTCAACTGAATATCTTTTGATTTCAATTTATGTTGAAAATAAAAACTTTTATCCAAAATTTTCCAACTGAACCTTATTTTTTCATAATATCCAACTTACGTGTTTTGATGAATTCACTAGCTGTCCTCAAATGATCAAGATTAATTATTACATCACCGTTAAGTCATTTTGCCTAAAGGACTTAAAATACTTGAGAAATGTACTCAAAGCTAGGTCAACTTGCCTTGGTACATGTAATACAGTGACATTGAGTAAAGTGCAGTATTAAATAATACATGTGCAAAGTTTTAAAGTATTAAGTTCGAATAGTTACTAAGACCTTGCGTTTTTCACAGACTTGTAAAATTCCAAACCCCAAAGGGATAATTGACATAATTCATAAATGCCATAGCAATAGCAATAGCATTAGATAGCAATAGACAGGGGTCGACACTAACGCTTAATGCAACCAGCCTGAAGGACCTGTTAGCCACAAATCTTACGGGTCCTCTCTGAAGGTAACAGGTCCCCCATGAAACAACACTAATTATTTAGCAACTAAAGGGGCAAATTGTAAAGAAAATAGTGTGGTAAAAGAGGAAATTGCTTGTGACAAGCAATTTCTTCTTTTCCAACAATGTTTTTTATTGGGAAAGGAAAAAGTAAATTGTATGGGAATGTCATTTTTTTTCAAAACTGGATCGTCAAGGAAATAATATGGCCATTAACTACAGGCCTGAAGGATACATCTACCAGTCCTGCCTAAAATCCACAAGCCTCAGAACTGGTGTTAGTGTCGATCCCTGAATAGATATACTAAACTTGAGCATGATGTCAGGGTAGCCCTTTTATTGTCACCCGTACACGGACTTCAATAGACCCTCATTTTTCTTGAATAGTTAAGCTAAAAGAGTTAAAAGACATACTCAACCAAACATCATTAACTCAGATGACCTTGATGCAGCCTGAGGGTCTTATACCTGAGACATTTGGACAGTAATCCACATCTTTATAATCATTATGCTAGACTATAGCCCTTGGGGTAAATATCCTTTGAACTGACAAAATATTAGTTAGTAAAAAATAATTAAGAGTATTACCAACATTGATGCAAGTTTTGTCCAAACGACCCTGTGACATGAATAGCCCCTAAAACTTTTCTTGAATTATTTAAGCTTTAAAAAGTTAAAATGTACTCAATCAAACATCATAAACCTAAAATTCATGTCCTTGAAGAAACCTGCTATCTGAGATATGTGGACAGTAATCCATGTCTTCCATGATATCATCGTTGGGTTATCGAAAGCTCTTAACTGCAGCTTCAATAAGCTGCAGTTGTGAGGTTTTGGTCGCCCATTGACATTTATTCTAGAGTGTAGCTCATGGAGGAAATATAAAGAAATATTACATTATAAAATAAATCATTGCTGTATAATGATGTAAAAAAAAAGATAACTCCCCATAAAAAGGTGTTGATCTTTATGAAGATATATGGCTATAAAAGCGTGGATCAAGAGAGGGTTTGGGGTCCGAGGGGATACTCCTCTTTATTTGATCATTTTCATGTAGATTTTCAAATTTTCAATTAAAATTGTGTTAGAATAGGAAAACTCCCCCCCCCCCCCCCCCACACACACACACACTTTTTGCTCGTTCAAAACCCCTTTACAGAAATCCTGGATCTGCTGCAGCTAAAATTAATTTCAAATAAAGATGTATAACTCACCGTAGAAGGTGTGAATCTTTACGACTGTGCCATGGCTGATTATGTTGTGGATGTGCCTTCTTGGAGAGCAGTGGTGCACACAGCTTGTTGCCCATCTTCTGAACAGCTTTACAACCTTATATCCATGTCTGAAAATAGAGGAAGTTTTCCTGATCAATTTTAACTTGTATGAGGTTCTGTTCTGAGGTAGGGGTTGCTATATAACCCCCTCCAGAAAATCATCAGAAATAAACAATTTTAATACTGGATCTGCACATAACTTGGACATGCAATGCAGAGTTTGTATTTGTTTTTTACAGAATACTTCTAAGGGAAGTAAACTCATGCAACATTTACCAGTAATCAGTACAGAACTTTGAGTTATCTTCCTTGATTTTGTAATTACACAAGCCCACACCTGATTTAAATTGCTCATACCTTTCTCACCCAAGAGACATAACTGTAAGTTTGAAGATCGAGTACATAATTTCTCTGAGGGCATAAGTTGAGTTTTTTATGGTAAAATATGCTGCCCAATTCAGAAATGAAGAGAGTACCTGTTGATTTCATGGAGGTATGAATCTAAAAACCTAATCACACTGTATAAATATGCGAATTGAGACTTTAGATCCATAGATTTCTATTTGGAGAGGACTCTGGTTCGATTGTAAATGCACAGACTGATCTCAGTCTTAACATGACTATGTCACATGGGAAACTGTTACTAATTATTCCTGAGGCTTATACAGTAAAATTCTAATCCACTTTCCTAAAATTTCTTCACTCTTTCCATGCTAAATAAAAAACCTGGACAAAATTGTATTAAAATCAAAGTGCTGAAAGTATTGAATGCACTAGCTGTAGGTATTTATTTTGAAAATATAATGATCCTGGTAGTATGATCCTGGTCTATATCTCCTGCAAAAGCAGAAATATTCCAGGTTCAGAATGACATGGGTTAAAATGACTGTTGTTTTTCAAGCAGGCTAAGCTGTGATCTCCCTAATGTTCAAAACTATTGCCTCTACATTATTCATTCACATCAATTTAATGCTAGAAATAAATGCACGATACAAGCTATTAATGTCAAAACATAGGAAATAAAAGATATGTTCAATGCAAGGTCATTTGTACAAACTACTTGTGAATTTTGTATGAAAATAATAAACCCAAGACCTGTTTTCTGTTCAATTTAGACAGCTTAAAAGCCCCTGTACATATTTTACCTATCATGCCTGTTTGCAGCATCTTTTGATCTAGGCTGTATTTTATCAACTGCAGACATGGAATAAAGATAAAAAGTGACTTATTAGTTTATTATTCTATTCTTCTATTTTCTATGGACCAAACAGTCCTCACAATGTCAGAACTTTGTAGATACAGCTCACCCCAAGTTGTAGTTACAAGGTTTTGGAACAACACTGATAGTGCACCCTCCGGGTAATTTCAGGGTCATTATCTCCAGTTGTAGATCTATTTGAGATATCAAAATATAAATCAAGCGGCCCAAGATAGTCTGTCTGTTTGAATTGGGTCTTTTATGTTACCCCGCTTTAAGGAAGTGGACCCATAAAAGTTCCGCAATGTTTCGGAAGTTTTGAACTTTCACAGTGTTAACTGATTTTTAAATGTTGTGGAACTTTTACGGGTCCGCCACCTTAAACATAATTGCAACTATATGTTGAATTGCACAGACTGGTTCACCTACCCATGGCTTCATGTTGTTTCTCACAACTGTACAAAAACAACATTTCATCTGAGCCACCACCTGCTCACCCAACTTCGGTAATACTTTTCTTCTTCTTCTTTTGGCAGGAGTCAAATGACTCGTGTAACAAGGACTTTTGTCAAAAATCGGATGAAAGTAAACTCATCATCCCAGGATTGACAGCCTGCATCAAGGATGACAAAACGGTGCAAACTTTTTTGCACCGTTTTGCCATCCTAAATGCAGGTAAGTTATTACTGATAGAGCAAACCAGATTTGGCCAAGAGGGTCTGCAACACTCCAACAGAGGTACAGATAAATTGGAATAAAATCTTTATTTCTCAAGGCAACTATATATAGTGGGTACTCGTTGAGTTTATCTTGGTCATGGTTTGTACTATTATTATTGGCTTACTTTGATCTAAAACCCAAAATTCCCCTTCTATCTGTAGCCCGGGCCTTTCCGCTCTAAGAAATTATATACCGAAAAACATCCTCAATTCTAAAGCCTTGTCATGCTGAACCCAGTATATTCCTGCTTTGGCAGGAGCTATAGACCAACATCAGTCTGCACATATGTGCAGTCTGATGTAAGTCTACACCACCTGTTTCTCACTTTCAAACCAGAATAGTCAAAAGATTTAGTTTTTCAAATAAAAATTGACCTACAGTTGGAACTTTCAGTGCTTTTTGCCCTTAGATTTTGATGAAAATTTTTAGCCAAAATTTATTCAGCATGACAAGTGTTAATAGGCCAAATTTCCTCTTATTTCATTACAATCAACCAATACGAATAACCTATACAGGTCTCTTCAATGTCTTTTATCAACCCTATGTGTAAGATATAAGGGAAGCAATCCATTGATTTGATTACTTAACCTTGACTAGCGAGCATGTCTCAATCTGTCAATATTGAGACAGGTAAAACCTAATGTTAGCATGGATATCATTGGTCCATTGTATCCTTTCATTTCATTGGCCAAAATGCATTGTTGATTCTGATTGGACTTTTTGTATATGGCGGTGGCGTGTCGACAAAAGCCGTGTACAAAATGATATAATAACACAGACAGAATTAAGGGTTAATTACAGTTAAATTCCCGATTTCAATATAAAGATGAAAGAGACCGCGGTCTTTGAATTGCGTGTCATGTATATTCAGCGTTGAAACATCTGGGCTCCCTTCTTTCCGAGACACATAAGATAAATATTCAAATTCTCTCTTTTTCTTAACTCTATTTTGTTAAAATGATTCCCCAGATTTTTTCAAGTTTATTATATTTTCGATGGGCCACTAAAATCACGCAAGTATAGTTAGAATAAAACTGTAGTTGCGCGGCTTTGGTAGCACATCGACGATTATCCAAATTCTTTTCTAATGAAAACTGACCGGTATTTGCACAAGAGAATTTTCACTTTCTAAATTATCTTACATTTCAATTTAAACGTTTTTGCATTACAAAAAACATGAACCTTATGACAGAAAACATACTTTTAAACGTTTAAACGAACATGAAGATTATTTTTTGTGTAAATAAAAAGTCTTGACTCGTTTCACTTAGTCATTCGCGTCTCGCGCTGTCTGATAAGTGATTGTGAATTTCCCTATATCCGGCAACACAAAAACCAGAATTCGTAGAATATTCTCAAAAATTCCTCATTGTCCATTAATTTTCCGGTTCTATACTACTCTCATTTTTCGACAGCCAGTGAAAACTCTGATGTCACGATGCGTCTGAGATATGTTGTTATTTAAAGATTTAATTTACAAAAATTAACTCTTAATTTTTTGGAATTATAGAATTTCAATGATTGTTTCTTCTATGAAAGCCACTGATTTCGCAATTTAAATAACCAAAAAATCACGAAAGATTGATTAATATTAATAGAGAAATAAATAAACGATACATAAATGTAGAGAAAATAAACAATGTCATGCCGTATAAAAGTAGATAAAAAGTAGATAAGTGTTTGTCGGAAGAAAATACAAGAAAAAGACTTTGTTTGGTTTATTTGTAAAAAAATGTTTAATGGCAAAGTTTTGTATTTATGAAAATTTTATGCTTTCCATGCAAAATTGATTTCTCATCTTTCGTTGCTTATTAACCACAAACATTATAATCGGAAAAGAACAAAAGAACTCTTTCAGGTAACCGAAAGCGGGTAACAAAAATTATTCAATCAGTGGTCTGAACGTTTTCCATTGCAAACGAATGCTAATGTCACATCATAAAGAAATTGTGTAAATAGAAGTTTTTCTAAACATCAACTTTATCACATTTAAATTTCTTTTCTCGTCAATGATGAATAAGATTGGTCATATCAATAAAAAGGTCTATAAGTGAACAAATAGTGGTAGAGTATTATATCATAAGGTCATTTCCTTTCCCATCTTCACGAGTCAAAGGATATCGAATCAATAATAAGTAAAGCGTTCATAACCCTCGACAAGATATTTCCTTCCAATAAACTCCGCCCATCCTTGCGCATGCAGAAAACTGCATGGTAAAAATTAGGTTTTTCCTGTCCCAGTATAGGAGGGTAGTGTAGATTGGGGCAGGTTAACAAGTCTATACTTAACCAAACAATAAGTTGTCTCTCTTAGACCATAAACCAAAACAGTAAATTTTACAACTACATGAAAATAAGTAGTCAGGCTGCCAGACTCTTCTTTACAGATTTTTTTCAAAGGGAATTAAATGTGTAAGTCATTAAAATCTCTCAATCAAGTCCCCTGTCTCTCAAAAGAAGAGTTGTTTTTGTCAAGCACTATATATATATAGTATAGTATCTATATACTATATAATATCAATATGAACTTGGATTAAAGAGGCTTATAATAGAATTTTTGTTTTCTAAAAATGCAAATGAACAGCTAAGGCCAGTCTAGGAAATACGCAACATCTGTGAAATTACTATTCTTACCTTTAGCAAGTGGAGCTGATAAAAATTGCTCCAAGAGGACATGTTAGCCTCTCTGATAGCCCTTATAATAAACATAATTCTAAATCCTTGACAAGATTAACTTCTCGGGTTAAGTGGGGAGTATGGGGCAATTTTAACTCTTGTCATACTTAATGAAAACCTTGGAAAAAATGCATTAAGGTAGTGGACCTGTAATAGTTCTGCAAAATTTCAGAAGACATGACCTTTAACAGTATTAACCGAGGTTTCCTAATGGTCTCATTAGGGAAACCTCAATTAACATAGTGGAAGATTATGAAATCCGAAATGTTGCGGAACTATTACAGATAGGCTACTTTAAAGTCAAAGTACTGAGAGCAATGGATGTGCTAATTATTCATCAGTATTTTATATGAAAATACTATTTTCAAACTTTTCTAGTGGAAAAAGGAAAATAGCAAGATATAGACTATGACCAGAATGCACATCTATGCAAGCTGGTTGATGTTTATATCTCCTGCCAAAGCAGAAAATTAATATTTCTAGTTCAGCATGACAAAGGTTAAGAAGTGTATGTAGAATCTCTTTTAAGGTAGTGGACCCATAATAGTTCCACAACGTTTGGGAGCACCTGATCTTTCACAATTTGTTAACAGGGTTTCTTAATGAAATCAGTTAACACTTACTAAGTCAAAGACTTCCAAAATGTTATAGAACTATTATGGGTCCACTACTTTAAGTTCAAAAGTATGCAAACCTGTACTTCAATCTTATTTGCTCTTGCTTACAATGGTTAAACCTGTTTTATTTTCAAAAGTAAGTATCAATTAGTGTTCAAAGGATTCCCAACTTGTGTCCTGCCTAATAATTAAGATGTCTTTTGTTTGTCGAAATAGACTAAATATCAGGAATGGAAAGCATTCATTACCGCTTCTGTAACCAGCTATTTTTAACCTTTCTTATCTTTTTTGAAAATTTTATTCTGGTCCGTCCAAATTAAAGAAGATCCGGATGAGATTGACAATTTGAAATTGAAACCTACCTATGTTGCAGGAAACATTGTGGAAAAATGACAAATTTCTTTTACAAGAAACATGTTTTTTTTCCACAATATTTTATTTAATTGAAACTGTCCTGAAATGCTGCACCAAAAAAAAAATGGGAAAAAGAAGAAATTGCTTGTAACAAGTATTTTTTTTCCCACATTTTTTTCTGAAGGATAGAATCTCAAGTATAACTGTAGGAGAACTGATTAGAAACACTAAGTTGTAACCCTTGACATGCTGAATAAAAAAATTAGCAAAACAGCACTTAAATCAAAGAGCTGAAAGCACTGGATACATAGATTGTGGATCTGCATTCAATTTAAAAAACTTTATTTCCAAACTTTTCTGGCTTATCAGGTAGTAAAATCTAAGATCAGACTTCACATCATTATGTACAGACTGATCTTTGTCTATACACCTAGGCTCTGCAAGAGATGGGTAAAGAAGTCAAGGATATTAAACTCATGGCTCATGCATGGATCCAAAGGGAAGTAATAGACAGGTTTTAAGTAATAAACGGTAAAGATATTATTATTTTTGAAAGTTATTTACTCTAGTTGCCAATGGAATCAGTTGTTGTGAGAAAAGCCAAGCCATATTTCATCCTGGCAACGCTCCATAAGACAATCCATCAAAGTGCAAATATTTATCATCAAAAATAGCAGACTCTTTCTAGACCTGAAAAATTAGTTGATAATCACTTAATAATCACTTATCTATAGATTTGTTTGAATGAGATGTTAAAGCTCTTTTTAACAACATTTCAGTTATGGCAGTAGCTGGAGCACCTAGCCATTGCTTCCTAGTGTTCCTACTGTGCAATCTGATCTTAGTCTTTACCATTTTAAACCAGAAGGGTTTATAAATTTTCATTTACAAAATATATACTGACTCACAATAAATTATTAGTGCATGAGTGCTTTCAGCACCTTGTAATTTGCCATGATTTTTATTCAGCATGAAATCCAAGAAATTCGGATTTAATTGAATAGATTCTTATGTCTAGGTATCTACCTCACCATAAGTCAATGAGGTAACTTCCTGTTTACAAAACAATTAGACTTCCATTTATCATTATATTCCCAGACAGGTATTTTGTTTACAGAATCCTATAATAAACCACTGTCTGTAATATAAAACAAACTATGATGGGTATTCCTGAAAATACCAAACAGAAAATCTATGTCAAACATGTATTTTGTTAGGTGGAATCTGTACAGTCACTTGTTTTCCATTTGTTTGGAATAATAACCTATTGTCTGGAATAATTACAAAATTATGATATGTTTTCCTAAAATACCATACAAAGTTTGTCCTAAAATACCATACAGAAACATCTGTATATCAATCATGTATTGGTAATGTAGGATCTGTACGGTCACTTGTTTCCCATCAGTACGGAACGATAATCCACTGTCTAAATAATTACAAATAATGAAGGTTTTTCTGAAAATACCATACAGAAAAATCTGCCAAATATGATATTTTTACTATTTGTTTTCTATTGTAAACATCAACACATATTGATTTCTGCATCAGTTATAATTCAAGATTATTGCCCTGGCAGGGCAGAGTCTAAGTATTGGTTTGTTGCATTAAAGAATAAGGTAATTGAGCTTTCTTTTATAATTATGACTTTAAATCGATAGTTGACATAATTCATCTTGAAGGTTGGCAACGAAACCCTCATAACTTCAACTTGTCCTAGCTGAAGTAACGAGGATTTGGTAACCCATTGATGAAATGTGTTCACTTTTGCTAAGCACTTTTATCCTATTAGTTGAAAAAATAGTTATTTACATGCGTTCATGACAACGGTCGGCTAACTTTTGAGACAACCCAATTATTGAAGAGTAAATTAGCCAAACTACGTCACACATAAGCTACACCCTGCCAGTTGAATAAAAATACTGAATAAATTAAAATGTACTGTACAAGCAAATTTGAATGAATAAAGCTTGGCCCTGCTTCATATCACTTCTATTCTAAATTTGAATACAGCTTTTTATTACTTAAACATTTTGTTTGATAATTAGATATTATAAATTACTTAGTAACTAAAAGCTTACATCATTTCACACCTTTTCATCCCCCCCCCCCCTTATTTCTTTGCCTCTTTTACATCTTCCTCTTTCCTTTCATCCCCATATCAAATTGATTTTTTCAAAGCTGATATAATTATTTGAATCCTTTAAGTCATGCCCACTTGTATTCTCAACCTGCATTACCTGTCAATGTACATCAATAAGACTTTGAGAATGTCAAGTTTATCAAGTTCAGTTTATATTCCTTAAAGTAGCAGATTGCAAAACATTCAAGTCTGTTTGGAACAATTACAAACTATATGACAGGTATTTCTGAGAATGTCATTGAGAAACATTCAATTAAAATAGATTCACAGTTTGTACTGTCACTTGTTACTCAGCTACATGGTCACTTGTTTTCTTTTGAATAAAAACTAGATGTAATAATGTTTGAATAACTAAAACTAAGATAGTTTTAATTCATTCACTTAGAATTTTTCTTCTTCAACAGGAGCCAGGGTGGTAAAGACAAAGATCAGCCTGCACATATGGCAAGATTTCCTGTTTTCACTGAACCTTTTTGGAAATCTATGGAAGTAAAAAGAAAAATGTTTTTTCCGTGGTTGCACACTTATCTCAACTGAATTCTTGAACTTAAGCCATGTGACAATTTGGATCACAGTGCTGATGATTCTTTGATTTGACCACTGCACAAATTGTAACTTGAATGTAGTGTAACGCCGCTTCCAAAATTTTTTCAGTTATATCGCATTGGCTGGAGCATGTAATTTAACAATGGATTCCTGGTATTTCTCTCACCACTACAACCATCACATCCTTTCCTAGCCTCCAGCTGCTATCTCACATAGGTCTACGATTATCAACCCATTACAAAGGAGAATCACGTGACAAAATAATTTTAGAAAGTCATAATTCTATCAATATGTGACTACTTTGAATTTGTTTTGAATCAGAGAAGGTAGCAAAATGTTAGAATTTGCTGAATGTAGGTGATCTTTAAAAAAATCTGCTGATAAAAAAGTTATTTGACGACCAAGTAAAATTTTACTTGGTCGTCAATAACTATAACTATACCCCCAATCGAATTCCTGGTGATTTTCTGTTTTCTCTGCTTTAAACTTTAATCATATCAGTCAAGTATTTACAGAATTATTGAGGATTATCAATAACTTTTTCTCACATGATTCCCAACTGTGATCATACTGTGTCCCATTTTTACAATAAAATGCATTGGGAAATGTAGAGAAAAGACTACATGTTCATCCAGGATAAAATGAGATTCTTGCTATATGATTTAAAACATCAGAAGTTCATATCACAAGTGAGTTCAAGAAATACCAAATATTTTATTTCTCCAGAGGGTTTTAGATAAGTGAAGCATTTTTTTCTCCCACTGTCTCCAAAGACAATTTACCAGACACACTTGGTGTGAAGTCAGGAAACATTTCCTGTATTGTTTCATAACCTATAAATCTGGACATGGTAGGGTTTACCTTAAAATATTGTAAGTACTACCATATTTCCTCTAATAATAGCGCAATCCCTAAAGGTAGCACCCCTACATTTTTATTTGCATACCTAATTTCTAAGAAATTTTTTAGACTTTTTCTCTATTTTGAGTAGAATTACCTCTAAACAACTATGATTGTTCAGAGGAAATTCACCTCAAATTAAAGGGAAAAGGGCCTAAAAGACATCAATTATTTTTAAATCACAAAATGCATACTAAAAATAGGCTCCCAAACCATGTTATGTATAGCTCCCAGGAGTGTTTATTAGGAGATAAATATTATGCATCTTTAGTTTTTAGCTCCACTGGCTGAAAGCCACTGGGGCTATTGTAATGGCGTTGTGTCCGTCGTGCGTCTGTCCGTACGTGCGTCCGGTCGTAAACTTTTTCTTTAAAAATCTTCTCCTCAGAAACTACTGGATGGATTTCAACCAAACTTCACAGAAATGATCCTTGGGTGACCCTCTTTCAAAGTTGTTCAAGAAATTTTGATCCGATGAAAAACATGGATTTAATGGGCGTGGCTAATTTCCAAATATGGTAAAAAGTGACTTTTCTCAGGTTCTAACGGATGGATATCAACCAAATTTTACATGAATGATCCTTGGGTGACCCTTTATCAGTCTACCAAAAATTATTGTGATTGGATCAAAAATATGTATTTTATGGGCGGAGGTCATTTCTCTATATGTTATATAGTGGAAACTTTAAAAATCAATTTCTCAGAATCCAACCGATGGATATCAACCAAATTTTACATGAATGATCCTTGGGTGACCCTTTATCAGTCTATCAAAAATTATTGTGATCGGATGAAAAATATGTATTTTATAGGCGGAGGTGATTTCTCTATATGTTATATAGTGGAAAATTTGAAAATCATTTTCTCAGAATCTAAATGATAGATATCAACCAAATTTTGCATGAATGATCCTTGGGTGACCCTTTATCAGTCTACCAAAAATTATTGTGATCGGATGAAAAATATGTATTTTTCAGGCGGAGGTGATTTCTCTATATGTTATATAGTGCAAACTTTGAAAATCATTTTCTCAGAATCTAAATGATGGATATCAATCAAACTTCATTAGTATGATCCTCGGGTGATCCATTATCATTCAGCCAAAAGTTATTGTGATTTGAAGAAAAATATGTCTTTTATGGGCGGAGGTCATTTCTCTATATATGTTATAATAGTGGAAAATTTAAAAATCTTCTCAACATCAGTAGAAGCCAAAATATCTAAAAATATAGTCAAAACTTAGATTTGCTATTACAAGAAATTCAAGCCTGTGGAGCGACACAAGCCATTCATGGCTTTCTAGTTTACTGTAATTTTACCTATACCCTGATGTGCACTGATAAAATAATGGCATTCATCCTCTACGTAATAATATATGTACTTATAATTCAACAAGGCGGCAAAATGTCACAAGACACACCTGTCGTATTGCTGGATGTCTAGCTATAAATCAAAGTACTGACAGTACTGAAAGCCAGGTCTTGAGTACATGTAAATGGTTGAACTCGTTCTCCTTTCAGGGAGAAACAAAACATAATAAAGTACAAAAAAGTAATTGCAACCTCAAATTTTAGAGACTTGCATAAAATCTCACAAAAGAAAAAGAAGCATTACAAAAATATACATACGCAATATCATGAGTTTTGGTTTAAACCTATTTATTTTACATCGATTGGGAAACATGTTCTTACAACTTAGATTAATCCCTCTCGATTCTGCTTCCTGGAAAATTCACCAGTACTCGCGCCGAATGTGTGGGCCAATGAAAGACCCAAGATCGATAGCCGCTCCCGGGAATCGAACTGGGTCAAGAGGCAGACGCTCTACCTCTAGACCACGGACACCACACAGTGTGTGAGTACATGAGTACATTGAATTGGTCAGAGGATATGTAATAAAAACTATTTCAAACGATAGAAAATTGTTTTTCCTTTTTCTCTTGATGATATGCAGTACTTCCGAAATGATTGGTTGAGATAACCCTATATCACCCCATTAACTATTCAACGCCAGCATCTTGTATCCTGTAGCAGACGACTTTAAAATAGATTGATTCAAAGCAAAATATGCTCCTAATGAGTCATTTGGTATAAAAAATCCAAAGATATTATAAAAATTGCCGACGTATCAGCCCAGCAAAGCACACCGCTGTTGCGAAGGTCATGCTTATTGCTTAAAGACGTCGCATATGTTGCGTCTCAAATTATAAAAAAAAATAATAAAAGAAAAAAGAAAAATAGAAATAAAAGAAAAATGAGAGAACTTCTCAATATCTTGCCCCAAAATGATCCCTGGATCGGATCTTTGTTGAAATTTTTAGGGTGTTACAGACGTTAAAAAACTAACAAGAGGGCCATTGGCCCTAAAGCGCTCACCTGGTGCATGGCTAAACAAAAGTCAAAGAGATCAAGAAGAAAACATTTCAGTTAAAAATGTTGCCTCTAAAGTACTAAAAAACGTTTTTGACCCTCTTTCAAACTTGTGTAAGATTTCAAGGCAATTTCAAACTTGACCTAGGTTTCAAACAAACATATTGACCAAGTTTCAAGATATTTGAGTAAACATGTTTTCTTTTTTTTAAAGATTTGACCCCTTGACCCCAATTTTGACCCCACTTGACCCAATTTTGAACATGACTGAGATTTGATGGAGACAAACATGTTTCAAGACATTTGGACCAAAGACGTGGCCTCTAGAGAACACAAGGTTTTTCCAAGATTTGAACCCTTGACCCCATTTTTGACCCAACTTGACCAAATTTGAACTTGACCGAGATTTGATGGAGATATACATTCTGACCAAGTTTCAAGACATTTGAACCAAAAATATGGCCTCTAGAGTGCACGCAAGGTTTTTCTTATATTTGACCCTTTGACCCCATTTTTGACCCCACTTGACCCATTTTTAAACTTAATCGAGATTTGATGGAGACAATTATTGTGACCAAGTTTCAAGACATTTGGGCCAAAAATATGGCCTTTAGAGTGCACACAAGGTTTTTCTAAGATTTGACCACTTGACCCCATTTTTGACCCCACTTGACCAATTTCGAACTTGACCGAGATTTGATGGAGACAATCATTCTGACCAAGTTTCAAGACATTTGGACCAAAAATATGGCCTCTAGAGTGCACACAAGGTTTTTCTTATATTTGGCCCTTTGACCCAATTTTTGACCCCACTTGACCAAATTTCAAACTTGGCCGAGCTTTGATGGAGACAAACATTCTGACCAAGTTTCAAGACATTTGGGCCAAAAATATAGCCTCTAGAGCGCACACAAGGTTTTTCTAAGATTTGACCCCTTTACCCCATTTTTGACCCTACTTGACCCAATTTTGAACTTGACCGAGATTAGATGGAGACAAACATTCTGACCAAGTTTCAAGACATTTGGGCCAAAAATATGGCCTCTAGAGGGCACACAGGTTTTTTCTAAGATTTGACCCCTTGACCCCGTTTTTGACCCCACTTGACCCAATTTCGAATCTGATCAGGATTTGATGGAGACAAACATTCTGACCAAGTTTCAAGACATTTGGGCCACAAATGTGGTCTCTAGAGCGCACACAAGGTTTTTTCTAAGATTTGACCCCTTGACCCCATTTTTGACCCCACTTGACCCAATTTCAAACTTGGCCGAGATTTGATGGAGAAAAACATTCTGACCAAGTTTCAAGACATGTTGGCCACAAATGTGGGCTCTAGAGTGAACACAAGGTTTTTCTAAAATTTGACCCCTTGACCCCATTTTTGACCCCACTTGACCCAATTTTGAACTTGACCGAGATTTGATGGAGACAAACATTCTGACTAAGTTTCAAGACATTTGGGCTAAAATTGTGGTCTCTAGAGTGCACACAAGGTACAGTTTGACGACGGACGATGGACGACGGACGACGGACGATGGACGACGCACTTCGTGCTCAGGTGAGCTAAAAAAAAAAAAAAACCAACATGATTCGCCAATTGTGCGCCTCGAACCCACGCCGCGAATGTATAAAAGTTTACGGGCTTCAGGCGTATACGTTAGGCTATGGCCACTCCGACTAGACATGCCCAAATTTTAAGACTATATATTATTGATTTCCTAAAATAGGATCCTTTCCTACGCGATTCACGATTGTGTAAAAAATATTCATATAGTTTACGGACCCAAAACAATTGTCTTGTCGTTATTTTGATTTAACTAAAATGGCAGTCAAGTTAAAGCCGAAATGATACAGCAATTAGTGGTTTTCGGTCCGTGCACACGAGGAACTACTTTTTGATTTTGGCGGTGAAGAGGTCAACAATTTCCAACCCGTCTGGCAGCAATAAAGCCAGTATACTGAAAGTATACCTGGCTTTAAAAACAAAAATGGGAAATAACAAAAAATAAAGCTAGGTAGAGTTACTGTTCTTGGGCACTTCTCTCTGTAATCAAGAGAGGGATGTAACTGCCAAGTTTCGACGTAAGGTAGCAGAGTTATGCTCTGTACAAATAAGTGGATGCTGTCTGCAGGTTGCCTGACACTCAGATGCAAGTTGCTACAGGTGATCACATATACAAACAACCAAAGCAAGGTTCTAAATGTTTATATTTTGATAATATTCCTGTAATGTTCTATTTTTCTTTTCTTTTCTACAATCATAGAATTTTGCTTAAATCTATGGTTCTTCCAGTATTTCAGCGCATATATTTGGGAAAAAAGGTTGAATTGAGAATTGGCAATAACATATGACCCTCTTCTCTTGTACTTAAGTATTGGGCACTACTAAAGATAAAGGCACATACAAAAGTTTTGCATTACTTTAAGCCCTTGAAATAGTTTAAATTTGGCTGTAAGTGCTTACCATTGCACAGAAACACTTGCCGAGTGAAACCAAATTACCATCAAGGAGCTCTTGAATCACCTGTCACATAAACACAGCAGATCCAGGCCATGAAAACATAATTCTAAGGGGTGAAATAAAATAACAGTAATTCCACACAGAGCATTTTAAGCCACAGTAATTAATAATCCAAAACACTTTATATCACTTCTGAATATCCAGACAGCAAAAAAAAAAAAAAACAAAAAAAAAATATAGAAAAAGGTTGAATAAATGTGTAATAATATACCATAAAAAACAATTTGAGAAAAGGAGAAATTGCTTCTTACAAGCAATTTCTTCTTTTCTCACAATGATGTCCACAGCTTTTCTCTTTCTCGCGTCAAAATTTAGGTAAATGTTGTAACAATATAAGGTCAACAATACATAGGAAATACAGATTTAAAATAGGTCATGGTGAGAGAGGTTTTGAAGATCTTAAGCCATTTTTTCTCAATGAAAGCCAATGTTATAGGTACTCATTTAACCCTTTCCTGTTTTTCAAAATTTTGGACCTGTCCAAATTCAAAGGTTTTGCAGACGAAAATTAAAAGTGGATTTAATTTGAAAAATAACCATTCAGTAGGGTAGAAAATAGTGTGGAAAAAGAAGAAATTGCTTGTCAGAAGCAATTTCTTCTTTTTTCACATTTTTTTCTCCATCATAACATCACAGGCACGTAAAAAGCAGGGATTAAACAACAAAGGGTTAAGCCATTTTTGCTCAATGAAAGCCTATGTTATAGGTACTCATTTAAATAGTCTCAATGAATCAAACTCGATGACAACCAATGGCACTGGGTGTCCGGCAGTATCTATGTAGAAATATCAATTTAAAATAAAATTTATGCACTCTACCTATCCATCACACATCAATTTCACACCATTTTGCAAATTAATCAAATATTATTACGTACAAACAAAATCCCATATTGTGGGAACTCATTTGAATCTTCTCAATGAGATATGATTAAAATGAGAACCAATAGCTTGTAGGGTTTACAGCAGTATTATTAAGAAATTTAAATCTATAATCAAATCCACCCCCTTCAACATTCAATCACAAATCTTTTTCACAAACAAGTCCCACTGTCTAATAATAAAGCACACAGATTTCAAGAGGTTTCTTTCCAATTTAATTCCCATGGCTTTTTTCCATCAGTGCCTGAGAGAAAAACCTGGGGAGAAAATTCTCTTCTCACTCCACCCACACTATCATATGACTCTCGATCGTCTGCTGATAGTTATCATAGCGACTACCATTTTCTCTTTTAATGAGATAATTAAAAATATTTCATGTACACCATGTTTACTAAAATATTAAACAATTAATAAATCATTGTGAAGTAATAACAAATTGTATATCAAGTATCAAGTATTACTTTTTATTCATTATCATTATTATGTTAATTTATTACCATTTAATATCCATAACTTATGACTATACATAAGAATTTCATCAAGAAAATTTGATTGAAAAGATATGCCTATCAGTGCCAGGGGATTCTTTTTTACGTTATTTTATTCCTGATTGAGCTGTTATGCTTCATCACCCCTGTAACATTGTTTTACTTGAAGAAATCGGCAATGCTGTTCCAAAGAACAAGTATTTTCTCCTTTTATCACCATATTTCCACCCTATTGGTACTTTTTTTCTCTTAAAAAATGATAAGTCTTTGAATAGTTAAGTATGTTTTCTCTTTATTGCTTCGGTATTTGGTAATAGGGCTGAATGATAAGCAAAATATTGTTGGTTCAGAAATTTATATTCATATCGGAATAAGTTAGACATAAATGCGCCCTATATCAGAATCAGTAACAATATTGCTTTTTAACCTAATAAAATAATTTGTTCATGTTCAGCACTTAAATGGTTCAACAAACAACAAACAATCAGTACTTAATTAATGATTAGGAAGTTTGCTGAAAGATGTGGCAAGGTAAGAAAGACTTTACCAATTCACATAATAAGTATCATAAACTTGTCAATGAGCATTATTTGGGGAAATATTTTTACAGAAACAAACACGATGTTAAAATCCAGGAAACTTACAACCATAATAGTCTCACTTTATCCGGGGTCTCACTTTAACCTTTAACTTAGTGTTTGGTGAAGGTTTTAAGCTCTCAACATAAACAACATATGTTTATGTTGAGAGCTTAAAACCTTCACCAAACACACAATAGTGAGGACTAAACCTTCACCAAACACACAATAATGAGTAAGAAGTTTGCTGAAGGATGAGGCAAATTAAGAAGAAACGAGCAGACACACATGATAATTATCATTAACTTGTCAATGAGACTTATTTGGGGAAATATACAGAAACAAAGAGTAATGTTGAAATCCAGGAAACTGTCAACCTGCAAGTCTCACTTCAACCTAGGTTTCATTCTGACCTTACAAAGTGTTTGGTGAAGGTTTTTAGCACTCAACATAAACATACTCTGTATATGTTGAGGACTAAACCTTCACCAAACACACAATCAAAAGTAAGAAATTTTCTGAAAGATATGGCAAGGTAAGGAGACTAAGTAGACACACATAATAAGTATCATTAACTTGTCAATGAGCATTATTTTGGGAAACTATAATACAGAAACAAAGCATCATATTGAAATACAGGAAACTTACAATCTGCAAGTCACACTTCTGAAATGATCCTGGGTCTCACTTTAACCGTACAGCGTTTTTGGTGAAGGTTTTTAGCTCTCAACATAAACATATTCTGTTTATACTGAGGACTTAACCTTCACCAAACATACAATGACGAGTAAGAAATTTGCTGAAAGTTGTGGCAAAGTAAGAAAACTCTGTATTAACTTGTCAATGAGCAATATTTTGGGAAATACACAGACACAAAGAGTCATGATGAAATACAGGAATCATTCAACCTGCAAGTCTCACTTTTACCTTACTGAGTGTTTGGTGAAGGTTTTTAGCTCTCAAAATAAACATATTCTGTTCATATTGAGGACGTAACTTCATCAACAAACAATGATGAGGACTAAACTTTCACCAAACACACAATAATCAGTATGAAGTTTGCTGAAAGACGTTGTGGCAAAGTTAGAAGACCGAGCAGACACACATAATAAGTATCATTAACTTGTCAATGAGCACTGTTTGGGAAATATATAGAAACAAAGAGAAATGTTGAAATGCAGGAAACTTCAACTTGTTTTGGTCTCACTTCACCCAAGGTCTCATTTCCACCTTCCTAACTGCTTGGTGAATATTCTGTTCATATTGAAGGGCTATTCACCTCCAATGAGAACATAAAGTAATGAGTAAGAAGTTTGCTGAAAGTTGTGGCTCTTAAATGTTAAAATACAGGAAACTTTCAAACTTTTATTGTCTCATTCAAAACTTCACAATTTTTATTTTATCATACATGATCCAAACAATTTGACAATTTGGCTAAAAGTATGCTCAAACTGAAAAAACTAAGGTCTCTATTTGATGATACTAAAGCCTTAAGGTTTGTTACGTTCATTTCCTTATAAAGACGTGTGGCGTGTGTCATAGATCACATGTCATCGTATTAAGGCGAGAATGGCAGAAAACATCTGTTAAATGAGGCATGGAACCAATAACAGGATTTCTCCATGATCTGTGGAGATGAAATGATGAAGATATGAAGACAAGCTTACCTTGATATCAGGGTTATACAACTTTCTTTAATGTTTTTCACTGGATTATTGAAAATAGATTATCATTTGATAAACTCACCATCTAACCCGATGAAATGAAACATTCTTTCAATTTTGAAGTTTGAGTAAAATGTCAGATAAATAAGAAAAATGTTTTTTAATCTATTCTTTTGTTCATTAAAGCAGCTATGTCTATATACGGTAAATATTATCAGCAATTACAGTATACAGATAAAACAACCTTCAATATTGTCTATTTATGATAAAATATTGTCAGTCTTGTATGTTGACAATTTTATTGACTTTATAAAGAAATCTTGAATATTGACAATATCGTTGATCATTACCAATATTGAAGACTGACAGCATAACACTATATTGAAGATTGGCAGTACAATTGATGTCTACTATATATGGAAGTACATGTAATTTAAAATAAAAGCTAATTTACCATAACCTTAAGTGCAACAACCATTATTATTTACGCCCCACCCTGTCAGGGCAATAATCATAGATTATACAATCATTTTCGTAAGGCTTAGGCTACATGTCACCTTTTTCATCAGAACAGATTGGTACCGATGCTGCCAAGAGATTTAACAATTTAATGGAAGTTCTGTTTCTGTATTAAGAAACTACAGCATCTGCCAAAACAATAATTTAGATGTTTCAGAAAGTAAAATATAATTAATCCAATATGTTGAAGCTATTAATTTACAGGATAATACAACCCTTAGTTACAATCTAGATCAAAAAATTGCCGTACATGTTTTTGGATCATACCAAGGAATGACATGCTAAATGTAGTAATTTTTCTTTGATGACCCATCAGCTGTCTATCAAAAAATTAATTAACCAATCAAGTCGTTGACATTTGCCCTCTAGTACTGAAATTCTTGTCTCAGAGACACTTTTTTATAGTTTGCTTTTCTTTGAATTTTTGTTTAGTAATTGAGATGTGTAAATTCATGCAATCACAGAGTCGTAAGAAACAATTAGAAAGATGGACACTGCAGCAAACAAATTACAGTAAAACTTGTATTAAGATTCTACTAAATAAGGGGCTACCAAACAGTGGTTTCTGAAGCGAATTAACTTTTTTCCTGTGACACATTTAAAGGAAAATTATTTTGGCTGCAGTAATAATTTATGAATTTGTTCTCTCAAAATCAAATGTCAAATTTAATCTCATTAGAATCTTATCACTGAAATGATTCTTCAAACTTAATGACATAAGAATCATCTTAAATAATTTAACAAGAGGATCATGATGGTCCTATATCGCTCACCTGAGTAAGTCACCTCATAACTTGTAAACTATGTTATAAATACCAGAGATTGTCTGATGTACATTTAGGGTGGTTTTGAAAGAACAGACTTTAATTTCGTCTTATTGCAATTTGATTTTTTTAAATCTTCATAAATTTTCAATTTTTCTGTTACTATGGCAACCAGAGTTATTGATGGAATTGAATTCTTTTAACAACTTACAAGTATAAAATGTGACATTCAAAATGTTGAGGAACTATTATGGGTCAACTACCTTATGTTTGATATAGTCCTAAATCAAGTTCCATCTTAGTATAGAGAAGAACAAATTGTACATCAATTCCTCACCATACATCAAATATATTGTCATTTGTGATTGGTCCCCTGACAAAACTGTAACAACTATTCAGTCATGGTAAAAAAAATACATTTTCCCCAGAAATATACTGTTTCTGATCTTATGATAGAAGCCTGCTATAGACAATAACCTTTTTTCAGAATATTAAGTGACCCATCTAGTTAAAAGGCACCAGCTTGGTCGAGTATAAGAGCCATCGTCATAGAGCAGTTGGTAGCGCGTCGGACTGTCAATCTAGAGATCCCTGGTTCGATCCCCGACAGCGGCACTCATTCTTACCGACTATATGTCTCTCACCAATAGGTTGATAATCGTGGACCTATGTGAGATAGCAGCTGGAGGCTAGGAAAAGATGTGGTGGTTGTACTGGTGAGAGAAATGCCAGGAAACTATTGTAAGGTGCTCCAGCTGCCGCGATATAACTGAAAAATTGTTGAAAGCGGCGTTATTCAATCAACCAATCAATTGGTCGAGTTTAAAGTGTTGACACTGGTTAGACTTCACAAACTGTAGGGACTAACCCGAGAGTTTAAGATTTTTTACATTTTTTTCTATTATAGCATAAAATGTATGTTTACAGGGTGTTATAGGCATAAGCAATGCTATTGTTAGTGCTTATTCATATAGTCACTTACGATAATTTAGCACCAATTTCCTTGTATTTGCTCTGATTTCAGATTAGTTTTTTTTTAATATCAAACACTGATTCCAGGGACTCTATAAACAACATCAGACGGAAGTCATCGGAGAATATCACTGAGCTCTTCAAACCGGATAAAATCAGTTAGCCAATGATATTCATTGTTTTGTCTCATGATACTCTTTATAATGCTGCGACTGAAAACCCACTTTGACACAAATAGTATGTGAAGAATTTGCCGGCAAATGTCTGCAAGTTCCCCCCAAATCAATAGACAAGAAAATTGGAATAGTTTCCCTTAAACCTTGTCATATGCTGAATAAGTTTTGGCCAAAAATATTTCATCAAAATCAAAGGGCAAAAAAGCACTTAAAGTACCAACTGTAGGTCAACTTTTATTTGAAAAACTTAATCTGTTGACAATTCCGATTTGAAAGTGAGAAACAGGTGGTATAGACTTACATCAGACTGCACATATGTGCAGGCTGATGTTGGTATATAGCTCCTGCCAAAGTAGGAATATTCCGGGTTCAGCATGACAAGGGTTAAACCACTTCAAAATGGTTTACTTTGAAACATTCTGAAAGACAAAAGATTTCACACTCCTCACCCTTACCCTATCGAAATGGTCAAATATATGAAGCTACATACCAGTGTATAAGCTCTCTTTAATACATTTTATGTTTTACGAGAAGATCCTTTTGATCTTAGGCAATTTTCTGAGTCTAGAATGATAATTCTACCTTCCTGAATAATATTTTTTCTAAATGAGAAATGTGCCTTTGCTTGACCTATACTTCATTCAATCTGTTCTGGAATATTTATACAGAATTCCCAGATGATCTAGGGGATGGAAAATTTTAAAACCCAACTAGTCCTGTAGGACTAGCAACCATAAATTTCAACTCACCCTTAAACCAAATGCACTTTCCCTTAAAAATTAATGAAACATAGGATGTTCTTATTACAAGAACAGAAGTTATTTGAATTGGTTGACAATTTCATGACCTGGTATGTTACATAATTCAACTAATTGTGACTGTACTTTCTTGAAATCAGAACTTTCCAACCCATTTTATTGAATATTAGAAACAGTCAGGAGATTACATCGAAACAAAACTATATTAAGATACAAACAAACAATGACATGGAATAAATTCTTTGCTATATATTTTTCTTTCAATATCTGTGTTTAATCAGTGATTTTTCAACAACCAATTTTATTCTGCTCAGCTTTTTGAATGATTCATGATCGTTGAAATGCAATGTGTTTTTATTCAGAAGCTGTCTGTAATTTGGGCCTATTAACTGAAGCAATTTCACGGCTCAGTTTCTACATTGTAACAGTCATCATTTGTGAATGATTTGTTAAAAAAGGAGCTTTTCCTAGCATGATGGAAAGCCTTAATTTGTATTGGCCCAACTGACTAGCTCACCCAAATTTCTTCTTGCCAATGCAAGCTGGAAAGGGGAATTTTCAACCCCTTCAGATGGTCCCATTTTGTAAGACAAGCCACAAATCTATTATATTATTTAGGAATATTTCTGTTCAGACAGAAGCTTGGATAGAAATATAACAGGAGCAATGGGGTAATGATGAACGATGTTGTCATAATTGTATGGAATTGTTATTCAAATAGTGGACATGACATTACAAACATTTCTACTTAATGGCTAAAAACATTCCTAGCCACTCAGAGTAATTGGACCATCCGTCTCTCATGATTATACCATATTATATAGAATCAAAGTTTCATAATATCGTATTGGTTTTATGTATTTTATTATTCTATTATTAATCAAAGGTTGGTATCTTCTTTTACTTATGTGCTAAACATCATTGTTACAGCATCACTTTCACAAATTTCCAAATTTTGGGACATTCCAACCAATTAGGTTTTTTCAAATAAAAATCAGCAGAAAGACGGCAGTTTCAGTTAAAATTAGGCAGGCTGATCCTAGTCTTTACTGTCTGCCAAAGATACCACATTTCTTCTAATAAAAGCTCCCTCCCTAAGAGCGCCCCTATATTTTTTACTTAGAAAATTGGCTTCATATGCCTAAATTTTAGAAATTTTTGTACACTTCTTCTCTAATTTGAGATGAATTTCCTCTAAACAATCATTAATATGATTGTTTAGAGGATGTTCAACTCAAATTACAGGAAAAATGGCCTGAATGACATAAATTTAATGATTTCTTAAATCAGGAAATGCAAATAAATAACAGCTCCAGAACCATGTTATGAACAGTTCCAGGGGATCATTTATTAGGAGAAAAGCGGTACATAAACTGCAGGAGAAGTTATTTTTTGTTTAAATGGGGTTTAACAACACTATAAATAATCTTTCAGTCATACTGTGGTGGCTAGGACACCTAACAATGGATTCCTGGTACTCCTCAAACAAGCACTACTATTAGATCCTTTACTAACATCAAGCTGCAACCCCACTAACTGATAGGTCTACCATTTCAACCCATCGGTGGGAGATGAATTATCGGAAAGGATGTCAGTGCCGCTGTCAATGATCGAACCCAGAATCTTATGAATGACTGTCTAACACGCTAGCAGCTACACTCCAACAGAGGCACAGGAAGAAGGGTTAAGGGAGGAAAAACTGCAACAAAGTTACAATGGTTCGAATAGTTATTATCTCCCTTGCATGAATATCTCCCCCTTTTTTTTTAGACAAGTGTTTTAGAGCAGTAAAGCTACCTTTTTCAATGTGTATAAATTTTTCTCAACATCACCTAGTCAGAGCTTACTTTCAAGTTGTTTGAATTTTTTTGGGTTTTTTAGTAGAAGACCTTTAGACGATGCCACATACCAAATTTCAAAACTTTATGCCTAACTGTTTGTGAGGAGATTTTGAAGATGTTTTATTCCTCTGCCATTGCAACCATCGAGTCCTTCCAACTCTTTGAAAGGCTTTTAAGTACTTGACCTTAGAATAATCTGCTGGTTAGTCTAAGAGAGGATTTTGTTGTAATTGTGAACAGAAAGACAAACAGAAGGAAAGACACCAAATATTGAACAATTGCAATAGCTCCTTTCAAGCACTTATTACTCAGGTGAGCCAGTGAGTGACCAATCCACTCTTAAACATAATTTATTCAAATTCTTTGATTTTTTCTAATAAAGGGTCCCAAGGGTCAAATTTCCTCAAAATTGCATTATAAACTTTGAGTTTGAGTTGTTTCTAGTAAAAAATGTTCAAAGAAAGGGTTTAAAAACACAAGAAAGGCCAAACTTGAAACACTTAAAGCCACAAGCCATGACGATAGTCTTAACTGGATTCAGCCAGTGTAACTATGAATTAAAAAGCTTGTGCATGACATTTCCAACAATTTCACATTCGTGCAAATGTAAAGTCTCTGGCCAGCCTGTGCAGCCGCACAGTCTGACCTGAGTCTTCACAATGTGATGTTAAAATAAAGTGTGAGATTCCTCTTCATTCAGTCAGCGAGTATTCTAATGGTATTTTGTGGTTGTCTAGGCTGAACAATGTATGGCCATCACACACACATAAAATTATTGGAAATGTCTTCCACAGACTCATATATGTTTTGTTCAAGAACTATTTTTACGATAAGGATACTCATGAATAGACAACCATTTACCTAACTGTGTCTGTTGGACAACTTAACCTTTTAACTGCAGTGTTTTACAACTAGAATGATGGTCCAGGGACAACACATTTTGAGCCCACTAATGGCCTACCTTGAAATGTGACCTTGACCTTTAACTTACTGCCATGACTAGTTTAACCCTTGTCATGCTAAATAAAAAACCTTGGCAAAATTATATAAAATCAAAATGCTGAAAGCTCTGTATTTCCTACTTGTGAGTCAGCATTTGATTTTGAAAATATAATTTCTGAAACTTTTCTGGTTTAAAAATGAAAATCAGGTGGTATAGACTAAGATCAGACTGCACATAATGTGCAGGCTGATGTTTGTCCATACCCTCCTGCCAAAGCAGGAATATTCAGGGATCAGCATGACAAGGGTTAAATGGCACTTCTTCAACTTGTCAGGGGCCAATTTATTTGGAAATCCACAAATATAGGAGTTATATGCTATGGAGAAAAAGATTTACCTTGACTTTCATTGGGACCAGAAAAAAAGTCATTTTAAATGGCTCGTCTTCTCATTGTGTGAAATTATGTGAAATCTTTTTAAAATCCAGCAATAATTCTTGGAGATACACTCTAGAAAAATCAAGACTGACAGACTCACAAACAAATGCACATATACAGACTAGTCATAGTGATAACTTAATCGTACAGCATGTGGGCTTGACAACAATTGAATATCAAAATCTCACATGGTAATTTTATGAAAGCATTCAAAAGTACACATCAATGCCATTTTGTGATGACATTAGCTCAAGTTTTTGTTCCCAAACAACCAAGCCAATAACTACAGTTACTGTCCCTCTGTTTATAAAATAGGAAATGGTATTAATGTAGAGCTTGTAGACAGCAAATCCATCATTTAAATCCCCCAGACTAATTCATAATCATCAAAATAGTTACAGTTCAGGGATAAAGCTTTCAGTCTACTAACTGTGATTGGAATAGAATATTTTCATGCACACAACAATCAACAAACATTCTGTCAGAAAATTTGTCTGTGAATAAAAAAGTCTGAATTTTTCACAGAAGTTTGTTAAACAACCTCTTTGAAAGTTAGAGTGGAAGTTTATAAGTTTGTGTAATGAGCACTCAGAGACAAAGACTCCAGTCTACTTGCTATAATTGAAATTTGATATTTTCATACATACAACAAACCAGCAGCCTTCTGTTAGTCATGCCGCCATAATAGCAAAGTTGGTTAGGCATAAGACTTTCAATCTGGAGGTCGTGGGTTCGATCCCCGGTGGCGGCAAATATCCTTTCCGACGTTTGTCTCTCACCAATGGATAGATAATCGTAAACCTATGTGAGATAGCAGTCGGAGGCTAGGAAAGGATGTAATGGTAGTACAGGTGAATAATTGCAATCCAATAAAATAAAGAATTCTGATTGGTTTAAATGGCATCATGTGGGGAATTCCATTGCACTTTATTTCTATATAAAATGCAATACTTCTGGAAACCCCCGAAATTCGATCTGCAAGTCCTGTGTTGTAGGAACTCTAATTAACATAGTTCCCGATCATCAACGCAACATTGCTATTCAATCTATTATAAATTAATATGTTTTCGAAATAATTTAAAATTACAAGCATGAAGTTCTGATTCTGAGCCGGCCTAAACTTAGAAAACAGCGAGTCGACGAAAACCTTCAAGCAACCCTCTCAACTAAGACCGACCACGCCGTTTTCGCTTGAAAATACAGACTAACTTGGCAGAAACAAGCTTTTTTGTCATAAGTACCTCTACGAATTTTAATGTTGTCTTTTATTTGTGTATCATTTGTTTTACTATATGACATATCACTTCGATAGCGAGATAGACAATACACAATCTAAAAATAGATTGTGTAAATTATACGCGTAAAAAGTAGACTTGAAGCTTTAATATTTTGCAGAGTATTTTAATAGTGTCTTCGATCTAGATGATTGCAATTATAAGGGATGAGTGTCTTTTTCACTGCGTTTATTGGGGTATAAAGTGCAATTGCCTTAGCACATGGCTTAATCATAACGCCCTACGGGCGTTATTTGCCACGTGCTAAGGCAATTGCACTTTATACCCCAATAAACGCAGTGAAAAAGACACTCATCCCTTTAATGAAATACCTTAAATCCATTGATAGGTGCTCTGGCCGTCGCAATATAACTGTGAAATTGTTGAAAGCAACGTAAAACTCATTCAAACAAACAAATCTGTTAGTCATGTTTTTCCATAATTTGTCTATGCATAACATTAACCTGTTACATTATTCTTTTGAAAAGAATTTTAATCAACCTTTTTCAAAATTATTAGATTGGGAGTTGAAGCAAACAAGTTTGTATAAAGACCGTTCAGGGACAAAGCTTCCAGTCTAATAGCCTTGATTGGAAAATATTATATTCATGCACACAATAAACAAGAATTCTTCTGTATGTCACACTTTTTTGTAATTTGTCTGTGCATGAAAATAGTCTATCCCTCAATCTTTTTTATCTCTGAAAAAAATAACATTCTAATAAAAAGCATTATGACAGCTCATAAAGAAACCATACATAATAATTCTTAAAGTACTCGGAGTACCTAGACAATCATATTATCTGGCACTGTTAAAGAAGATGGTCTTTTTCATACTTATCTTCAAGAATAAATACTTTTCACAATAAAACACGAATATTTCTTTTGTAAATTCACCATTTTCAACAGAGATTGTCCACACACATCAGGTGCAAAGGAGCAAATTTGATGTATCAAAACATCAAGGCTTTCATCCTATCAAGTCTGATGTATCAAAACATCAAGGCTTTCATTCTATCAAGTCTAATGTATCAAAACATCAAGGCTATCATTCTATCAAGTCTGATGTATCAAAACATCAAGGCTTTCATTCTATCAAGTCTGATGTATCAAAACATAAAGGCTTTCATTCTATAAAGTCTGAAGTATCAAAATATCAAGTCTTTCATTCTATCAAGACTGATGTATCAAAACATAAAGGCTTTCATTCTATCAAGTCTAATGTATCAAAACATCAAGGCTTTCATTCTATCAAGACTGATGTATCAAAACATCAAGGCTTTCATTCTATCAAGTCTGATGTATCAAAACATCAAGGCTTTCATTCTATCAAGTCTAATGTATCAAAACATCAAGGCTTTCATTCTATCAAATGTAATGTATCAAAACATCAAGGCTTTCATTCTATCAAGTCTAATGTATCAAAACATCAAGGCTTTCATTCTATCAAGGCTGATGTATCAAAACATCAAGGCTTTCATTCTATCAAATCAAAGCATTTTCACAACAGACATGGTATATTCCTAACAAGTTCAGCAGTTATGAAAATCTGTTAACTAAAAACTCAATAGTTTTGTGCTAATCCCTAAATCATATTTAAAGGCACTTACAATATGTAAATGCTGATTCCTAGATTCTTACAATAATTTTGCAATGACTCTTGAATTTTTTGAGGACTCTCAACAGCCACATATTATTGAACAAAGTGTTTAATTATGACATTTTGATTGCCTACCAATGATTTGTGGTTAATTGCTCATTATCACTAGCCTGTTTGTCGGAGTTTGTAAAAGATACCAGTATTATCTTCTACAAAAAGTTTGGGGATCAGAAACATTTCCCTAGAGGAATGAAATTCACATCAGTTTAATCACGTAAATCAGATTATCTAGAAAGCATCTTCATTATTCATGATCACACGATGGTAGTGTCGAACATTTCTAGAGGTCCGTCTACTCTGTTGTTTTCTAATTAATTACAAGCTGATGCATTTTTATACGCCCGAAGGGTCATATTATGTTATCGTCTCCATCGTCTGTCAGTCCGTCTGTCCGTTAGCAAATTCGTGTCCGGTCCATAACTTTCAAACTATAATGCTTATGGTCTTGAAAATTCACAGGTGTAAAGATCTCATAGCTAGGGTGTCCAGAGCGCAAGAACTACAACTCTTCCATTTGTAATTTTTGAGTTATTGCCCTTTGTTTATTTCAGTTAGCAAAAACGTGTCCGGTCCATAACTTTGAAACTATCTTGGTAGTGCTTTCAGTTTCAAACCTAGTTAGACTGCACAAAATGCCAAGACTGACTGGGTTGAAACTTATCTTTCTTTACTACCTAATTTATCTGAATCTAGAATGATTGATCTATTCTTACAGTCAAAACATTTTATAATGGTTGACCTGTTCTAGATCTAATCTCTTTTTCAAATATTTATTTACAGAGTTTCCAAATGGTCACTTTTGCATGATGGGTTCTCATTTATATCATCAGTCTAGTTCTATAAGGATGCATATCGATTACTCAGCGTGAAACAGTTGTAACTGCCTATATGTTTATGTTGAGCAATTGATAGGCAACTTTTTGATTTTCTTTCCAGTGTGTTTTTGAATTTGAAAAAATTGTTACCATGTCTGTTGTGAAAATGCTTTGATTTGATAGAATGAAAGCCTTGATGTTTTGATACATCAGCCTTGATAGAATGAAAGCCTTGATGTTTTGATACATTAGACTTGATAGAATGAAAGCCTTGATGTTTTGATACATTACATTTGATAGAATGAAAGCCTTGATGTTTTGATACATTAGACTTGATAGAATGAAAGCCTTGATGTTTTGATACATCAGACTTGATAGAATGAAAGCCTTGATGTTTTGATACATCAGTCTTGATAGAATGAAAGCCTTGATGTTTTGATACATTAGACTTGATAGAATGAAAGCCTTTATGTTTTGATACATCAGTCTTGATAGAATGAAAGCCTTGATATTTTGATACTTCAGACTTTATAGAATGAAAGCCTTTATGTTTTGATACATCAGACTTGATAGAATGAAAGCCTTGATGTTTTCATACATCAGACTTGATAGAATGATAGCCTTGATGTTTTGATACATTAGACTTGATAGAATGAAAGCCTTGATGTTTTGTGACCTTCAATCAGCCTTTAAGGGCTGTCAGTACTTTGGTTTTTATCAAAAGAACCTCTTTTAGCAAGACAAGGTAAAATATAAAAGTACCGAGTTGCAAACATTGGCGTTCATTATTAGATCAACACTAGCACTTGCAAGTTAGTGTTTTTCATAATTTACCCCAAAACTTAAGTGACCTTCAATCCGAGCTCTTCAGATAGGGTAAGGTTATTTCTTTAATGTGTGTTGATGGATACCAAAAACAAGCGGTAGATTATCATTTGATAAACTTACCTCCTAATCAGTGAAAAAATAAAATCAAAGTGCTGTCAGCACTGTAAATCGTACATCATTGAGAGGCTGGGATAGTGCAATAGTTCGCCAATCAAAAGGGCTCAAATTTGGACAATAAGAGTTGGTAAAATCTTTAAATTTGTGAGTTTTTTGTCTTAACAATCCATCTTTTCGAGGACATCGCCAGCTCATCCAACCTCGTGGGTCCGATTTTGAAAGTTTGCTGATTCGATAGCCCTCTGCTAGTCTAAATTATTTCTTAGCAGATTTTTACGTTGTTATAATGAGCACGCGCCAAGCTAAAAGCTTGTCTGTTAATATTATTCCTCTCTCTATAGAGTTTAAAAGCCTGTTTAGCAACAAACATTTTTCATTAAACTATTTACAATTTTGATTACCAACATGTTTGTATTTCAAGCATTGGGTTTTCCCAAATACTGTAAATGCATTTTCCCTCAAGAAACACGTGAAATCGCCAACTATGCTATTTATATCTTTGGTTTCTGACCAATCGATTAAATCTAGCAGCACTCTATGATTATTCATGAGTTGTTCTAAAAATAGATCGCTCTTGCTGCTATCCTTTTTCAGTTTATCGTATGTTTTTGTCGGTTTATTTGTTGTTGAATAATTTTTCTTCATACTCAAATTTGAATTTAATGAAAATAGGATTGGAGCGTGATCAGAGTGCTCATTGAAATCAAATATTTCAAAATTACAAAATTATTTCTATTTGTTAACACATGCGAAAAAAAAAGTAAACTTCCCACGCTCCTTGTTTGAGTGCAGACGACTATTGACTAATGACAAACAAGTTAATTGACACATTGCGAGCAGACGATGTCCATCTGAATTTACACGTGGTCTGAATTTACGCGTGGGTTTTGACCGAGTGATAATCATAACAGAATTTGATTGGTTGTCAGCCCTACAACTGGTAAATGACCGTTCGAGAAAGTTCAGAGCAGTAATATTGTAGGTGCTACAAATTAATTATACAGTTAACCTATTGTACGTTTCAACTCCTTTACTCAACCGAAAATCTTGTTATAAACACTGAAAATACTAACTGGTAATTACTAAAAGCGAAAATTACATCAAATTTTGTATTAGCCTCTTCTCTATTTGTCGAAAAGTAAATAAGGTATAAACAAAGTTTGTAGATTGTAGGGATGGGCACCGTTAGAATTTAACCGATTCCGATACCTACTCGATACTTTTTAACCGATACCGATTCCTAACGATTCCGATACCAATTACTTCACACCGGCGTAGCACTCTAATGTGTGAACAGTGTGACAGTTAACAAGCAATAAGTGCTCTTGTCAAGTACCGTTTTGAGCTTTTTCTAATGTAGGAAACACCTGTCAAATCAAAGCTTAATCATTATTAGGCCTACTTTTTTTTTTTTTTTTTTTTTTGTATGTGCACATTTTCTGAATTTGTGTTATGTTTATGTTTTCAAGTAAGCTTATATTTTCTATACACAATTCGATAATAGTAGATTTATTTCTTGTATATATTTGCTATAAATTAAACATTTTGTGTGTGTGTGTGTGTGTGAATTGCACATTTGTTTAAAGAAAACAGTCATAAAATTTGTTTAAATTGGTACATTTCTACAAGACAGACATGCCGGCAGTATTCCAGCGCCGTTTCCAAAATGAAAAATATAATTCTTATAATTTTGTTCTTCTCGCTTAATTTCAAGCAATTTCATTTTTTCGATTTAAAGTCAGAAAGGAGTTAAAATTGAATTATAAAAATATGATTTGAAATTGATTTCCTGACAATCCATATGACTGTCTTGCTTTTCTTTTCGAACAAGACAGCTTGTTATGGACTGACAGGAATTGAGTATACATTGGTTTGCTAAAATAAATATTTGTATTTATGTTTTCATTATTGTCAGTATTAATGTTCGTCATATTGTATTTTATGTATGTTTTTGACCTCATGGGTCTATGACCTTCTGGTTGTGATTTGAAATAAAACATTTATCATAACCCTCAGCAGCTATATTGGGCATCTTTCAAACAGTAGCTTCTGCATGTCGAACGTCGTGAATTAACTCGGACTTTACAATACCGTAGGCGACGGAAACAACCGAGGCGCTAGCTGCAATAATGTACCCCTCTCTCTGATATGCTGACGGTCTAGAAACATCAGACTACAAAATGAAGGTTATGATATCGCAACTACCTAGGTTCGGGAAGCGACTTATGACAAAATGACAATTAATGTGATTAAGTTGTTTTGTTAAGCAGCGGCGACAGAATCATGATCTAAATTTTGTCTGAAATACGAATTCCAAAAAAAGAAGTTACCGGTATTTATCTTTTGTTCCAACAATCCGACATTTAGTCCATGAGGCTATCTGGCGAATCTACAAAACTTTTTGTAATTGAATAAAGCGTCCAGAACAGTTTATTTTTGAGGAGGGAGAACGGGTCATCAAAGGCGCCGACAACAGGTGTTCGGCTATTTTTGGGGCTGCATCTAGACTTGGCACGCGGCGCACGCATGTAAATCCTCGTGAGATATCAAACCCTTTCTTTCACGAGGAAACATTTATTTGCTTTATTTGATTCTGTTGTTGGATTTAATATGGGGATTATTTTATATTTTCACAGCAGGTAGGACTTTATCAAAAAAAAAAAAAATGAAGACAATATAAAATAATCTTCTAGCCGTTCCGATCGAGAGGGGTTATGCGAGTATGAATTCTTGATACCATGATTATAATTTGCGATTAGAGCTTGAATTTCGCGTCAGTTTCCGTCTTCATTACTCATCGAGTGATTGTGATAAAGTCGTAGCAGGAGCTTAGATCGGCACTCCGTATAATCATTTGGTGACAAAACGGCGACATGTAAGACTTTATAATCTTTGAAAACATAAAAAAATGCAATTTTCTGAGACTCGGGGACCATTTATTTTACAATTATTAATCAAATAATTTCATTCTAATTTCATTTTCCTAAATTGCATAGGTCCCGGAAGTAGGAACCGGTACTTTCAAAATGAACCGATACCAATTACTCGGGACGTCATGGTACCGGGAGTAACCGATACCAAAGTACCGGTGCCCATCCCTAGTAGATTGTGACTGAAAAGGCCGTTTCTTCGGTGTTTGAAAACACATAATTTGGTTTGAACACATTGCTCAGAAGATAATGGTAAAAATGTACTGGGTCAAACAGACTGGTTTTCTGGTAAACGGTAGATATAAATCTACTGCTTCGCAGTACGATTTAAAAACTTATACCCCTTTTTTGTTCATTTCCTTATATCAGACGTTATCTAAGGAGAGCGATATAAGTGACGTCATCATGAACATTGCAAAGCAATCACATGCAAAATGACACGCTTTTAGAAAATTTGTCCTAATATTTTCACATTTTGTCTCATTTTTGCATTTAAGACATAGAATAATTTTTAGTTTTTAAGTACAATCAATATATATTTGAAAATATTGTGAACAATAAAAGCTATATTTACATAAGTATATTACAGCTTTTGTTGTTCACTCACTGAAATATAAATCAATCTTGCACTGAAACAAATAGTTATCCTCTATACAGTCCATCTTGCTCAAACGACCACGTCTAGTAAGCAGCCCCTTTTATTAATCGACCACCATAAAAAGTCCCTTCACGGTAAGCAAAATCTCTTAAAAAGTGGACATTCTTAAACAAAACATTGTTTATTAATGAATCTTATGATGTTGAAACCCATTAAAATCGTCTCAATGAGATGATTCAAATGGGTTCAAACACCATGGATTCAGTAAGAATTCAGTGGCAATTAATATATACTCTCCAAATGGCCTGTCTTTTATATCATGAAGTATTGTATAAGGCGACCATTCCGGTTACCGACCATTTTTGGCAGTGGTCACTGAACGCAAGTTTTACTGTACATTCAACAGCTGAGTTGCAAGTATTGACAATCCGCATGACAAGTGCAGAGTAAAGTAGTCAATTTTTGACAAATATCATTGACAATAATCTTTACAGTTAAATTGATCTTCAATATTGCCCATACACAATCAATAATATTGTCAATCTAAGAGATCGGCAATATTATTGATTGTGTATGGCAATATTATTGATTGCGTATGGATATCTTTTGTTATAACAAATTTCATTTTAAACATATGGTATTATTATATCCTCTATATAATTAACAGCTGAGTTGCATGTATTGACATTCCTCATGAAGAGTGAAGAGAAAGTAGTCAATATTTGAAGATATAATTGACAATAAAATTGTCAGTTAAATTGATTTTCAATATATCACACAATCAATTATATTGTCAATCTAAGAGATTGGCAATATTATTGATTGTGTATGGCAATATTATTGATTGCGTATGGATATCTTTTGTTATAACAAATTTCATTTTAAACATATGGTATTATTATATCCTCTATATAATTAACAGCTGAGTTGCATGTATTGACATTTCTCATGAAGAGTGAAGAGAAAGTAGTCAATATTTGAAAATATAATTGACAATAAAATTGTCAGTTAAATTGATTTTCAATATATCACACAATCAATTATATTGTCAATCTAAGAGATTGGCAATATTATTGATTGTGTATGGCAATATTATTGATTGTGTATGGCAATATCATTGATTGTGTATGGACAATATCTTCTGTTAAAATGAGCTCATTTTAAATGTACCGTATTTATCCTTATAATAGCACACTCCCTAATAGAAGCACCCCTTCTTTTTTACTAAGAAAACCCACTTCAAATGCCTGAATTTTAAGAACTTGTTGAGACTTCTTCTCTTATTTGAAAGGGAAAAGGGCCAAAAAGACATAATTTTAATGATTTTTTTTAATCAGAAAATGTATACTAAATAAAAGCTCCATAACCATGTTATGTATAGCTCCCGGGCGCATTTATTAAGCAAAATACGGTATGGTATGAATTAAAGAAATTACTCGGATTGTTCAACATGATGAATAAATGATTTTGCTAATCATATTCATTGATCAAACATCAGCCGCTTAGTCCGGTTTTGATGATCAAAAACAAATGACATCAGTGTACCAACGGGAGTCAAAGCCTAAATTAAGCAGGTCAATTCACTGAATAAAAAGATTATAAGCACAACATTACTGAAACAGTTGTCAAATGTTAAAGAAACCCCATACAAACAAAACTGAAGCACATGTTTAACAATGCTAAAACATTTAAGAAGAAATTGGTATATGTGACTAAAGTCTATTGAAATGTCTATCGTCATGGTAACTGAGAGAATTTGTTATCATTTTCAGAACTTACAGAAATCACGCAAAACTTTCCTCTCAATGCATAAGTTCATAGGTCTATATATTCAATACTTAAATAAGAATTCCTTGTCAAGAAATATGCCACCACAGGAACATTTAGTCATGAAGGTTAGGGTTCGACAATAACACTGTCCCAGTTCCTGAAGATCCCAAAATATTAAGACAGATAGAGCCCAAGCAAGCCCCAGGTTCCTTCAGGATCCTTCAATATTTTAGATTTTAGATGTTCATAATTTCAAGTATCATCCGTTTCCAAGCCAAGGTTCCATACCTCCTCTTTGTTCCTAACAGAAACAGGAACATATGTGCAATCTGATCTTAGTCTATACCACCTGATTTTCTTTTTTAAGCCAGAAATGTTTTACAAATTTATTTAAAAAAAAATACTAACTCACAATTAGTGCATCAGTTCTTTCATTTGATTCTAAAGCAATTTTGCAAATAGAGGATATTGAATGAGTGGTCATTGAATACTGAATTTATTAAACGAGTCATCTGTAAATAGATTAAATCGAGGCTATGCCCTGTTTTATCCGTTTAAGATGACGAGTTTAATTAATTTCGTATTTTATAAGCACAAATTTGACATTCTTTTTATAATATGATGTGAATTGTTGGAATAAATCTAGGGAATTACATATATTTATGATTTCAAGTTGTTCTGCAAAACGCGTACCCTCATTTGCATATTGACATCATCATATCATAATACGACATCATTTTTAAAATGAAAACAAAACATTGCTATTCGCCTAATTTGCATAGATATACAACTAGTGTAATTTACACATGTGTAATATCAAAAATATTCAATGGGGTTATTTCACTCCCGTGACATAGGTCATATTATAATTTTATACAGCATGACAAGGGTAATATGTTGGCAAGATGAACTCACAGAAACTGATGTTTTATTCTGGGTTATTATTCAACTGGCAGGGTGTAGCTTAGCATTGACATAATTTGGCAAGTTCACTTTTCAATACCTTGGGTTCCTTCTTAAGTAAGCCGGCAATTGACATAAACATGTGCAAATAACTGTATCCTAGAACTTAAAGGAGTTACCTGCTAAGAGAAAGTGAACACATTTCATCGTTTGTTAAACCAAAGCCCTGTAACTTGAAGTTACAAGTTTTTGGTTACCAACCTACAATTTAAGGTCTCAAATTATTTATATCGACTCTCTGTAGAAGTAAGTAATTTCAAATAAAAGCTGATTTACCTTAACCTTAGTGCACCGTTTCATTACTCAGGCTCCGCACTGCAAGGGCAATTATCGTGGATTATAAAACTTTTGTGATGAAACATGTGAGGTATAAACTTTCCTCAACCCAAGAATAGTTGAAAAATATACGACATGAGCCGGTGTCAAACCCACCAGGACATCAATATTTAAATTTTTGGTTTACAAATCCAATGTGCTAACCACTGAGCCAAAGAAAAACTTCCCTGACGCAAATGTCAGACATGGTATTTAAACCAAAGAAGCTTTGCAGGACAGTGGTGGGAATGGTCTCCCATAACACACTCCCCCTTAAGAGCCATCATATATTGATGACGATAAGCCTATCTAGGCAGTAATGTGCTTTCTGAACTAACAAAGCCAATACAACGCCGACATAAACGGCTCAAAGGCCAATCTCAGACGAGCCCCCATGTTACTTACGTTGGTGAGAGTGGTCTCCCATAACAAACACTGCTACTAAATATCTGAAAAATATACGATATTCTAGCCTGCAAATTTTTCAGCAAATGTAATCCAATTTAGTCGATTAAATTTTAAAATTTTGTACTTCAGGTGTGATGATCGATTATCTGCACACAACATAGTAAAAGACAGTGCAAAGCTTTGGGCATACTGCTTGGGAATGACATGAGCATTATAATTGTGACCCGTCAGGCAAAAAAGGACCGTCTGGGAACTCGGTAAAATAAATATTTGAAAGAGAAATTGGTTATAATACAGGTCAATTACAAGTCATATTTCAAACATTCTTTCACAGAAAGGTAGGTTTATGACCCTAGATTCAGAAAATCAGTAAAGTGTGTTAAGTTTTAACCCTTAACCGTAGTCTGTGCAGAATGGGCAGTCTTAAATGAGCAACACTTTACGCACTAAACAGATGGTCCCCTTTAGTGAGACGGGTCAAAATTGTTTGTTTGTTTGCATGGAGTTTGATACCACTTTTAGCTGCTTTTCAGTTAAAATGGGCGGCTAAAGCACCTTTCAAGGGATTCCTGAATTTCCCTCACAACATCCTTCCCTAGCCGCCAGCTGCTCATCCCACATAGGTTCATGATGATTTATAAAATAGTTGGTTTGGAAAAAAAGTGTGCTTATGTCAGGGACTGGACCCATGACCCCTTGGTGTGGAATGTCAATGCCTGACTTGTCTGACAGAGTTTTATTTACCTGTGGACAAGTGCATGGAGGACAAATATTGGACTAAATAGAAGTAAGAGATTTATTAGCCAAATGTTTTTAAAGGAAGAAAATATTGTTTTCAATGAAGAAAATACTGGGTGCCAGCATTTTCTTCTTTAAAAACAATAAGTCCTCTATTTTCTCTATTCTTTTTTTTGCGGACAAGCTCATGTTGATCCTGGACAAGTAGAGAAAAATGTTTAACCTGTTCAGGAACAAGTAGAGAAAATGCTTATTTCCAAATCCCTGCATGATCAAATCATTGGGAATCCAAAGCGCTACCAACTGAAGCACCAGCAGAGGAGTTGTCAAATTTGTCCACAAGCTATTTATGCAGATTAACCCTTTTCACGAACAATCCTAGGATTTTATACTTGAAAAAAATATTGAGGAAAATGAAAAAATTGCTTGTAATTAGCAATTTATTTTTTACCGACAATATTTTTTAAACACATTGTATAACTAGGGTATTTTATTTCAAAAAGCAAGCATTTATCAATGCTGTTTGCAACATCTTTCAATTTGGAACCCGAGTCTCAATTTACAGAAAATGGGAATGGGTCAAAGTATAGCCAAAAGACAACTTTATCATTAGCATACGCATATTCATTAACGATCCTATTTCATCAAAAGTGAAGGATTTTCCTCGTTCAACAGACAATGAAAATGTCCAAACTCCGACGATCTCATACAATCATTATTCTCTGAATAAGGCAATATAATAGCAGGGTACCAGCTCATTTCCCATGATGCTCAGCTTATAATGGTGTCCTAGGAATATAGAAAATGAACACAAGTCTTCTTCACTTAGCTGCATTACCCAATTAGATCAATGTACAAAACTGTAAAATAATTCTTATGTTGATGGTTCAGTGTTAAATATATAGTTTTAACTGCCTATATAGGAATCAACTTATGCATGATTTAAGCAAATTTGAAGTGCATCATACATATATGGTTTTCATCGCTAAGCTGTTGTGAGCAGAATAGTGGAAAAGGTATTCAAAAAGAGAACAATTGGCTCTCAATTCATCTGAGGAATTGTTAACGAAGGTTGCAAAATGCAAAATCTACAAATAGTACTTACAAAGATCCTAAAGCCTTGTTTTTGACCCAATTTGCCCCAGTTCTGAAGTTTGCTTAAGACTAAATTTAAAAAGAGAAAGCTTCAAGACATTTGAGCCAAAAATGATGTCTCAAGGGTGTACACAACTCTTATTTCAAAATTAAACCAAGGACCCTAGTTTTTGACTTAACTTGACCCAACTTTAAACTGGCCCTAAATACCATAAGTATTCCGACAAAGTTTCAAGACATTTGAGCAACAAAAATTGCCTGTAGAGTGCACAAAAGGGGTTGCTAAGATTTGATCATGTGAAATAGTTCTTGACCCTATACTTAACCCAATTTTGAACTCATCTATCATGTAGACAAATATTATGACCAATTTTCAAGAAATTTGGGCAAAAAATGTTGCCTCTGAAGTCCACACATTTTTTTTCCAAGATCTGAACCCTTGACCTCATTTTGACCACACTTGACCCATTTTGGAACTTGACAGATTTTATGTAGACATGCATACTAATCAAGTTTCAAGTTATTTAATCCAACAATGTGGCAATTAGACAGCACACAAGATGTTGACAGACGACATATGAAAGACGTCTGACAACTCACTCACGGCTGGACAACAGACACAGCATAATTACTATCCATAAATTTATTTTATGAACTGAATACAATTTAAGGTGGATCTAGAATTTCTGTAAAGAAATTGCAAACATACAAACTCCTACAAGGTTTTAAGGGTCACAGGTATTGCCAGTCTGTTACTCCAAAATAAGTAGCTAGGACTCCCAAACTATCTGATGTAAGTCAGTAGCACCATCTCAAAATCAACTTAAGATGATCTCCAAAGATAACAAGAGGGCCATTAATTGGCCCTGGGTCGCTCACCTGAGAAAAAAGCTTCATTACCTAGGTATGTCCATGCAACCACAGTAAAAGAGATTTTTACTTATTCAATCAGATAACATTTGAAATAATCCTTCCCCCCCCCCTCTGCTCCTCCCCTGGTCATTATTTATTAAAGCTTTTTTCATTAAAGGTCTGTGATCAGCTAATCTATGCCAGATATACAGGCTGAGTCTGAGACTTTTAAAGTTTTCTTTAATGAGTTGATCAATCCATGTCAAATATAAAGGCTGTAGCAAGGCTTTTTCTAAGTTCTTTGGGAAAAGGCCCTGAGCAATCATTTGGGAAAAAACTATTGACAAAATTGCAATATTGGGATTTATTATGTATGACTGTTTTGGTTATTTCTTCCTAATAATATATTAATTTTCGTTTAAAAACCTTTTCCAAAAATTTTCAAAGTGCACAAAACACATTTTCATACTATCAAGTTACAAATATGACAGAAAAAAGTTTTTGGGTTGATTCCTTTTCACTAAATTTGGAATTTTTCTCTCATTTGGGAAAAATTTTGGGGCCTTTTCAATGGGGAATTGGGCCTTTATTGGGCCCCTGAGAGATGGCAGAAAAAGCCCTGTGTAGGGATTCAAAATTCTCAACAAAGCACTCCCCCTCTCCCAAGATGCTCTGCACCTGGTGAATCTACAGTCATGATTTTAGCTAATTCAATTAATGTCCAAATGCTGATCATCCACACCAATTTTCAAGTCTGTAGGACTCCTGGTTCATTAGAAGAAGTTTAAAGATTTCAAAAATGATCCAAAGTACTACCCCCTCCCCAAGACACTCAGCACCTGGTGACCTTACAGTCATGATTTTAGCTATTTTTATTAATGTCAATAAGGTATATGAGCTGATCCTCATTGCCAATTTTCAAGTCTGTAGGGCTTGTGGTTCAGAAGAAGAAGAAGGTTAAAGATTACAAAATTTTCCCAAAGTACAACCCCCTCCCCCTGGTGCTCCGCACCTGGTAGCCCAACAGATATGATTTTAGCAATTTTTTATTAAGGTCTATGAGCTGATCATCCATGCCAAATCTCAAGGCTTTACGGCTGCTTGTTCAGAAGAAGAAGAATTTTAAAGATTTTCTTAAATTTTTAACTTTGGTTGCCATAGCAACCAGAGTTTTTCACCGATTTCAATTCTTTTAGCAATTCTTAAAGGGGATCACCTAAGGAACATTTCTGCCAAGTTTGGTTAAAATTGGTCAAGTAGTTAGGGAGGAGATGTCATTTAAAGAAATTGTTGACAGACGTCGGACAACGGACGATTGACAACGGATGATTGACGACAGACGACGGACGACGCACGGACGCCAGACAAAAGGTGATCACAATAGCTCACATGAGCACGTTGTGCTCAGGTGAGCTAAAAATAGCATAATTACACAATAGCCTGGTAACATTTCAGAACTCAGGTAGGAACGTTCACTACCAGGTACTTGTGTAACTCAAGTACTTGTCCCAGCTCTCATCAAATTAACCCTCATCATGCTGAACCCGGCATATTGCTGCTTTGGCAGGAGCTATAGACAAACATCAGTCTGCACATATATGCAGTCTGATGTTAGTCTACACCACCTGTTTCTCACTTTCAAACCAGAATTGTCAATAGATTTAGTTTTTCAAATAAAAATTGACCAATAGTTGGTACTTTCAGTGCTTTTTGCCCTTTGTGAGTTTTCTTAGTACATAGGCGTAACTAGGATTTTGAAATTTATACACTCTTAGTCTTTGTCCTACATTATCATCCAATCAAAAGGCTGGATTTTCAATTTTTTTGAAGGTTTATTTTCCATAAACTTTCCAGCCAAGGTTTATTATGATCATTATTTCATTTAAACGTCGAGGTTTATTTGTTATTCCAGGCATGCGTACAGACTAGAAACTACCCCTTTATAAATATGCAATGACCACGTGACAAGTACAGGTGAAAATCGATTAACTCGTGCACATGTTGTATAACGAATATCCTATGTAGATTTTGATCTGGCATGGCGTGGATTACCATGTCAAATCTGTTATGGAACGACGACTTTTCTACTTGCCTGTACATTTATTCAAGAAAAGTAACGCTAACTAACTAGATCTAGATATAATTGAACAGTGCAATAGATCATATACTTATTTCTTAACGTTTACTCCAATAAACTTCTCATTTAATTACTTTTGGCCCCTTTCTAAACTTGGCCAAATCTCGTTTCATGATCGGCTATAGATGATGCGTATTATTGTCCACCAAAATTAACAAGGACAAATTAATTCAGTTGATGACACAAGAAAACGCCCACGAAGAAGGGACATTGCATATGCATATATCCAAGGCTTGGTGGACTGTATAACATCTTTTTTTCCTCAGCAGAATAGTATAATATGCTTATTCGTTAGTCCTTAGATTGCCCTTCATACATAAGTTCGTAAACAATTACTGGCACATTTAATCAATAAAGAGACATTTTATTACAAACGATAATACGATTCCGTTAAGATTTTTATTCTTTCGAAGTAACATGCAACACAGAGTGAAAAGTATCAGATTATCTATCGTTCATCTATATTGTCGGGTAAATAAAACCAAATTATACTTCATATTTAACTTCGGTAAAGACTCAATATTTGCGTGCATATTTCAACAATTCCATATTTGGAAAGAGAGGGGCGTTTACTTTTAATAAATGTATCCGGCTTATTCCGTTTAAATCGTGCAATATGATGTCAAAAATATAAAAGGCGGGAAAAAGACTAAGTCAGTTAAACGCTAATAATTGAAAATTAAACGATTTAAACAGCCTCAGTCGGTCGCTACGCTCCCTCCATTCGGCTGTTTAAATCGTTTAATTTTCAATTATTAGTGTTTAACTATTACTTAGAAGGCGACCAACATAGAATATTATAAGATAAAGGTGATATGTGGACTGTGACAAAAGATGAATGTCTTCAGTCTGTTCCCCTTTTCTATGATTTGAGCGTTTGTGAATAATTAAAACAGCGTAAATACAGCTTGAAAGAGCAGCAGTTTCAATGTTATGATGATTAATCAAAGAAATTTTTCAAAAGAGGATTTATTTCTATTACGCACTTGCATAATATGTGTAATGGTAGTTACGCGCTTGTAGTACATAGAGTAGGAGAAGCTACTAATAAGGGAGGATGCCCTTATCAGAGAAAATATGGTAATTAATTTTAGTTCATTTCGATGGCTCAGTGGGAAACAGTTGTAACTCCCTATATGTTTATAGGGAGTTACAACTGTTTAGCGCTGAGCCATCGATTTGTTGTAAAAAGGACATCTTAGAGAACAACTCAGTGTGAATACAATCAAGACCCTGTTAACAATGAAGAAATATCTTTTTTCAATTACTTGATTTGAAACGAAGGAAGCAAATTGCTTTCTAATTGTACTGCAGGGTAATATCATTCTTTTGTCTGAACTTTAAAGTGGCTTGCATAAATCGAGAATAATTTGTTTGGTGGATCATAGGATCTGAAACATAATCTATCCTCTGTGTGTGACATTTCCAACAAATCCAAAACATAAATGATCATGTGCTTGATATTTCCAACCATTCCAACACAATTAATCCTGTGCATGACATTTCCAACAGTTTCAAAACATAATATTGATCCTGTATGTGACATTTCCACCAATTCCAAAACAATCAATCTGTGCATGACATATCCATCAATTTCAAAACATAATTGATCCTGTGAGTGACATTTCTAAATAAAACTTTTAAAACATAATTAAAGGCATACATGCGTAAATGATGCACTGCATAGCGGCGATACATTTCAAAATTAAGGAACATAACTCTGTTTGTTCTAATATTGAAGGAAATGGTTGTGAAACGAAACTGATAATTTCCCGCCAGCTTAACGTCATAATAGTTGCTACACGACATTGGAACTTGAAAAAGCGCACCGTTTTAGCTTTATGCGAACATTGGTAGCGTTAGAGGTAAATGCTGCTGAAATTAGACCTATATGCCGTTTCTCTTCTGAAATATACATCTAATCCATTCATCAATGAGTAAGCGGATACTAGTAATGCTTATTTAATTTGAAATTAGACCCGTCACTCTTAAGAGTAGGCAGTTTTCATGCCTACACATATAATTGAAGATCTTTTTACTTTTTTGTTGTTTGGGTTTTTTTCATATCTTTTTTTCATTATTATTATAATTATTAGTTATTTTTTGTCATTTGAGACTTGGGTCTATAGGCTAGCCTATCCAAGTTTTTGTTCGACGAGTGACAAGGTTTCCACTACTCGTAAAACCGTACCATGATCGCATCTTGCTGTTACTTAGAACATCTGAAATTGACCCCCACTTATTTTCAATGCTTTGGTCACCCAATGACTAACTAATCCATTTTTCCCCTGTTTTGCTTGGTTCAATTCAGATCTTGGTTTGCTTTTTTATGTCTTTTTCCCCATAGTTCAAAGCGCCTCTGTCTTAATGAATTGAACAAGAAGAAGTAGAATTTTTTGCTTAAATATGTTGCCTAGGTCTGTAAAATCATTTTGATAAAGCAACACAAAGCTGCAAAAATATGACCGACGTTGAAGATAAGCGCAATGCGTTCTTGTGCGGATAAACTCAAAACGATGTCGTCAACGTTGATTTCCGACGTCGTTGTTTAGAATCCCAACGGTTGCCTCGGAAATAAGCCTTTTGCTCTTAAAAAAGCACCTTGACACATTATTTTTTTGGTATGAACTAGATTGGATTTGAATGCACTGTAAGTGTGCTCATTTTAAAAGAAAACTGTCGAGCAGTTTTGATTACTTTTAAGGTTTAGTACAAAAATTTACGCGAAATTTTGGAAAAGATACTTGCTTTTTACTACGCTTACCCTCGTTATATCTTACCGGTTCATGGAAGAAAATTTTAGTAATACTTACTTTATTTCAAAAATGAATCTTATGTTGGAGAAAACAGGGATTAAGCGAACTATACATCGATCTACAAAATCACTCGAAAATCAGTCAAAAATTGCATAGAAATGCGTTTTTTCAAGGGTCAATTTCTCAAAAACGTATACAGTGACCCCCAAATTTTTTTGCATATTTTTACTTTAACTATTTTAATTGACAAATATTTAAAATAACAAAAAAAATCTGTCGACAAAATTATTTGCGGGCGTATGCCTTTAAGCCTGTGCGTGACTTTTCCAACAGTCTGAGCATAGTCTTTGTAATGCTCTGTGTAGATGACATTAGAACCAAGACAGGCGTTGAATATTCTAATTGCATTGTGTGGTTGTCTAAGCTACACAATATATGTCCATCACACTCACATGAAATTGTTGGAAATGTCACACACAGGCTCAATTTTCTTTAAGCATTACTGCATTCATACGGATAAAATAATTAGCTTACCATAATGAGGAACAAAGACGCATATTAATGGCACTACTCAGACCTCGCCAGTCCTTCATTGTCACAGTTTTTTGGGGTTTTTTTTTCAAACCGATACGCTGCTTTACATAACATTGCTATAATACCAAGGGTTTCTTGCGAATGCATTTATATTCTACTACAAAACAATGTCTGAAATAAATTGAAAGTTAATTCATCATTAAATAGTAAAACAATTCCCTCGCTGACATGATGACCAAAAACACTGTTGACTCTGGCAAGTAATAACGCCAACGACATTGCGGTTTTGTTAAAATTCAGAGTTCTATTCAATAGAGCAAGAAACTTTTGCCAGACGATCATATTTATGTTCAATAAATGATTCTGGAGTTTCAGAAAATTGTATTGTTTACAAAGGATCACAACTACATCCGATCATAGCAGTTGCTCGCATTTTGATATAGGCCTACACTTTACATTTCAATTGTAACTGATTCTTTACATCACGTATATTTTAAGTGAAACGACATGGAATAAATTGAGCCGTAATAGGAAAATACGGCAGTTGAATCGCCTACCTGTTGCGAAAATGAAATTAAGATGTCCATTCTCCTTAAATTTAAAATCCATAACAAAGCCACAAAGACAGGGCTAAATAATAATTTTAAAGGGTTTGATATCTACCGTGACAAGCATTAGGCGTGCAAGCCCTGGAAACACTTCCAAAAATAGCCGTTGGCGTCTTTGATCATCTTTCACCCTCTGCATGAAATAAACTGTTCTGCATCCTTTATCTCACTGCATAACAAAAATATTTGTTCAATTTGCATTCATTGACCAGATTGCTACTCAGATTTAATTTCGGATGATTAAAAAAAATCATTGAATATCGGTATATTCTTTCTATTCATTTGTTTCTTTAAAATATCGTAATTTTAGATAAAAAATAGTAACCATGTTTTGAACATAGTACAGTCGATATTGCTCGAGCGACCACGTGTATTAGGCGACCAATTTCATTAAGCGACCACCATAAAAAGTCCCCTCACCGTAAGCAAATTCCCTCAAAAAGAGGACATTCTTAACGAAAAATTGGTTATTGTTGAATCATATGTTGTTGGAACCCATTAGAATCGTCTCTATAAGACGATTCTAATGGGCTCAAACATCATAGGATTCACTTCGACTTGGCCGACATATATAATGTTATCAAAATAAACTGTCACAATTATCATGGTATTTCGTATTAAGCGACCATTTCCATAAACGACCGCTTTTTGGTGGTCCCTCTAGTGGTCGCTTAACACAAGTTTTACTGTATATTCAATTTTCCGTCAGTGGAAGCTGAAAACTTTGTAGCTAGAACTAACCTGATATCATGCATGCGATCTTTCTTTGACACCCGATTTGAAAATTTTTTTGATAATCAGAGTTAAAGATAAAACATAGAAGTAAGGTTATTAAAATCTGAGTAAATTATGCAGTCACGACCATCGCTAACATAACTTGAAAAGGGTCACAAGCCTTTTTCTCCCGATCTTAAATAAGTCTCGTAAATGAATCCCAGTTCATCAAAATCATTGAATCATCGTTATTCTTGGTATTCGTTGAATGTGTTGCAAGAATTTTATACTTATGTTGAAAAAATTCAGAAGTATACATCTGAATTGTCTGGGAGATTTTCTCAAATTGGGGGATGGGCGATTATTAGAGTTGTCAACTTTTTCCGAAAGTCGGTCTTAAAATGGCTGATTTTGGGCAGTATATTTGGGGATGGGCGATTATAAGATTATGGACAACTGTTAGAATAAATATGGTACCTTACTTTAAGAAATTACTGAGAAATTTTTCTCTAATTTGTGGTTAATTCTTTCCAGAAACAATTTAAATAGTTGTGTAGAATAAAAAGAAATAAATGAAAGAGGGAAAAGCATAACGAAATCAATTTAATAGAAATTTTGTTTCAGAAAGTCACAGGGTATACATGAGCTTTTTAATGTCTTAATATTTGTAATTTGGATGGCAAATGAAGAATTACAGATTCTCTTAATAAGTACTAGAAAATTTGCCTAATTCTTCTTCCAAATGGGCCAGTTTAATTTTTGTTATTTGTATTTCTAAGGTATCCATTTCCCAGACAGTGTACAATTTTCCATCCACGATCAATTCTCCCAAAGTGCAGTGAAATATATTGATCTTAAAAGCCAATCTCCCGACATTCACAGATAACATCTGCTCTATGTCTATTACAAAAGATGAAACAAATTGACTGAAATTCTTCTTAAAGCCATTACAAAACCATTCTCTTGCTCAACTCTTTATAATTATGCTCAATAAAAAACCTTTGCAATTTGTGTTAGATTAAAGTAACTGAGAGCACTGGAGGCACTGATTGTGAGGTAAGTGACCTGCACTTACAGGACCACCAAAAAGCGGTAGTAAATGAGAATGGTCACTTAGTACATGTTTTGTTTACAAAAAAGAAACATTTTTTTATTGAATTTGTATGCTATTTGCGAATTTCTCAAAAATCCTTTGTGGTTAAAACTCAAAAGAATCATCTTAAAATATGAGACCATGCATCTAATGAGTTTAAACCACATAGGATTTATTGACATTTATTTTTAGACAAAATATATCTTCTTTAAGGTATTTTGATTTAAAGAAAGGGAATTTGAAAATGGTTGCTCAATAAAAATGGTCGCTTAATAGACGAGGTCGCATTAGCAAGATTGACTGTATAATCTTTAAACAGTTCTGTTAAAAATAAATGAAATTGAGGCGGTATAGACTAAGATCAGACTGCAAATATGCAGGCTGATCTTTGTCTATGACTCCTACCAAAGCAGGAATATTCCAGGGTCTGCATGACAAGGGTTTATCTTTCTCGTGCTGTTAATGGTATTTTCCTGCAGTAAAAATACTATGATAGGCGGAGCCATGAGTGAAAGTTTAGCTTTTGTTGTTCACAGAATGAAATAACAGTTAATCTTACTCAAAAAAGAAACATTTTTTCTATTCCTTTAATGCAAAAATGAGGCAATTTTTTTGTTTTAAATTTAAAGTGCATCATTTGACATATGTTTGCTATGCAAGGTTCATGATGACGTCACCTATTTGGCTTAACTTTATTAATGTCGGATATAATAAAATAAAGGAAAGCAGGGTAAAAGTTTTTTATGATTTCACTGTTTAGGGGGTGATTTTATCAAATGATAATCAACTGTTATTTCCTGATAAACCACGGAAAAGCATTAACCCTTTCCTGTTTTACAAAATTTTGGACCTGTCCAAATTCAAAGGTTTTGCAGACGAAAATTTAAAGTGGATTTAATTTGAAAAATGACCATTCAGTAGGGTAGAAAATATTGTGGAAAAAGAAGAAATTGCTTGTGATAAGCAATTTCTTCTTTTTTCACAATGTTTTCTTAATCATAAAATCACAGGCACGTAAAAAACAGGGATTAATCAGGAAACGGTTAAAGAAGCATTGGTTCCTGATTATATGACAATGTGCTTCTTTTTCATTCAAATTATCCCTACAATAAAACCTCACAAAAAGGTAACGTCATTGCCTGGTAGCCTATTTTGAAATGAGGACTCTTGAACCTCGAGTAGAACACATTCTTGCTATTACTTCATTCTCTATCATCCCATAGCATGTAATCAATGTCTATATTTAATTATCCTAATTTAATGATCGGGAAAATGTTGCCGTATTTCTACAAGCAAATGGTTTTTGGCCAGCGCTGTATTATTGACGTGACCGTAGTTAACGTTTATTAATATTGACATTCTGTGACTGGTGATTATGTTTTGGCTATTTTCATTAGATATTTGGTGCGTGAGAAAAAATGTGTTGATTACAAAAATATATGCCATTAATGCAAAATAATTTGAAATGTGACATGTCATTAATCCAAAGAGAGAAGTATATAATTTCTACTTACGAGACTTTCAATAAGAAATCTAATGTACTCTGTCATGTGCAATTCAACAGTTGGAAAATGAAACTGCTGAGCGAGCATTTGATTTTCATAATATTCTCATATCATCCTGGGAGTCCATTGGGCTCTTTACTCACAAAAAGAAGGAGTCCCAACTGATAATAAAGGAGTCTCAGACTCACAGACTCCCCTTAGTGTAGAATCCTGTAGCCCATGGAGACCAAAACTGGATTTGAAGCACCATAGACTGCACTACAATGGGTGACCTTAACCACTTGACATAAGCTCCAAATGAATTGAATACATGAGCCTGTGCGTGACATTTTCAACAATTTACATATGTGCAATGTTAAGACTCAGATCAGCCTGTGCAATTGCACAGTCTGATCAGAGTCTTCACTACTCACTCGATAGTTGTATATCAACCAAAAGTCTGTACTTACAATCTAAGAAAAGTTTAATACATTGCCTGATTATTCAAACCCCTCAACGCCTGTCCATCACGCACACATGTAATTGTTGGAAATGTCAAGCACAGGCTCATATGATTAACTCTTCTCATGCTGAACCTGGAATATTCCTGCTTTGGTAGGAGGTATAAACAAAGATCAGCCTTAGACGGACAGACAGACAGACGCCGGACATTGATAGATCACAATAGCTCCCTTGAGCACTTCATGCTCAGGTGAGCTAAAAAAGTAGGGGTGCTACTATTAGGGAGGGCTCTATTATTAGGGGAAATATGGTATATATTTTGAGGATGGGCATTTCCTTATAAAGATTTTTATACTTTTCCTGACTTCCCTCTGATGTTGTGTAATAAATATCCTCAATATATATGTGTTTCTATTTCAATCTTCTCTCACAGGAGGGAATTTCCAGATTTGTCCAAGTTCTTCTCTTTATTTGGATTGACATACTGACTACAAAGTATATATAGTGAAACAATCTGAATTGAATCCCCCTTTTCTGTATAAAGTATTTTTTAAATCCAAGCTTAAAGTGCTGATTTGTTTGTTTGAGTGGGGTTTTACGCCACTTTCAATAATCTTTCAGTTATATTGTGGCAGCTGGAGGACCTAAGAATGGATTCCTGGTATTTCTCTCACTAGTACAACCATCATATCCTTTCCTAGCCTCCAGCTGCTATCTCACATAGGTCTATATCAACCCATTAGTGAGAGACAAATAGTTGGAAAGGATGAGTGCTGCCATTGAGGATTGAACCCAGGACCTCTAGATTGATAGTCCAAAGCTCTACCAACTGCACTATGACGGCTGCTTTTAGTTTTGAATTTAGATTATTCTTTCTCAAATTTTATGCAATTGGTTATAACTCATTGTTTACTGGCCATGCACATGCTTGGATCCCTAGGATCGCGATTGGGAGACTTGAAACCCTTCTCCACACCACCCACCACACCCACTGGAAATTTTGTCAAAATATCACTTCTGAATATCTGGAAATCAATAAACAATTCAGTCAGTGAATAAGAAAAATGTTGTAACTACAGCTTTGTTCAAGCTGTAGTTATGACATTTTGCTTGCCTCAATGAGTGATTACATCCCTCCACCTTCCTAAGAAAACAAGTTTTTGATTCCCCCATGCTGTCTCAAATCAAGGACACTGTGCAACACTTTTGTAACTGCCCATATCTTTATAAGCACCAACATTAGTTAAGTCACCTTTTATTCTTAGCCTCCATTGTTCATCCCACATAGATTTGAGCCTGTGTGTGACATTTCTAACAAATTTGAAATGTGCATAAAGTGCAAAAATTGAGCAGCGTAGATAGCCACAAACTGTAATTATAAAGTTACCTGATAAACTTCAGAAATTTTGATATCTCATCTATCTACAAAATGCATAGTAAAGACTCTGGTCAGACTGTGAAGATGCACAGTCTGGTCAGGGGAGTCTTTGCTATGTACATATATAAAATTGTTGGAAATCTTATGCACAGGCTCATTTACTATCATCCATCTATTAGGAAGGAGACGAAATTAGAAAGCGTGTGTTTAACCGCCGTGTTGCCACAGTAGATTGAACTTGGGACGCCATGATTGTAACAGGGCTATGACTGCGGTTATGAAATAGATGGTAAAGACACAAGAAAGTAATTCTTGAATTCAATGATTATTTCTCGATGAAGTTATAAACTTGTGGATATTCAGGGAACTACGTAAAATATAAACATTTGAAAAAGAGATCCATTCAAGTACAAGTCAACTAGAGGTAGCATTTCAAAAATTCTTTCATAGGAAAATCAGAAAAGTGCTAAAAAGTTTTTACCCTAGTCAGTCTGCGCAGTCTGACACAAGTCAACACTTAACGAGTTACCTAGATGGTCCCTTTTTATTTGACAGGTCAGAAAATATTGAAATTTTCTCAAAATTTGTTTTACTTCATAGCATAGAAGCTTTTAAACAATTCAGATGGCACCAAAAATCCGAGATTTTGCTCGGAATCACCGAAAAACTATAATGCTAAAAATCTAAAATTATCCCACTTTCTGTAGCTAATGTTATGACCCTACAATATCATGAATATAAATGCAGATCAATATTTACTGCAACTTCTCTTGTAAATAACCAAAGATCACACCAACTCTAGAGAGAAGAATCAATCACCTCTTTACTACGATCCTGCAATGTGCTTCAGTTACTCTTATTAATACCCCCAGTAATGATTGATGTCACAATTTTTTTCCATGGGTGAGGAATTCTCATGCCTGATTTATAGGACAGTATCCTCTTAATTTCTACTTTATCCCTTTCCTGTTTTACAAAATTTTAGACCTGTCCAAATTCAAAGGTTTTACAGTCGAAAATTTAAAGTAGATTTAATTTGAAAAATAACCATTCTGTAGGGTAGAAAATAGTGTGTAAAAAGAAGAAATTGCTTGTCAGAAGCAATTTCTTCTTTTTTCACAATGTTTTCTCAATCATAAAATCACAGGCACGTAAAAAGCAGGGATTAAACAGCAAAGGATTTAAAGAGGCAAGCATGAATCTTTTGTAAGTGCATTCATAGTTATTGGCACTTACAATAGATTCATGCTCACAGGACCTTGACTTATAGATATTTATTTTTTTCAAGGGCCAATTGTCCTTTAAAAAGTAAATATCAGTGCAATTTTGACAAATCTTAGAATGGTACAAAATAGATCTCAACAATAAATTATCTTAAAACTCTATTCAAAAAGTTGAAAATATTGTTGTTAATTAAGGTTCATGTAAAGAGTTTTTGAACAAAATTTAATGCTGCTTATATTTACAAAAAGACAGTTTGACCAGCTAAACAATATATCAAATAAAAGCTGTAGATGAGCACAAGCAGTTGCACAACATTACAGGCCCTATTTCATAACAGAATAGCCATTGTGGAAAAGGGAGTTTTTGTTCAAAACCAACAACTTCATTACGGCTGGAAAATAAATTGCCTAAATTTGATCAGAATAGGTACATGTACTACTACAACCTGGGATATATATAATTTGTACTTAGTGTTTTGTATGGAAAAAAATATCTAACGAGGTTGGGAGAATTGATAATTGTCGAGGCTCTGCCGAGACAATTATCAATTCTCACAACCGAGTTAGATATTTTTTCATACAATACACTTAGTATGTATTATATTTATCTTATAATCTCTATTTGTCTTGTTTGCGTCGATGTTTCCAACTGAAATGCAAGTTTCTAAAAATAACTGTATGATATTATTGTTCTAAAAATAACTATGTGATATCATAAAAATCATCATACGTGATGTTATCACACGGATATGTGTATAGTTATAAGATAAATTAATCTCAGTCTCAAAAGGCTCTTTTGAAACAATCAATTTCCATTTATTTGTCAACATACATATTAAACTGGTTTGGTCTGTTTCAAAATAGATGTTAGGTATGGTGCAACAGCACATCATGATATTGTGAAAGTAAGAAAATCTTAATAGATTTTATAGTGTCACACCCATATTTTGGGGTCAATCCTAATTTCTTGAACAACTTTTGAAGAGGGTCAGCCAAGGATCACTCATGCCAAGTTTCATTGAATTGGGTCAATGCTTTGGAAGGAGAATATTTTTAAAGATATTATAAAGGAAATAAGCCCCGCCCTGTCACACCCATTTTTGGGGGTCAATCCAAACTTTAGAAGAGAGTCACCAAAGGATTATTCATACCACGGTTCAATGAAATCAGGCTGATTGTTTCTGCGGAGATAACTTCATAGTGAAAATACGCCCCGCCCTGTCATGTCCAAATTGGGGGGGGGGGGGGGGGGGGCAATCAAAATTTCTTGAACAATTTTAAAAGAGGGTCATCCAAGGATCATCCATACCAAGTTTCATTGAAATGGCCAATGGTTTGGGAGAAGATGTTTACAGATTTTATAGTGAAAACTAGATCTTGTCACAGAATAGGACTTTTAAATAACCCAGCAAGGGCTTTCAGTGTAATAAGATCCTTGTTGACCATGGAAATTTTAGGAGATTTTTAGTTTAGCTGATCGGGTAGAAATGGATGTTTTCAATGTATTATAAATAGAACAAAATAAGGTGTTGAGAAACTTCATCATGGGATCAATATTCGTATAAAGTTTTTTAAAGCTGTTGAAGGAAAACTGGAGGAGGAGTTTGTGACACAAAATAACTAGTATATATGTACCAAAAGAAAAAAATGCCTTAAGTTCACATGGTGTTCACAAGAGCAAATACTTCTTGAACCAGGGGGAGATGGGACCACAAAATTGCATCTTGTAAAATATCAACATGTGATAATTGTTTGTATAAAATTCCAAAGCTTTTGAAGGAAAACTTAAGAAGTTCGCAACTCAAAATTACTAGTATATGTGTATATGTGTATATGTGTATTACTAGTATATGTGTATATGCAGATGGACATACAAAAAGAAAAAAAAATGTCTTAAATTCAAGGGAAGATAATTCTTGAACCAGTTGAAGTTGAGACTTCAAAATTGTGTCTCGCAAAACTTCAACATGTGATTAATGTTCTTATAAAGTTTTTACATCTATTGACGGAAAAATTTATTTTCTGGGGGTATAATAAGGCCCCCCTGCCATCTCTTTTTGGGGGGTCAATACAAATTTCTTTAACAACTTTAGAAGAGGTTATCCAAGGATCATTCATGCCAAGTTTCTTTGAAATTTGGCCAATGGTTTGGGAGGATAAGATTTTTAAATGATTTTATAGTGAAGATAAGCCCCGCCCTGCCACGCCAATATTTGGAGGTTGGGTGTTAATCCAAATTTCTTGAATATCTTTATAAGAGGGTCACCCAAGGAACATTTCTGCTAAGGTTAATCAAAATCCACCCATCAGTATAGAAGGAGAAGATGTTTAAAGAAAAGTTTACATACGCATGGATGGCCACACAATGGGCATACAGCCATGACAATAACTTGCTGGCCTTTGGCCATTGGAGATAAAAAATAGGAAAGGATCTTTCAATGACTATTTCTCCAAAGTTTGGTTGTAATTGGCTCAATGATTGAAGAGGAGAAAATTTTCAAAGAATTATCCCCTTCATTTCTCTAAGCTGAATGAGCTCAGCCCTGCCACACACTGAAAAGGGTCAGCACAATACAATTATAAGTGTCTATACCCCTTGATATTTCCAGATGCTGTCACAGCCCAGTTGGTAGTACATCAGACCGTCAATCAAAAGGTCCAGGCTTCGATCCCAGACGGCAAAACTCCTCCTCTAAATCTATTGGTCTCCCACAAATGAGCTGCTGGCTATATTTGAATCGAAAATTCATCAACTAGTTTTGGAAATTTAAGTGTAACCAAAGGAGTATTTTTGTTTGGTTGACATTGGCCCACTGTTGTTTAGAAGAAAATTTTCAAACAATTATTCCATGATTTCTTCGATCATGTCCGATCAGCCCTCGCCCCTCAACGCTTCTGAATTTTCAAAGAAACAAAAAGTACTGAATTTATTCTGTAAGGGGATAAACAAGCAACATTCCTGCTAAATTTAATCAAGATTGACCAATCAGGTTAGAAGTTGTTTGAAGAAATTGTTGACGGCACACAACTAACAACGGATGAACTAAACAAGTTACAATATCTGAATTCAACTAAGGCTTTAATTCATAAAACAGTCATCCTTTCAAAATTGCATTTTGCAAAAGACTAACATGTAGTCAATACATGTATATTTGAATAAGTTTGAATTCTTTGTATAAAATCAAGACTTGTATGATAGACAAACAAACTGTGACAAAAAGACTATAATTAATAAAAATATTTCTGTAATCAATAGAACTTAACCCTTGTCATGCTGAATCCAATAATATTCCTGCTTTGGCAGGAGCTATAGGCAATCATAAGCCTGCACATATGTGCAGTCTGATATCAGTCTACACAACCTGTTTCTCACTTTCAAACCAGAATTGTCAAAAGATTTAGTTTTTCAAATAAAAATTGGTACTTTCAGTGCTTTTTGCCCTTTGATTTTGATGAAAATATTTAGGCAAAATTTATTCAGCATGACAAGGGTTAATGCAAAACCAATAATTGCAGAATAATATCTGGAAATGGGAACACATTTCTTTTTTATTTTTCTATTTTGTGTTAAATAAGTGTTATGCAAAACGTACTGTTTTGCAATAATCTAATTTTCAAGTGTATCACATTTAAAGTATTCTGATAGGCAGAAAATATATATTAATAACTCCATGATAAAGGCCTGGTCACATTTACGTTAATTAACGTGGTTGGCCGTTGTTACGCATCAACGTAGTCAGCCGTAAAATTTACGTAGCTGACCGTTTACTGCGCAGTAAGTCGAAGTAAGTCGTGCTTACGCGTAGTGAGTAACGTAGTGCAAACTCGTGAGTTCGACCGTAGTGTCTTTGATATTGTAAAAAATGTTCAAAACTCTAACCACGGTAAAGAACGTTATTTTGTCCCTAATTAAGCTGTACTGTCACAGTAGTTGATCCTTGTTTATTCGTAAATTAACTGTAGTAGAACGCTATGATATCGTAAACGTTTGTCCCCGTTACCACGGTTAACCAAGGTTAAACTAGCGATTCACTACTCTTGCAGTACGTGTATCTGATTTTTGTCCACGGTCAGGTAGGGAAAAAGTACGTTGTAAAAAATCACGGTCACATTCCACGTTGTAAACTTATTCTCGACGTAGTGAAAGAATGCCGTTCTACAACGCACCCTACTGTTAACTGCGCAGTTTCACCTAGTCGACCGTGGACTGGACGTTTTTCTACCGTATAATCCTACCGTAGTGGCCGCACAAATCTTGGGAATGTTCAAAATCCCTAAGGTGAAATGGACTTTCTGTCGTAGTTTGAATGTAGTTCAATGTAGTAAGATCTTGTTGTATCGTACTCTTGCCGAATTAGAACGTATCGTTTACCCTAGTTTACCGTACAAACCGTTTAATAATCATCTGTCCAAGTCAATGCTACGACCAAGCAGGGAAACATTGTGGTTGGACTACGTTCAGAGTACGAATAGATTCGGTGAAATTGATAAAATCTAATCACGAAGTGCATGTGAAATCAATGGTTTGAAACTCGCGTGATTTTACAACAAATTAATTATAATACCCGAAGGTGACTGATCGAAATGCTACGTTTTTAACCTTATGATATACGAAAAGATCGTGATTCTTATCTATAGAATGACAAACAAGAGATATCAGGGTTTGGGAAACAAGTAAATGGCAATTTTCCATTAATTAAAATTAATAATTAATCTAATTAAACTTCTTATTTTTACGTAGCTCTTCGTAGTTGTTCCTACACGCACGTATTTCTTTCTACGGAAACTGTTCGATAGTACCTTTGTTCAATGTACTTTTTCATACTTTAACTTAGTTAATCATATTAGTGACACGGCTTGCCTACGGTAGAATGGAGTACGACTTACTACGATAATTGCCGTAAATGTGACCATAGCTTAAACAATGATGAATTTGCAAAAAGAAATCTGTCCTTATAATAGTAATTTTTTTATATTTTAACTTCATAATATAAAATAAGATAACATATGAGGATTTTTTTCATTATACATGGAGGTATGAATGATTTAGACCTAATCACACTTAACATATGAATCAGCTTTGCCTTTTCAAAGTTTGATAATGATTTTATATTCATACATCAATGAATTAAAAAATACTCTCTTAATTATGTACTTACCAGAAACCTCTGAAAGTCAGTAACTCCTCCTTTGAACGATATTGTCAAAGACACACATACTTTAAAAGAAATCAATTGGAGAATCTTTGTTGCGCAATCAGACAAACAAAATATTGACAAAATATACAAAAATATGAAAAACCATAAACATAATTTGTGTAGGAATTCCACAAGATGTCTAAATATCCATGATACTGCGGTACAGCATTATGGAATAAACGAATAACGATTCCCCTCAACCCAGTACAACTGTTTGTCAAAAATCAATACATATTGTCAAATATGGCGTGCTCGAAGCCGTGTTCAGTAGTTACAGATGGGGAAGAAAATCATATAAGCAGATTTCATTCAGTTCATATCTTTCCAATCGACTGCAAGTAATCAGTTTTTAGAGACGTATTTTTTTACCGTTTAAATTGTAACGAAAGCAATTCAGTGAATGATTTTTTTCAATTACTGATTGTATTAACAAGACAACTCTAATTTTTTACTTGCTTTAAATTATGTTATAGAAAAATAATTTAAGATGCTCAAACAGAGGTAGAGATTAAAGGGGATAAAGCCAGTTTAAAATCTTTATTTCTGAATTAAACCCTATGTTGTGGGTACTCATTTGAATCGTCTTGACAAGAGGATTCTAGTGAGTTCACACAAAAAAGGGTTTGAGCTGGCACTGAAGTGAAAAATTGTGTGCGTGTTTTTGTGTGTGAGTATGTGTGTGAATGGGGTTTAACAGCACTTTCAACAGTTAAATGCCAGTTTTAACAGGATTTTAGTCAGATCCCATCAGTGAGAGGGCCTGACAGTGGAATTCTGGTATTTCATACATTGTGCCCAAAAACACAGATAAAAGGGCAAAACTTCAGTCTTAAAATCGTTCCTTCTTAACCCTTGTCATGCTGAACCCGGAATATTCCTGCTTTGGCAGGAGCTATTGACAAACATCAGTCTGTACATACCAGAATCATCAATAGATTAAGTTTTTCAAATAAAAATTGACCTATATACAATTTGTACTTTCAGTGCTTTTTGCCCTTTGATTTTGATGAAAAATTTTAGCCAAAATTTATTAAGCATAACAAGGGTTAATAAAACCCTATGTTTTGGGTATTCATTTGAATTTTATCTGTGAGACAATTCTAATGAGAACCCCATAACAGTCTTTGTTTTACCCTATTCATACTCATCATGAAGTTTTGGCAGAAGGTATAGAGCAAGATCAAATAATTAGCAATTTCTTTTAAACAAAATTAAAACTTAGCAGGATATAAGAGTTAAGCAAGAGGGTAAATAGCATTACCCACATGAGGTAAGTGCCTAATCCTCTTTTTAAAAATATTGTCAATGAATGATCACAACATCAAAACTACAGCTTATTCAGGCTGTAGTAATGCCGGTTTGATTATTCACCATTGCTCAAATCATAGAAAAGGGGAGCGGACGGAGGATATTCATCTTTTGTAACAGTCCACATACCGCCTCTATCCTATATATTCTATGCTGGTCGCCTTCTGAGTGCATATGAATTTCAAAATCCAAGTTATGCCTTTATTAAGTATTGACGAAATCCAAAATACCTTTTTTATAGACTATGAGCCAGTATACACCCCCCTCCCCCCCCAGGGGGAATTTTCGGGACTATGTTTTTTTGAAAGCCCAATGTCTAACGAGTATATTCTGAAAGTCTGCAACTTGGCCGTTGGGGCTTTTAGGAGTTATTGAGGTCAAAGGTCAACAAGTGCATTTTTTCTATGAAAGAATAAATGAGCTGGATTTGAAATGGTATATTCAACTATCTTTTCATGAAATTGAGCAGGAAATGGTTCTAGATGAATCACTAAATATTTTTCTGCTAGGAAATTTCATTTTAGGGTAATTTAATGATAATTTTTATGAAATCAAAGTACTGAAAGTACTGAAATCGGTTCATATATGAGAGATTAAACCATAGACAATAGGCCATTTCAGACCAAAGGAGGATTTTTTCGTTATATTTTCCCATCAACTTAAACAATAATTTGCCTGAAGGTAATTTGTATCATTTGTCATTTGATTTCTATTGTATTTGTTGGTTTTAAAGCTTAAGTCAGCCAGTGCATTTAAATGAATATCATATATTTACGTACATAAATTAAAGGAAAACTTATTTTTTTAAGTTTCTGCAAATAAAATGCATTTTGAGGCAACTTTAACAACTCAAAATTATTGAAAGTATCAACTGTGGCACCTTTGAGAGTAAACTGCATCTTCATAAATTTAATCAAAGAACTGAAATGACTGTATATCTTCGCTTATATACATGTTCAAACATAGGGAATATCCTTTTTCATTCTTAAAAGTGGAACATCCCTTTTGCTTTCTTTTATATCTTGTGTTCCTTGTAAAAGTTCATGTTGGTGTCAGATTGTGTCCACTGTAGTTGTGCTTTATATTAGTTTATGTATAGATATAAAAGCTTTATAGATTTACTTGTATGTATAATGAAAGTATAGATAAAATGGGACAAAAGCTAGATTTTGCGGTTTTTTTGTTTGCATAGGCACTTAATCACAGTTTCTTATAATTAAAACAGTTACTCACTGTCATTTAAATATTGAATGGTTTAAGCTTTAAAGCACATAACTATTACTTTTTTTATAGATCAAAGTACTGAAAGCACTGAATGTCAAAGATGAAAAAGAGACCAAATTTTTATCTCTCAAGAGTCAATTCCATTTTCTTTAGTCTAACAACAGTTATCACAATTGTGTGAGTCTAGAAAGGGAGCCATGAGGCCATGGGCCTTCTTGAATGTAAAATGAGATTCTTTCTAACCAACTCTTCGCCCATTAAGTGAACTTGATTATTTACAATATTCAAACCTTAATGGAAAAAGTTATGTTTCCAATGGATATTCACATTGTTACATTTTCCAAACTTGTTTCTGATGTACTGAATGCTATTTTTTTCTTCAAAATTTGTTTTTGTAAAAACATTTCATCAGAAAATTCATATTTTGTTTCTGTGTCTTAAGGCATATAGCCAATATTTTTGGAAGATGACCACCCTATCCAGCAGATAAAAAGCAAGGGGCCTGGTAGGTCCAATAGATTGCATAGCTAGACTGAATATCAGTATTCAAATTTAAGTTTATATGAATCCTTTTGTGAAACTTTTTCATGAAAAATTATCATTTATATAGAAGCTGATCAAAATGATAACTACATCAGCTATAAATTAATACTATTGATACTTATTACAGAGCTCACAAACATTTTTTTTGAAAAGTCACATGTTTATCTTAAAATGTATTTGCAGAAATCATTTTTTATCAATGGCTCTTTGAAGATTTTTTAGATTACAATCCTTTTAATATGCTTTGTGTGTGGACATAAGCACTGTTAGCATAAAGTTTTTTTGGTTTTTTTTTTTTTTTTGCTTACATTGCACACTAATCACCCCAATTTACTCTTCAATCTAACAAAGATATGTTTATTTAATTTCTGAAATAAATTATCTTGTAAGATGAGCATAAACATTTTCAGTTTGGTAAGTGTGAAAGAGATATATATTTTAGGCTTTTTGTTCATTCAAAAATTCTATAGCGAAATCTAAAACTCCAAAAATAAATTTTGTGGCCTCCCCACACTCTCTTCTTGCCAGATTTTGACTGCAAAATACTGTAAAAAGGTCTATTAAAATACGATAAAGCTCTCTTCCAGGATGTCCACCATGACTTGAATTTAACATGAGTGTTTGTTTTGAAATAGAATTCTTGTTTTTTTACCTGCTTGACTCATTGCTCTCACACAGGTTTTTTTTTTTTTTTTTCATTTTTCAAAATTTTTAACTTAAATTTCATTTCATTTGTAATTCTAATGCAATTTTTACGATGTTGCAGGCTTAAGACAAAACATGAAGTTTTATGGAAACAAAGAGAAGCTTTGGAAAAGAGATGTTTACAGAAACTCTAGATGTATCTTTTCTCTAAGACGAAGGAAAATTCATTGACCATATTCCAATATCATATTACAAACCACTCTTATAAAAGAGTATGTGATGACCATCAGTTTGATTTAGCATTAAGCTATATCAACTGGTATCGTTATAAGGTTATAATGTTAACAGATTGAATGGTTTACTATTTAGCACCCATTTCTATATCAATTTAGAAATGATGCCCATTTTGTGTATGAAAACCAGTCATAAAATGCTAATTATATTATGTTAATCCTCTTTGATCTGTTTCACTAATTGATGTAGGATATTTTCATAGTGGAAAAAAAATCCTTGGTAGCAGACTTTTTTTCCAGATTTCAAAGCTTCCGGTATATTGCTTTGTAAAAAATGAATCTAACAAATATACACAAATCAGTTCAAATCTGAATAACTTTTTAACTAGATTTAATCATGATGTTCAGAATATTGAAAAAACAACAGAACTGACATTACTGACAAAGGGATGAGATATGTAATTAGGGTATTTTATATAAGGAAATAAAAGTAAATTGAAAAAAGAAATTCAAGATTATAATATGCAAATCATGTTTCGGTACTTTCAGTGCTTTGAATTTCAACAAATAAGCCTGTTATCTTCAAAAATGTCTTGAAACTTTTATGAATTTGAATCACCTGTTCATTGAATTGAATCATGACGTTCAGAATATTGTACAAACCAAATAACAAATATTACTGGCAAAAGAGTGAGACATTACTTAAAAAATGTAGTGAATTTGTCACAATAGCTCCCCTTTACCAGATTTTTTTTTATCAATTATGGAGAAAAGCTCAGGTAAGCAAAACTAAAAAATTCACATATGATAGTTTCAAATCATTGAATTGTATAACAATTGTAAGTAAATTTGAATGGACTGGAAAATAAATTCCTGTTTATATTGTGTTAAAACCTTTATAATAAAAAAGTCATATTTTGGTACTTTCAGTGCTTTAATTAGCTAAAAGTAACCAAAATGTTTACAGTTGGCTTGAACCTTTTTTGTAACTGTGTATTTTATTGAATGATTAAATGCTGAACATGATCATTCCAAATTATAAGCATCTCATGACAATAAGTTTTACTTATATTTTAGTATAGTTATGACACTGGCATACTCAGGCCATTATAGTAATCACAAATTGGGCACATTTAAGCAAGCAATGTTAAAAAACTTTGTTCATATGCTTAAAGGTATCCTCCAGCATGTCCAGACTAATATAATTATTGGAAAAGGAAGCAGAAAAACTTTTTAAATCATGTAAAATCTATATAAGCAAAAAACGTCGGTTTTCAGTACTTTCAGTGCTTTGATTTGCTAAGAATAACCCTGATATGTGCTCAAATGCCTTGAAACTTTTCTTTTTTATTTACCTTTAAGAATTATGTAATTCAAAATATAATTAACATCAAATAAAAACATATATTGACAATTGGTGAAATATGAATAATAGTATAGTTATAGCTTTGGCTTGATCATGCCATGGCTTAAATCAGATTTTGAACAAAATTCAAAAAGGAAATGTCTAATAAACTTTGCTTGTAGGCTTCAAGGTATCCTCTAGCATGCTTAGAATAAAAGAAAATGTTATCAAAGACAGAAAAAATCTTTTAAAATCTTGTTAAAATCTTCATTAGCAAAGAAAATTGTTGATTTTCGGTACTTTCAGTGCTTTGATTTGCCCAAAGCCTCTCTGAAAATCACACAGATGTGTTTAATCTTTGTAATAATGTTTTGGGTTTTGAATTATGTTGAAAAAGGTCCAAAGAAATTATCAATTCAACAAAATAAATATAAATTTCTGACTAAAGGTTGAGATTTAAATTAGTGTGCACTGGGTGACCTTTGACCTCAATAATTCCTAAAAGCCCCAACCGCTTACTTGCAGACTTTCAGAATATACTCGGTAGACATTGGGCTTTCAAAAAAACATAGTCCCGAAAATTCCCCCTGAGGGGGGAGGAATCACCCTACTGGCCCATAGCCTATTTTATCTGTTACAGCTCTGCAGTTCCACCACTACATGCATGCCTGGCCTGCTGCTCAACCCACTTAGGTTTTTGATTACCCAACCAATGGCAGGCGGATTCAGATGAATGTTAACTAGGAGTTCCCATGTTTTTGAGTCTGACACCACTACCTGTGCTATGGCTGCTACTTTGAACTCTGAATAAGGAGGACATGAATTGAATGATTCTATAGAAGCCAAGCACACACTGTAAGAAAAACAAGTACCGTCTTGGGAAAAGGGACAATCTTGGAACTCCATATCAAAAAAAAACTTCAGTTTTTTATTAACAAACCAATGGCTTTGAACTCTGAATAAAGAGGACACAGGTGTGTGGATTTCCAATACCCGACTTGTCCGACACAGGCTTTTCTACTTGTGGGCACTGAAGTACATTTTTCTAGACCACTTGTCTGTGGATAAGTAAAAACCAGAGCAAATCTTGTAACAGTACTAAAACAATTTAGGAGAAAAGTCATCATGTTGTTTGGGGAAAAGAATGTCTTTAATGAATAAAATGCTGGGTTACAGCATTTTCTTCATTAAAACAATGTTTACTCAATGTTTATCTATTCATTTGTTGCAAGCAAGTTCATTTAGATCCTGAACAAGTAGGAAATTGACCATAACTTGTACAAGGACAAGCGGAGAAAAGTCGTATTTCAACACCCCTGGAGGACAAAATATAGACTGATACTATAATAGCTCAGATCACAATGTAATAAAAAAACCTGTGCCACATCACATGAAAAGGAACCATAAATAAATATTTGGAAAAGAGATTGGTCCTAGTAAAGGTCAACTAGAGGTCGCATTTCAAAAATTCCTTCACAGGAAGATAGCTTTATCATTCTAGATTCAGAAGATTAGGAAAGTGTGGAAAGTTTCAAATCTAGTCAGCCTACGCAGTCCACCCAGTATGACTAGGGTAGTGTTTATTCTAGGAGGGTGAATTGCGCATTTTAGCCCATTCTTTTGAAAAAAACCCCACCTTTTTTGAAGATGATGGGAGATTTTTTACATAAAGAAAGAGCAAAAAATTCCATCTTTTGTGTCATGTTGCCAATTTTCAACAAAATTTTCCCCTACTTTTTGAATCCTAGAATAAACAATGCTAGGGTCTCCACTCTAGTCACTACCCAAAGGGGAATAACTCAAAAATTAAGCTAGGCAGAGTTACAGTTCTTGTGCACTGCCCTCCGTTTCATGAAAATTGTACATAAGGGGACAGAGTATTGCTCCAGACAAAGAATTTGGGGCTGGCTTTGGTCAGGCCTTTGGTTGGAGCAATTGGTTAAGTGTCAATCCAAGAGAAACCATTTTTTCAGTCTACCATGTATCTCCTAGTTACAAGACAACAACGTTTCAAGACAGGTCCTTTTTCAAAGCAATTTCTGATTATCAAAATTTAATATAGTAATACAGAAAAACAAATGACTTGAAGGGAAATAGTATTTGAAAAAAAAAAAAAATCTTTTTCGGAATGAAAATCAAAGTATAGCAAGGCCATCTGCAAGGTTTGGAAAAAAGTTGAACAATCACTTCAAGCAAAGAGGACTTGCAACATGGCAGCTACTGTAACGAACCGAGTAACTAGACAGACGTGATCCTTTCAGAGAAAAGGATCCTCTACCCTAAATGGGTCCACTCTGTCTATATAGGCTTCAAATAGCCATTTAAGTAAGGGCAGGTCTCTCTCATTTGCATATCCAATGCAAGTTACCCCCTTTAAACCATTACATTATTCTCCCCTCCGAGAAGATTCGTCCCGAGTCTTTGCCTGGGAGACCCGTGAGTAAGGCAACTCCAGTCTAGCAGCTGTCATTATCCCACCACTGCCACCAATTGTAACGAACCAAGCGACTAGACAGATGTGATCCATTCAAAGAGAAGGATCCTCAACCCTAAATGGGTCGACTCTGTCTATATAGGCTTCAAATAGCCATTTAACTAAGGGCAGGTCTCTATCATTTGCATATCCAATGCAAGTTACCCCCCTTAAACCGTTACACTACTACCAGATATTCACAGGCTTTGGTCAGAGGACTGGTGAAAGATAAGGGCGTAGCGCCCATTACGCAATTTACGCAAGTGTGTAAAAGAAATAGTCCTCTGTTGATTAATATGGTTGATGAATGATCATAGCATCAAAACTACAGCTTATTCAAGCTGAAGTTACGATGTTTGATTATTCACCAATGCTCAAATCATACAAAGGGAGTTGAAGGAGGGCATTCATCTTTTGTCACAGTTCTCATTTCGCCTTTATGCTATATATTCTTTAGTTGTCACCTTCTGAGTGCAGATACGCCCATGAAAGAGTCCCTAGAAACAAGTTTTTGTTTTCAGTCTTCAAAGTTCCCCCTATTAACAGCGTCCTCCCTGAACCATAACCAGACAACAAAGTTTACAGACTGTTCAAATTTCAAAAATTTTGCTCACAACAATTTTTAGTTGAGTTGTGTCATTTGGAGAAAAAAATGTAGCCAAGATCTACAAGCAATTCCTTCGCTCTCCTCAACGTTTTCAAAAGTGTTTTTTTCTTTATCAGTGTCAAAGACTTAGACCGTGTGGGAAGGGGTTGCAGTTAGTATTTTTGTACAGCGGTTGATTCATAGAACTTCGTCCATTACCTGAATCACGTGGGCTCTCATCGACTCCTGTGGGCCACCATCTCTTAACAGTTCTGTGATCTATAGAAGTTTTCTCAGACTCCTTTTGAATTGCAGACTTCTGAGTTAAACATACCACAATGCTAAGGACGAAAACCTGCGACCAGAGTGGCAGGGGATGTGTCTTTTTTAATTTTTCAGACGACACTCATCCGGGTACTTGAAAGTCAGTTTTGGCGCGAAATGAGAAAAAGGTGTCACACCAAAGCTATTTTTCTTCAATCCCATCTTAAGCACATCGAAAAAATAATTGTGTAAGTTCACGTTTCTTTTTCTCTCTTTGAGATACTTAACTTTTAATAAAGCATGTTATGTATTATAAAGAGCATACGTACCGTATACATTTTAATAGTGTCAAGTCTGAGACACCAGCACAATAGGGCCTACTGCGCCTAGCGAAGACTCTGGCCAGTCTCAGGTTCGGATGCACAGGCTGGTCAGATTACTGCTTTTCGCAATATTGGAAGAAGTAAGTCTATCGTGAACATCGCATTGCTATCAAATAAAGTCGCTGTGACATAAAACAATAAATCAAGGATGTGCATGCTTTATTGAACCAACTGGTAAAATTTCGTTGTAGAGTAGCTTTCAGCCTGCTTATGGCGATGTCCTGTGGGTCAAGGACAAATTTGTTTTATGTGATATGGATTGGATGTTAGATACGTTACGATAATGTAGTTTCTCTTGGAACAAAGTAAATATTCGGTTTGTTTAAAGATTGCGTAGGCAAACAATGTTGAAGTAGACGAAATAAGGAAAAACATTGATTTCTCTAATTGAAATTAGTTTGCCCTGGAAATGATTGTGGGGTCAATTTAAACCGAGGTGTATAGCTTAGCATAACACACATAACACCACATATTACCATTTCGTATTTTGCTCAGTTTGATACTCAATCTCGAGAAATGTAGCATCTGTGATTGGTACACTCCAAAGGAATTGGTACATTTAAGGGGATTGGTACATTTCAAAGGGATTTTGGTACTTTTCAAAGGGGTAGGTATATTTCAAAGGGGATTGGTACATTTCAAAGGGGATTGGTACATTTCAAAGGCCATGTTACTTTCCAATCTCTTTACTAATTGCAATGATTGAAAAAAAAAGTTTTGCACATTTTTTTCCAAACTTCGTGTTGAGATTGACGACTTAATTCTGCTGATGAATAGTGGTGAGTGCTGTATGTTAAAGCTCATACAGTATTATTTGTGTTATGTGACCACTAAGAGGACCATCAAAAAGCGGTCGCTCATTGGAATGGTCGCTTGATACAATATTTCATGATAAATGAGGCAGGGCATTTTGATATATTTAGTCTTTGTCCTACATTATCATCCAATCAAAAGGCTGGATTTTCAAAATTTTTGAAGGTTTATTTTCCATAAACTTTCCAGCCAAGGTTTATTTTGATCATTATTTCATTTAAACGTCGAGGTTTAATTGTTATTCGAGGCATGCGTACTGACTAGAAACTACCCCTTTATAAATATGCAATGACCACGTGACAAGTACAGGTGAAAATCGTTTAACTCGTGCACATGTTGTTTAACGAATATCCTATGTAGATTTTGATCTGGCATGGCGTGGATTACCATGTCAAATCTGTTATGGAACGACGACTTTTCTACTTGCCTGTACATTTATTAAAGAAAAGTAACCCTAAATAATAAGATCTAGATCTAATTAAACAGTGCAATAGATCCTATACTTCTTTCTTAACGTTTATTCAAATAAACTTCTCGTTTAATTACTTTTGGCCCCTTTCTAAACTAGGCCAAATCTCGTTTCATGATCGGCTATAGATGAGGCGTATTATTGTCCACCAAAATTAACAAGGACAAATTAATTTAGTTGATGGCACAAGAAAACGCCCACGAAGTGGGGACATTGCATATGCATATATCCAAGGTTTGGTGGACTGTATAACATCTTTTTTTTATCAGCAGAATAGTATAATATGCCTAATCGTTAGTCCTTAGATTGCACTTCATACATAAGTTCGTAAACAATTACTGGCACATTTAATCAATAAAGAGACATTTTAGTACAAACGATAATACGATTCCGTTAAGTATTCTATTCTTTCGAAGTAACATGCAACACAGAGTGAAAAAGTATCAGATTATCGTTCATCTGTATTGTCGGGTAAATAAAACCAAATTATACTTCATATTTATCTTCGGTAATGCCTATTTATAAAGACTCAATATTTGCGTGCATATTTCAACAATTCCATATTTGGAAAGAGAGGGGCGTTTACTTTTAATAAATGTATCTGGCTTATTCCGTTTAAATCGTGCAATATGATGTCAATAATATAAAAGGTGGGAAAAAGACTAAGTCAGTTAAACGCTACTAATTGAAAATTAAACGCTTTAAACAGCCTCAGTCGGTCGCTACGCTCCCTCCTTTCGGCTGTTTAAATCGTTTAATTTTCAATTATTAGCGTTTAACTATTACATAGACTTTCGCATAATCCTTACTGAATCCTATGATGGTCGGTCCCATCTTATTCGATATGCTATGTTAAAATTGTATTGACAAACTTATTCTTGATTGAAGTTAAAGTCAACTCTCGGTTTAATTAAAACAGTTTTATAATTCTTTATTATTGATTTATTCTAATTATTTGCCTTGGGGTAAGACCGCACCATGATATTTGTAGTATTTGAGTTGGATAAAGATTGATTATGTTAGATTCCTAAAATGTTGGTATTACCGTGTTTCTAAAACTGTCCGTTAGATGTGTGATAGTTTATTGGACGACAGATAATTGGCAGAGAGCATACATGAGTGACGTTTTGATTGTAGGACAGCTATATAACTGGTCCTACAGCCTCGTTACAACTAACGGAGCATGCAAATGAAACGGTTACATAACAAACACAAAGATCGATATAGTCAAAACGACACGGGAATTGTCGAGGAGTTTTATACTTGTGGATGAACAATATTTTTAGGTCTGTAGACCTTTTTTTTTTTTAAAGCTTCGCTGTAGTTAGAGACAACACGAGGCATTACTATACAGCCACAGTTTGGTGGACGTCGGCGTCACAAGTTATGGAAGGGCAGTCGCTGACGGGAGGTTGCTTTCACATTTTGTCTTTTAACTTTTTTTTCAAACAAACTGCACATTTTTTGGGACATTTCCACCGGTCTGGCTAAAGCAATTCTTAAAATTGTTATCTAGAAAGCAGACAGTTTCGGCTAAAATCATACTTCACAACTGTGCATGCTGATTAAAGTCTCTACTGCCTCTCATAACGGCTTCGTATACCGTAAGCATGATTATGCCATGGAACGTATGAGAAGGGAAAAGAATGTCATTTTCTAAGATTTGAGTATCTCTGTTTTCTTATTTTCTAGAAATGTTCGTTAGACAAGTAGGATAGTTTATTATGTGACAGATAATTGACAGAGAGCATACATGAGTGACGTTTTGATTGTAGGACAGCCATATAATTGGTCCTACAGCCTCGTTACAACTAACGGAGCATGCAAATGGAACGGTTACAGAACAAACGCGAAGATCGATACAGTCAAAACGACACGGGATTTGGAAAGGAGTTTTCTATTTGTGGATGGAATATATTTGTAGATATTTTGTCCTTTATTAAAGCTTGTCTGTTGTTGAAGAAAAGCTTGGGTATTGCTATATAACCTTCGTATCGTCTACGGCGTAGCCACAGGTAAATAAAGGCTAAAGTGGTTGATCGGAGGTTTCTTTTAGACTAACAGTACCAGTTTGTATTGGTTTTCTCTTTTAATGATAATCACAATTGGGATGTCTTTTGCAGTAAAATGGGAAGACTTATTCTGTATAGAGAATCACATGTCAGCAGGGGTTTCCCTAAGAAACTTGATTCCACTTGCCCGGTGTACAAGTATCTTTTAAAACTTCCTTGCCCACAGTAAAATACTACTTGCCCTATAGAAAGTATACTATTTATTTGCAAGAATATTTACTTGCGCGTTGGGCAAGCCTCTTTCAAAAATTACTTGCCCACAGTGATTGTTACTTGTCCAGGACAAGTGGGCATCCACTTAAGTAAGCCCCTGGTCAGTGTCTTATCATGACGAGGCTCTTTATCATGTAATCCTTTTTCTTGACTTAATTTTTACCTTTAAAAGTGTTGGACAAGTGGGCATCCACTTAAGTTAGCCCCTGGTCAGTGTCTTAAAATATCAATGTTATCTGGTCTTGACTGTGAGAAGTTTTCATGACGAGGCTCTTTATCATGTAATCTTTTTTCTTAGCTTAATTTTTATCTTTAAAATCAAAGAAACTCAAGTGAAAGGCTTCTGGTTATGATCATGAATATGCAAATTGATTCTTGAAATAGACTGTCTGGTGTCCTATTTTCGTTATCAGACGGTTGGTATCATATCGATACAGACACTTCAGAAGACTTCACCACAATGATTGAATGAAAAAAATCTTTTATCAGATAACAAAACCAAAATGTTCGTGTGCATGTTAGTGCATGCGTTTTCTCGTCTGTATGTCTGTGGGGAAATTTGATTCTTAGATTTTGGAGAGAACTTCACAAACATGTGCGCTATGTTTGAAAAGACTTTTTTTGCGCAAAATAGTTTTACAATTTCTTTATTTGTTTTCTGTTTTAATAGAGCAGCATTTGTACTTTGTTAAATATATAACTTGTTCATTTGATAGTTTACACAGAGCTACAATTAGAGGGGGTGTTTTAGATTTTAATTTTTTAAATATTTCACTCAAACCCTATCATGTGAGAACTCATTGGAATTGTCTCGATGAGACAATCCAAATGAGTACCTACATCAAAGGGTTTCAACGAGAAAGATTTTAGACTGGAGTTACCCCCTTTTATATGTTCCTCTGTTTACGCTTTCCTGAAAGCACAAGACAAACTGCCAAGGAATATGCAAGTGACCTACTCTTGTGTGTGTGTGGAGGGGGGCTAATATTATTTACAAACATTTCAAATCATCTGCTAGATTGACATGATTTTTTTAAGTATACACATCTTTGTTTTATTCTAGGTAGTAAAATATTAATAGTCAAAAAATCATTTGTGATATAACTCATGTACTTTCAATTACTATTTTTATGCACAGAAGTCACCGTTGCCTGAGACCATGCGACTTATCTAGGGCCAGATAGATAACTCACATTTTTTCAGTTACAGAACTAAGACATGTGTCTAATGGCAGAACAACACAAGGGGATTATCAATTTTGTTCTCTCAACGAGATGGCCTGTCACGATCCATTCCTAACAACGCCCCGGCCTTTCCCGTAAACAAAAATGTACTTCGGACGTAAGTGTAGTAATTTAAGAACAATAATTACGCCATTCGGCTGAATGTGGTACTTTGATCAATAAGTAAATAAGTGTTTTAAGTGTCACATGCTGAAATAATTCTTCAAAGAAAAATTCAAGATTGGTGAATATAAAAAAAATGACCTCCGCCTGTTAAATATTTATTTTTCATCCAATCACAATAATTTTGTGCAGTCTACTAATAGCCCCGAAAAGGAACCTTCCGGTGAAATTTGGTTGATATCCATCAGTAAGGGTCTGATAAAATGATTTCAAAGTTTCAACTTTATAACATATAGAGAAATGGCCTCCGCACTGACAAGACAGATTATTAATCTGGTCACAATATTTTTTTAGACTGATGAAGGGTCATCCAAGAATCACTTGAGTTAAATTGAATAATATCCATCGGCATGATTTTGGCAAAATTCTGAGCATATAATTGTTTGATAAAAAACCCCAGTAAAACACTGCGTTTCAGTATCAATTTATGATATGCTCGGTTTTTAATTTTGCGAGAGCACAATTAGAGTGGTTATGACCGAATGGCAACTGATCAAATTTGCAAAACCTGTCTTTATCCTAACTCATATCCATTTTGTAAACAGCTTGTTTCGAAAATAACTGCCATTTATTGAGCTTCTATTTTTCACTGACTATTTATTTGCACTTTCTTTGTAGTTCTTTCTATAATGGCTTGAACAGTTGATTTATACCGGCCTAAACCATGTTTGGGGCATATAGGAGACAGCTTGTCGGTCGGTCGGTCCGTCTGTCCGTTCCTCCGTCTGTCGTTCCGTCCACCTGTAGCTTTTTCATTCAAACTTTACAGATTTGATTAGTTTAGTTTAAACCTATTTATTTAAAATCATTTGGAAACAAGTTCTTACAATTATGATTAATCCCTCTCGATTCTACTTTCTGGAAAATTCACCAGTACTTGCGCCGAATGTGTCGGTCAATTAAAAAACCAAGATCGATTGCCGCTTCCAGGGACCGAACTCAGGACCTTTGGGTCAAGGGGCCAACGCTCTACCCCTAGACCACGGACTTTGATTACTTTCGTTTCGCAGACAAACACTGGGGATTATTTGTGCTCTCATCTAATTTCTAACGAGATATATAAATGGCCTGTCACGACCCCAAATAACACAATTATCTCACTAATCTATATTGATTGATTTCGTCGTGATATTATGTCCTCTATGGACGAAAACAGTGAGTCCTTACAAAGAAAATGCTTACAGTTATCAAAGTCCTGAAATTGACAGTCACTCCGATCAAAACCATTCTAAATAGCTCTCTCAGCGCTCCATTTAATCAGTACCGCACAATTACAGGGCTTACAGCTCTTTGATTATATTTCGTTTCGCAGACCAACACTGGGGATTTATTTGTGCTCTCATCTAATTTCTAACGAGATATATAAATGGCCTGTCACGACCCCAAATAACACAATTATCTCACTAATCTATATTGATTGATTTCGTCGTGATATTATGTCTTGTATAGATGGACGAAACAGACAGGTTTTACAAAGATCATGCCTACAGTTACAACGTTATCAAATTGATTGTCATTCCGATCTAAATATTTCTACCATTGTAAAATGCCCACTCAGCGCTCCATTCATTCATTCATTCATTCATTCATTCATTCATTCATTCATTCATTCATTCATTCACTCATTCATTCATTCATTCATTCATTCATTCATTCATTCATTCATTCATTCATTCATTCATTCAATCCAAACACTGACTCAAATCGATCAAAAACGCTCCAAAGCATTTCAAAATCCGGCCAAGTCGATCAATATTTTATTCAAATCTATCAAATAGATCTTCACTTTTATTGGCTGATGTGCAATTTAAAGTGTCTGAATTATATTGGAAGACGCATATTAGAAAAAATGACGTTATATTTTATTAAAGGGAGGTAACAAATATAACTAATCTTGTTCATCTTGAACAAAATTAGCGATATTGGTTTACCGCTCTTGAATTCCACTCAAAACTCGCTGCCCACACTCATTCATTCCAATTTCATTCCAATTTCATTCATTTAACAAAAACACTCGATTTCAATATTTCGGCAAAAATTGCCATTTTCAAGCAAAATGAAACAAATCTTAAAGCTACTACATAATAATTGATATCCATTATGAGATAAAATAAAATGGCTGTATCGATTTTCATTATTATGCATAGACCTGCAATTTCAAGTGAGTGATCAAAGATCAATTTTTACATTGAAAATGATAGGAGATAACGGTTTCTCGAACCTCACTCTTTCTTGCGGAACTATATTAGTGTTAAGATTTATTTCATTTTTTTTTTTGAAGAGGGCAATTTTTGCCGAAATATTGAAATCGAGTGATTTTGTTAAATGTTTATTCTACTCCCTTCGGAATAATTTTGTGATATTCCACAATTCATTCATTTTGCCAATTTCACAATGTTGTCAACTGTATGAGGGAAGAAGTTTGAGCCGTTTTGTCTGTCATCCAGAACGCAGGGTAGAGTTTTCTTTGCAGTATAATAAAACGCCCAGTTGTAGGTTATGATTCAAAAATAGATGGTCCGATTAATGCCAATATCATTTCTTCTAAAGAAACTATAAATTCTGAATTTAAACCATACTAAATTAATTAACCATTAGCAATATTTCTTCTCACGGTAAGAATCCCAAGAAATCTGACAAATTTTGTTTAAATAGGAAACATGGCATCCAAAAATGTTATCCGGTATTTACTAAAACATTTCATCTACTGGTAGGCCTTTAATATTCTTAAATTATTGTGAACAAATGAAGATGTCACATGCATAATCGGAGGCATTCGCAACATCTCTCGGTCTTTTTCGTAGACTTGAAAATACCTCGGACGTAAAAGTTGCAAATTAAGCTCATTTTTGAGCAGGTCAGTTTCTGGTCGAACTTTGATCAATACGATTGAAATCAAAGCACTGAAAGAACAGATGGTGAACGAGTCTGATGGCATTCTAGACTGATGTATTGAATTCGTTGAGAAAGGAGAAATTACATATGTGAAATGATTAAGAGAAAGTGTCTCGACAAAATTTCGGCAATTCTCACTGTAAATTCAAATTTGTTTTGCATGTCGAATTTGTTCTTAAATATTACAATGAATGATAATAATAATAATAATAATAATAATAATAATGATGATAATATTAATAATAATAGAAGAATACCATTTAACAGGAAACGTACATATGACCTATATTATAATCTTGTTCGAGCAAATACATGCGCTGATTTTACTCTCGCGTAATGGCAAATGATGATAAACGTTTTGTTAAATTTTCTGAAACAAAATCGTGGCGTCAATTTAAATTTTGTTCCTCGATTACGAATCGTCAGAACAATTATTTTTGCTTGGGCCATTATTTTTTTTTATTTTCTGGATCTCAGGAGAGCTGATCAAATTTTTCTCAAACTGGAATAAAAATAAAATGACCTTCCATCAATTCTATTTATTTTTTTTTAATTTCCTCCGATGGGCTGCTTTTGTCTGATATCTATATAAAATATAGGTATAACTTTAACATTTTCTAAAATAGTCAAGCATGCCGAAAGAATTGAATTATTAATGTTTTTTAAGTTGGAATGCGGAGCAATTCCAACTTAGATTTAACAAAACCGCAAAATGAACACAAGATAATTTCATTTCGGGTTTTTTGAGAACACAAATCACGTGAACAGGATGTGAATACACTTCGGCCTATTTCGTATATCTCATCTTGACAAAGACATCCAGTTTATTTCATCAAAAAGTAAAAATGCTGTACAATTACACAACTATCACTTCATGTATATTATTAACACGCTAATTTATGTTTTAAACGATATTTATTGAAAGTTGAGTACGAATATATTAGTATCACATGTTTGCATTACTATATTTGGAAATCATGTGATAAGTCAAGTCCAATACGGTCAGCAATTGGCAATAGCACAAGACAATCACGTGATCTGCTTATTTGGTAATGTCGCGATCTGTTTTCTCAGTATTATGGCAATAGCACAGACCAATCACGTGATCTGCTTATTTGGTTGGTCGCGACCTGTTTTTTCGTAGAATTATGTTATAGCTTCTTTTAAAGGTATTGTCTCTCTTTCTGAACGACCTTATTACTCATTTAACTTTTGACAAGGTATTATAGTGTAAATTTCTGTATAAGCTACGAAATAAAAATCTTTTCAAGCAAATTGTCGTTTGTTTTCCGTCATATTGCGGTTATCTACATGAATGTTTCATTGTAAAAACCCAATACTCATTCAATAAAACCCTTGCCACCACATCTTTAATTGAATTATGAATATCTTTGCCCAATTGCATTCCATCTTCATGACAATTTGCCATTTGAAACAAACCAACTAGTTCAACTTGTTTTCTTCACATTCTTACACATCAATACGTTTAAGGGCACAATCATACAGTTAGTTACATCGTGAAATTGACATTCATCTCAATAAAAACATTCTTAAGCGTTCACTCAGCGCTCCATTCATTCATTCCAAACACTCACTCAAACCATTCAAAAACGCTCAAAGTTATTAAAAAAATAAGATCATAATGTACATTCAAAATGAATTAAGCAAGAACCAAATCGCGATTTCACTGACATAATTGAAAGCGTCTAATTGGTTTTTGACGAAAAAGAAAGCTATTGATTGAACTTTTATGTACATTTATTTATTTATCGCTAATTTTGTTTAACCTGAACAAAATAAGCGACATTGGATTCTCCCCCTTATATTTCACTCAAAACTCGCTCCGCTCACTCATTCAACATCATGCCTAAGTCATTCCAAAATCGTTCACCTTATCAATTTCACGATGTTATTAACTGTACCCCAACTCAGAAGTAGAGGAGCATATATTGATGTCATTATGTCTGTCTTTCAGTCTTTTAGATAAACGGAGAAGCAATTGACCTGCAGTAACTTTACACAAATATTGCCCATGACCCAAAGAAATGCCCTATTGTTTCGGGGTCATACATGTCACGACTATCAGTAAATTTTAACAGTTTACAGTTTCCACTCTAACGGAACACCCAATTGACCCAATCATTAAACTTGAAACAAATGTTGTCAATGACCCGACAAAGTGCCCAATTTTTGAGTCACAAAGGTCGAAATCACAATTGAACTTCGTCCATAAATTGTCTTGAGATTCCAACTCATGAAGTAAAAATAGCTTTTCATCATGGACAAATCACTTGTTGAGGTCCACTTTGCGACACTTCTAATTAAAAATGTAATTGAAAACTCATCTTGAACAGAAGTCATTTGAAAAATAATATAAAAACTGTTTAGAGTGTATAAGTGTTCGCCTGTTCGTCCATAAGTCGGCTGTATGGTCCGTATCATTTTCTTCGTTTTTAGCTCACCTGAGCACAACGTCGTCGTCCGTCGTCAACGTTCTTAATACTTCTTCTTCTCCTAAACCGCTGGGCCAATCTAAATTAAATTTTGCCAGAATGTTCCTTGGTTGACCCCCTTCAAAATTGTCGCTATATTTAATTGGCCAATAATATGGGTATGGCAGTGCGGGGCTTATTTTTAGCCCAAAATCGTTGAACGACATTTCCTCGTGAATCACTCGGCAGATTGCAATGAAATTTTACAAGAATGTTCCTTTGATGACCCTCTTCAAATTTTGTTGGCAAAAATTTTCATTAGCCCATAAAAATGGGGGTAGCAGGGTAGGGCTGATTTTAAGTCTCCTCTGTAATGAATGGGTTGGCAGGGTTTATTATGACTGCTTATAATTCGAATAATGTCTCCTCTTCAACAATTAGGCAAATTTGATTGAATCTTTGCCAGAAAGTTTCTTGGATAAAATCCACTGGACCAATCGAATTCATGTGAGCGGTTTAGGGCCATTCTGGTCCCCTTGTTATCATTTTTCTGTCATCAGATTCAGGCCTGTATAGCGATTCAGGGGTTTAATCGTCTCTCGTTGTTGAAATACATTGATTTATATACGCCCGTCAAAAGACGAGACGTATTATGTGATAACTTGTGGTAGGCGGGAGGCGTAATCTTCGTTAGTAGCTTGAAGTCTCTCGAACGCATTCCAACTTATCAGTACTTTCAGTACTTTGATTTTACTCTTTTGACACATCAACAGTTGATTAAGGAGAGCTTTGTTGCATGAAGAACTATCGAAGAAAAAATATTTTTATGGTGGGATTTCAAAAATGATAAAAAGTGGTGATTTTTTTCAGTTTTATTTTTGTTTTTATTCAGACTGCAAGATCTAAGGTATTTTATTTCTATTCTTATCCTCCCTCTCCAACCCTTTGTCTTGTTTGATATGTCCCGAGAACGAAAACATATAATAGTAATGGCCCCAAAACTTCCTTAATACGGGTTCTTTTCGGACATCCCCTTTTACCTCCGTCAATGATTATTGCATTAAACTTATTAAAGTTTTTAAATTGAAAAATGGTGACCTTTAAAAATGACCTTGACCTTGACAGACAACCATGACTGGAGTATTTACTAAAAGGTATCTTCACAAACAATGAACATATGAAATATCAAGGATATAGCCCTTACCATTCCAAAGATGTGGCCTATGTTTAAATTTTGATTTTTCACAAAGTTGACCTTAAAAAATGACCTCGACCTTAGCATATGACCTGGAGCTTGGTATCAATAGAAAGGTATTGACCCTAGGAATCATCATGTGAAATATGAAGGCCCTGTCACTTACCAATCAAAAGTTATGGCCAATGTAAAAGTTTTATCAGACAAACGGACAAACAGAGTAACAGACAAACAGATAATCAGACAAACAGAAGAGCCCCCCCCCCCCCTCCCCCCTAAAAAAAAAAAAAAAAAAAAAAAATATGCTCCCGATCTATCGATGCGGGGCATAAAAGGGAAACTCTAATAGATCTTTGTTCTATCATACAAGTTAACATCCGAATTTGAATTTTCTTCAAATTTATCTGACTGTCATAAAATTGTGATCTAATAAGTAAGCAGTATTCACCCACGCTATTTGCTCTTGTGGGAATATTTTAACTTTTAAATTACATAGCTTCGTTTATATAGAACTTGATTTTCCCCGAAATGATGAAAAGCATTAAAATTGGAAATGTTTTATAGGATTCTTTTGGCAATAGTATCGTCACCAATATTTTATCCTTTTATCAGTAAATATATATATGTACATGTACAGTCCACTCTTTTTCGTTTTCGTGATGGAAATATGAATGATGAAAATCGAGTACGACACTGGACAACATTTTCAGAAAAATGGGAATTTTGAAGTACAGCTTACAATGAAGTACCAAGATTCAGTTGCGAAGGGGTTAGAGAGATGTAGAAAGTGTTGTACATGTATGGATACGTTTATGTCCCCCCCCCCCCCCCCCCCACACACACACACTCTGATGCGCTGATGAAGAGCCTTTCCGTCAGTTTATTAGAGAACGGTCTACGTCAAATCAACTGTCCTACCTTCTCTTTTATTTCAACATCGTCTCTGACACAAACGAAGGTCTAGTATAAAGTCAAAATCCGAATGATTGTCAGAGGCCACCTTGACTTCAGATTCGCAGACGCATTTCCTTTTTTTTTCTCTAAGTATCAAAGGTCAGGCGAGCTCAAGAGCTGACATTTGTCTCGTTCGTTCGTTCATATGTATATGTTGTATAATTATGAGCCCTCAACCTTTTTCTTGTTATCGTCATGGAGCCCAACTTTTCATTGGTATTTCTTAAACATACTCGAAGTTAGTACATTGTATATCATCATAGGATCGTTCGTTTCGAAAACTGATATACCTTTTATCCCAAATGAGTCCATTATTTTCATCGGATTCTCTTAAACATTGCCCATGGTGATTGTTGTGATGTACCATTGTCAAGATAGTTCCTTTAAAAGTTGTGTCACGGGGAAGGGGGCGCTGTAAAAATTAGCTCGTGATATCCTTTTCATCGCGAAAGCGTACAAAGATTTTTATTAATGGCTTCAAACCTTCATAGAATGATTATAGCAACATAAGAGTAGTTCCTTCGAAAATTGAACAGGTTCATCATGTATCTATAGTGGAAAAGGGCCTTATGAAATTTAACTCAAAATACCATCGTTATCGCGATTGAGTTCACATTTATTCCCATTTGTTGAAAACTTCCTCAAGTGATTGTAATGGTCATGAAAACGACAATTACCTTCAAAATTGATATGCTCAATCAAGCATATCACGGGAAGGGAGTCTTATAAATGTTTAAATGAAATATGTCCTTGTTATCGCACTTTCAAGAGTCAACAGTTATAATCGGATTTTCTTCAAACTTTCAGAATGAGTGTAGGAAATTTAACTAACGGAAATTTCCTTCCGAAAATAGAAAGGGAGGTCCATCAAGTATCACGAGAAAAGGGGTCTTACGAAAATTTGTTAAAAATATCCCAGGAGAAAAGATGCACTGTTGAACCGTGGTACAAATATTGCCACCTTTCTTCAAATATTTAAGGGATGGCGACTGCGGGCTTTATTAACGACGACTACTTTATCCTCTAACGATAAACCTTTCGGTTCATATGTTTTGTATAAAGAACACGACTATGTATATAAGAGGTTCGGCCTTGTCGGAGGTCAAGAGACATGACCGTAGATCCATTAATATGATCGTCATTTCCTCCATCTTTCTTCAAACATTTTGTTAATAACGACAACAATAATTTTCGACGATTACGTTGTCCACTAACGATTTACTTTTTGTTTCATATCCACATTCATTATACACGATGACGTTTGGACTGCCATATTGGACGTCGAGGGGCGTGGTCAGGGATCCGCGAATTGTCTCGCGGTTTCCTTTTCATCTGGCAGATCTCAAATGACCCGTTTTGTCTATATTGGCCGCATTTACCCCGTTGACTTGGTCAACCAGACTAACTAGTTCCCTCCTGACTGACACATCGTCTGTTGTTGACCAAAATGTCGTAGCTTTGATCCCCAAGTCGAAGGTTAAGGGCATTGTCAGAAAACCGCCGGTTTTAAAATAAACACATAAGGTCCCCTATGTGTTTCCCATGGTTTGGTCCCATTTCCGGAAGAAACCTTCCTTATGACCCGAAATCATCCTGCGAATGTTTCAAGCAAATCTGATAATATTTGCGGACTTTGTCGCGTAAACAAGAAAGTTCAGAGCGAATTTCCAAAAAGGTCCATTTCCCCGTGTTTTCTGGTGGATCTGCCTCAATTTCGAAAGGATCGGACCTTCCTTGTGACCCTACATTCATCCTGTGGAAGTACCAAGCCATTCCGATACTATTTATGAACTTTATCGCGTTAACAAGAACAAGATAGACGGATAGAAAGACAGACAGACGGACGGGAAACACATCATCGATAAAGCTGTTCTGACCATACTGAGCGACGTTAAAAATTTAAACCGTCTCAAAACAAAAATGATTATAATACAAATATCTAACATAATTTGTTCCGCAGAAAATGTCTTTAGGAAATTTGCCTGTGTTTCACAGACCACGTAAGTTATGTTACAGGACCAGACAGTATAAATAGATCACATGTGTATCGAGAGCATTAAAAAATCATCTATCAATTAGAGCTTTCTTGTATTTCTAAGGGGTCGAAAATAAAATCGTTGCTGTGTTGTGATTGTTATTTGTTTATTGTCATGCAAAAATCTCTTGATCCATCTCTCTGATTTTGCATGATTTTTAGCGATGTTGCGTAGCAAGATCGGTTCTTGTCAAGGATCAAACCGGAAACAAAAAATATCACGGAATGCTAATGCGCATGCTCATAAAAAAACAGATCACAACAAAAGTGATCTACTATGGGTGTATTTTGTAAACTGAGCTCTGACGTAGGCGCTGACTCCACTATCATAGGTAAATCGGTAATAATTAAAAAGCAAATGATAGGAAATTTGGCCTGGACCCTTGATTGCAATTATGAAAGTACATGTTTTAGTGAACCTTACGTTTTAAGACAAGCAGTAACGTTGATTTAAAAGGTAAATTTTAAACTTTCTCAGTGCATTATTTTAACCTGGTGTACTTATTTCGAACAAATGGCACGAGAATCAAACGGTAAAAAGTTGATTTCACGGCTCACCGCGCAAAATCTACCTATAGTTTTACATTTCGTTGCAATGCTAAATAGGTCATCCATAGGTCGTTAACAGTATCGTTTGAGCAAGAAGTCTATTTTGCCCGGATTTACCACAAAGGGTGTGATCAAAAAATCGTTTTTGATGCTATCGCATTTTGAACTTGAAGAACACAGGTGCTTGTAAAAGAGGTTAGCCACAAATGCACAATTCTCCAATTAAACATCCAAAATGAGAATGTACATAACAATAGAATCACACCACATTTTAATAATTTAATTTCAAAGCATTTTTCTACAAAAAGTCAGATTTAAATCTGCAAAATCACGAAAACAATGTTTGTAGGAAAAGAGGATATTGTTTAAAACTAGATTTTCATGTTCAGTTCTAAGGGCGAAATGCCATCATTGCAATGTGCATTGTTAACATATATTATTTCTCTTTGCGCTATTCATTTGTCATTAAAGCTTTCCATGCACATATCATCCATACTGAACGAGGTGATATGTACATGAGTATGCCGGCAAAAACACGTTGAATAGGAATTTCAATCCTTAGATTTTGTTTAATTTTATGACTGTTTCCTTCCGCGGTCCATTTTGTGCAGTATGGTGTTTGAATTGATAGAAACGTCTTTAAACTAATTAACACTTACTACGCTTGTATATTGATAAATAAGTCCCTTTTTGGATTTCGTAGTTTGTAGATTCGTGGAAAATTTCAATACATACGACAAAATTTTAAAATGTCTCGAAACTACCTTCAAATGTAAAAGAAAAAAATTGTATTTGTTTCGAAGACAAAATAGATTATGTAACGGGACCAGACAGTATTACTAGGTTATTTGTATCGAGAGTATAAAAATATTCTATCAATCAGAGGTTTCTTGTATCAATGTTGCAATTGTTGTTGATTTAATTGCATATTGTTCTCTTTGTATCTCTGTCACATTTTTTGTGTGTATCTTTTTATTTCTGTTTTTATGTCCGTAAGTCAGCTTTCATCCACATTTCTTACCCCATAAATGGCTGAAAGCTGGGCCATTCATTTTTCTTCGTTTGTTTTTTTTATAATTTTACATGGAGTGAGTCAGTTTTCGTTGTTTTTACCATCAGTTATCTAATGCTTAACTCCGTATATGTACTATACTCTAGTATGCCAACAGAAACGCCCATCATCAGTACTTTTAGTGCTTTGATTCGTAATGCCAACCGTGATTACAGTATGAATACAGCAGCTACAAGAAATTAAAAATGTGTTCAATTTCAAGAAAGTAAATAAATAAATAATATAATTTGTAGCAATTCTAACGTGCAATGTGGGTGAGATTTATTACATGCAGTGAGTCTGTTTTCGTATTTTTTCTTCAAATACTTATTTCGGTGTCTGTATGCCGTGAATAATTCGCTGTATCCGAAATTCAGGGGTGCGATCTTTCTTTTTGAACTGAATATACACATGTATATTCGTTCATGCATGATCAAAAGATTTTTGCCTACCCATTGTTCACAGCATTTTCTCTAAGACAATGTCTCTTCAATTTATAATACGTAATAAAATAAGTAAACTCCATTTGCTGTTTTAACTTAGCCGCCTAATAAGCCGTGCTGTCATATATACTAGACATTTATGAATATTTTGACGTGACGTTTGTAAATAATATCCCAAAACTTCAAGACAACTTTCACTTCCATTCGTAATTGGTTCCCCTCGTACCTAGAAAAAAATGAATGCCTTAATAATTGATTTATAGTCTAATCTCTATTCGTGTTTCTTAAAATTGATTGATTGTATGGAGTTTAACGCCGCTTTAAACATTTTTTCAGTTATATCGCGGGGCTGGAGCACCTAACAATGGATTCCTGGTATTTCTCTCACCAGTACAACCATCACATCCTTTTCTAGCCCGAAGCTACTATCTCAAGTAGATCTACGAATATCAACCCATTGGTGAGAGATATAGTCGTCAAGAATGAGTGCCGCCGTCGCGGATTGAACCCGGGACCTCTAGATTGACAGCCCGACGCGCTACCAACTGCGCTATGACGGCAGCGGTGTTTCTTAAAAAGAGAAGAGCCTAATTCTAAATCTATACACAATAAAAATTAAATAGACGTTCTCACAATGCCAAAAGGAACGCTTTGTAAGAGAAACCATAATCTTTCAAAGCCTTAAAACAGTCTTTTGTCGAGGAGAAAAACCTTCATAGCCAACAATTCTTTTTCATTCGCGGGGCATAAATGAATTGATAATAAAAATTACCAATTATGGCAAATAATAAGTGGAGTATCATTGTTAATTGTCTAAAGTGCTATGTTTCGTTAAGGCAATTACAATTTCGTAGTAATGAAACGTCGAAATATAAAAGTCAAACGGGCGGTCGAAAAATGCCATAATTCAAAGAAAAAATACTCCCAGAGTTAGCCGCTTGGTGATTTGATTCATCCTTTTGACCATGGTGAAAACACATACAGGAAACCTTGTGTTAAGCGACCACTTACCAGACCATCAAAAAGTGGTCGTTAAAAAGAATTTGTTTGCTTCAAAACATTCGAGCTGAAAATCCATTTGTGACACGAAACGCGAAAAGGGACCATCTTGCATTTTGAATATCACTTTTCAAATCTGGGGGTGTTGAAAGCGTAAATTATCGACCCTGGTCAGACCGCGCGATCTACTAGCGTCGAAACTTTTCACAAATAACAAGTTTTTAAAAAAAATCTAGAATGATTATTCTAATCGCTCTTCCATATGTTATTATTTCCGAAATCCGCATTCGCTGGTTGACCTATGCTAAATTCATCTTCGTTTTCCAGAAATTTATTTTACGGAGTTCACAGACTGCCCCCTTTCGCGTACTCTGCTAGTCCGTTATTGTCTACTATTACAGAACAAGATATTTACACTCTCAATTATCGCCTTACTTTTGAATTCCACGCTGAGTTAATTCAATTTGAAATTTATTGTTATTGCATTTAAATTGTGAATTACGATCCAATGATTTGAATTAGTTCACACGCGAACTCCGATATTCTACAATCAGTGGCCCAAAATGAATTGTAAAGAAATAGAGGATTATTAATTGTTTGTTTCGGAGTAAGATAAATTTATCATGCGTTGTTTAAATAACAAAAGCTATATTTTCACGAGTGGCGAAGCCAGAAGTGAAAATATATCTCTTGTTGTTTACGAATTGAAAGATTAAAAAATCCAACAGATCTCTGTAAGTCTCTTTTTGTCTTCTGTCACAGAACAAGGAATTTCCGCGCTCAATAATTCCTATTACTCTTAAATGCCACCTTGAGTTAATTCAATTTGAAATATTGTTATTACATGTACTTTTAAATGGTGAAGTACAATCCGATGTAAAGCTCACCTGAGCACGGAGTATTTGGTGCTGGAGGCTAGCATTGTAATCTGGATATAATCGTCGACATAGGCGAATCTAACACTCTGAAATTTATAAGCAGTCTCAGAAGGTGACAACTAAAGAATATGTAGGATAAGGGCGATATGAGGACTGTGGCAAAAGATGAATGCCCTCCTTCCGCTCCCTTAATAATTTGAGCGTTTGTGATTAATAAAAAAACACCGTTACTACAGCTTGAATAAGCTGTAGTTTCTATGTCATGACCATTTATCAACGAAAACTTTCAACAGGATTATTTCTTTTACGCACTTGCGTAAATTGCGTAATGAAAATTACGCCCTGGTCGATCAATTTCTTTATTGAAGGCGGCGAACTGAGACAGCTCGCACCATGAAATCGGGGGTTGACAGTCTTTAAAGATCTTTCAGAAAATTCTTGTTCTTGTTCTTCTTACTCTTGTTGTTGTTGTGGTGTTCTTCTTCTTCCCCCCTTTCTTCTTCTTCTTTTGTTGTTGATGTTGTTTGTTCTTCTTCTCCCTTTTCTTCTTCTTCTTCTTCTTCTTCTTCTTCTTCTTCTTCTTCTTCTTCTTCTTCTTCTTCTCTTTTCTTAAAAGGTCCTTCGACTTAAGTCTTTGAAGATCTATCATAAACTTCTTCTTCATCATCATCATCATCTTCTTCCTTTTCTTCTCCCCCTCCTCCTCCTCATCCTTCTCATTCTTCTTCTTCTTCTTCTATCTTCTTCTCATTTCTTTGAAGGTCCTTCGACTATATCAGAAACCTTTTCTTCGTCTTCTTGTTCTCCTCCTCTTTCTCCCCTTTTTCTTTTTTCATTAATTCTTCTTCATCATTATTTTAAACCAATTTTACTAAACTGGTGTTCTTTGGATTATTTTATGACAAAAGCTGAGCGTAAATACAAAACAAGTTATGAAAATTATCTCTATATTGAATGACAGCACTAGTCTACAAAAGAAATGAAATAAATCAACAAAATGACAGTTGTAGGCGTATGTGACTTATGGTTAGATTTGACGACAGTACCAAGCATGAATATCAAGGGTCACAGATCGTTGTGTGCGACCAATATGGCGTAACTACAGCTTAACCTAAGCTGTAGTTACGGCATTTTTGTCATACACCAGTGATGTAATAGGGCTGTCACATCTTAACGTTTTAGCCAGCGTGTGCGGAACGTGTTGGATTTTTTATAACACGCTGCGAACACGTCGGGTACGCTATGGACACGTTCCGCACACGCTATCGGCACGCTGTAACACGTTGGCACACGTTGCGATACGCTGAGTATTTCATAAAATTTTGTGCATGCTTAAAATTTCTCAGCGTGTGCCGAACGTGTTGGAACACGCTCCGCACACGTTCCGAACACGCTCAGCACGCTAGAGACACGCTAGGAGCTCGCTCACTTACGCTACGGACACGCTAGAAACACGTTCGCCAAAAGTTTAACGTGCTTCGAGCGTGTCTCCAGCGTACTTGGAACGTGTGCATAGCGTGTCTTCGGCGTACTGAACGTGTGTCTAGCGCGTTGCCAGCGAGTTCACAGCGTGTTTCTGGCGTATGACAGCGTTTCAGTTTTCAATGAAAATATAAAAGTTCCGCTGCATGTTTGTCTTGAATTTCTACCATCAGCTTCTCGAAAATAAATAAATTTGTGCATGTACGTGTGTATGACCCTTTTGACATGTTCATATCTGCATGTTTCCTCATGACCAGTCTAAGAATGACTTGAAAACTCGATTTTAAAGGCATTCTCTATATTTGACGATGAACGCTTTCGTTCAGGTCATATAAATAAAACTTATGTTATGCTATGTTATAAGCTTTTTGTCTTTTCTTCCATATAATTCCTTTACGGATTTTTTTTATTTCCTGAGATTGTCGAGGTGGAGAATGTAGCCTAAATGTGTATTAAACATTGCGTTTATAGCTTTACAAGTGCGTCTGCTCTTTGGTTAGAATAACAATACGTTCGCGAAAATACAAACATTCATTCGTCTCATTTGATTATTATCAATATACCAAAAAGACAAGTACATCGTTGTACCTAGTGGACATAATATAAGACGTGTTTTACTCTATTCTGCACTGTTCAGATTATTTGATTCTATTATATGTACCACAAGTTTGATATTTGGTACATCTTTTCCCCCTTAATATACGACTAGCTATTCAAGATTAAGAGAGGTTGTGGAAAGTCATCCTACATGGTAGAGCATATGGAGGAAGAAAGGAGTGCATTATGACAAGTAGTTCCTTACCCTTTCGCAATATTTTTCGAGTGAAAAGTACTAGAAGCTTTAATCAGCCTGTAATCTTATAAGTTTGTTATATGCATGTTTTCATATGTAACAGGTGCCAGTGTATTTTTCTTTTCGTCTTTTCCTATTTTTCTTTTACATGAACCAACATACTTTGAATTTGAATATGTGTAGTGGCCGGTGGCCTGTTTATACTTTAAAAGAATGAATTTAAAGTAGTAATTTCTTGCAGAATTTATATTTACATCCAAAACACGCTGCGAACACGTTATAACACGCTAGAAGCGCGTTACAAGCACGCTAAGCACGTTCTGAGGACGTTACGAGAACGTTGGACGCACGCTCAAGAACGTTGGTATACGCTGACATACGCTATCAACACGTTCTGGACACGTTTCTCACGCGTTACTCACACGTTCAAACTCGCTATGAACACGCTACAAGCGCGTCGTGAATTGACAAAAAGAAAATGTAGGTTAGCGTATGCTGACGTTTTGCGGACTTAGTCGTTTTCTCAAACGCGTTAGGCACACGCTGGCTAAAACGTTGAGATGTGACAGGGCCATAACAGAGGAGAAATAGCGCGTCTGACAGACGAAGCTAGTGCGGCCCGTCCAGTATAAACGGGTCATTCGATGATCGTCTGACGAGAAGGTATTACAACAAGAGTCATGTCGAACATGGCCATTCCCCGCCGCGAAAACTTGATAGCAAACTAAAGCCGAAGAGATTAAGGATTCTTTTGTAAAAGAGATTTACCCCCTACAAAATCTCAGTATTAGAAATAACAAAGGGCAAAACCTGGAAAATTATACAAGCAAGAGTTGTAGTTCTTGTGCACTGCACTTTTTCTCCATGAGATCTATCCACCCATAGTTGTTTCAAGTTGATAAATATTATACTTTAGAAGGTATGCTACGGACAATATATAAAAAATAACAATGGGCAAAAAGTGGAAAATTATCCTTCATTAGATCTATCCACCCATAACGTTTTAAGTTAATGGCTTATATATACTTAAGAAGATATGCTCCGGACCAAAATCTAAGTATTAAAAATAACAAAGGGCAATTACTCCACAACAATGCAAGCAGGAGTTGTAGTTCATGAGCACTTCACTTCTCCTCTGTGAGATCTATCCACCCATTAAGTTTCAAGTTGATAGCTATAACACTTTAGGAGATATGCACCGGACAAAATCTAAGTATCAAATATAACTAAGGTCAATAACTCCAAAATTATGCAAGCAAGAGTTGTAGTTATTGTGCTCTGCACTTCTCCTCCATGAGCCCGGGTTCGATCCCCGACGGCGGCACTCATTCTTTCCGACTATTTGTCTCTCACCAATGGGTTGATAATCGTAGACCTATGTGAGATAGCAGCTGGAGGCTAGGAAAGGATATGGCGGTTGTACTGGTGAGGGAAATAAAAGGAAACCGTTGTTAGGTGCTCCAGCCGCCGCGATATAAATGGAAAAAAACGTTGAAAGCGGTGTAAAACTCCATTAAATCAATTAATCAACTAATCTCCTCCATGACATCTATCCACCCATAAAGTTTCAAGTTGATAGGTTTTATACTTTAGGAGATATGCCCCGGACAAAGCCTTAGTATTTAAAACAACAAAGGTCAGTAGCTCCAAAACTATGCGCGCAAGAGTTGTAGTTCTTGTGCACTACACTTTCCTCCATGAGATCTATTAGCCCATAACGTTTCAAGTTGATAGCTGTTATACTTTAGGAGATATGCTCCGGACAAGTTCAGTGACGGAACCTCGGAACGACGGAATGACTGAATGACGGACGAGGATCATTTTTATATCCCCTCGTCGAAAACGGCGGGAGATAATTAGCAATTCGCTGGCTACGATCCTTGGCATAAACTGCGGTTGACACTGTTAATTTCGAAAGAATGCGGAACTTTTACAGGTCCTCTACCTTAAACTCGGAAGTCAAACTTGTATCCGTGAATAGATATATATCTATGACAATCTGTTCCAATACTCAGTGAAGAGATAAAAGCAGATGCCCGAATAGAAACCGTTCCTAGGAAGTCTTGCCGAAGTACTAATGTCAAGTTTTTACAATACATGTACCAACGGTATTGTCGCCATAATGTCTCTGAAAACGAAACAAACATAATGATAATGATATAATTCTACACTTTTTAATTGGTTAAGTGGAAGAGCTTATATATATTTTTTTATTATTTAATCATTTTCATTCCCTCCTCATATTCTTTGTCTTGTTTGATATGTCCCAAGAACCAGAAAAAAAAATAGTAATGGCCTCGAGACTTCCTAACGGCTTATTTTCGGACATCTCCTTTTACCTCCTTCGATGATCATTGCATTAAATAAATTGAAGTTTTCAAATTGAAAAATAGTGACCTTGAATCAATGACCTTGACCTTGACAGACAACCATAACTTTAGTATTCACTAAAAGGTCTCATCAAAAGCAATGAATATGGTAAATATCAAGGATATAGCTCTTACCATTCCAAAGATATGGCCAACGTTAAAATTTTGATTTTTCACAAACTGGACCTTGAAAATGACCTTGACCTTGGCATATGCTTATAGTTTGGTATAAATAGAAACGTCTTGTCCCAAACAATCATCATGTGAATTTGAAGGCTCTATCACTTACCAATCAAAAGTTATGGTCAATGTTAGAGTTTTCTTCGGACAAACGGACAAACAGAGTAATAGTCTAACAGATAAGCAGACAAACAGAAAGGCCATAAAACAATATGCTCCCGATCTATCGATCCGGGTGCATAGAAAGGAAACTCTCATAGATCTTGCTCTATCATACAAGTAAACATCAGAGTTTCAATTGCTCTTCGAATTTATCTGTCTGTCATAAAATTGTGATCTAATAAGTACGAACTATTCACCCACGCCATTAGCTCTTGCGGGAATATTTGAACGTTTAAATTACATAGCTTCGTTTATAAAGAACTTGATTTTCCCAGAAATTATGAAAAGCATTAACATTGGAAATGTTTTATAGGCTTCTTTTGGCAATAATATCGTCACCAATATTTTATCCCTTTATCAGTAAATATTTATATGTTACAGTGAATATGTAAAATCAGTGATTTTGTAAAATAACTGAAAATTTCAGGGATTTTGTGAAATCAAAAGGATAATACAGCACAGTTAATAAGTAAAATAAGTTCATTTTAGATAATTCATTCAGGTTTTCTCTTTTATCATTTGATATTCATATTTCTTTTCCAAACATTAGATGGATAGATGGAATTTGTTCAACAAATGAAAACAGTTAAACATAGTACCAGAAATGATTATGGTTAACAAATAAAATCTAAAATAAGAGATTGAGATTGTTTGTAGTATTTGCTGTCATTCTTGTTGTTCAAAGTAAAGTTAAAGGTGTCATCCAGTGTCGGAAAAGAAGTAGAGAACAACAACTTCTAGACTAGAAGCCTGCGTGTATTCTTAAAAAGGACTTCATTTCTATGTATTACATGTTCATAAATGAGATTAGGTTTTCAGTTTCATACCTACATGTATTAATAAATATACTCTTCAACACTTGCATAATAATATAAATTTTTAGATTATAAATCTGATTGTGCGAACCAATCTATCTGATAGTTGCCATTTTACAATGAAATTTGTTGTTTGAATATTTTTTCAGTACTTTGTTTCAATGTCAATTAAAAAATTCTGATTTAATGTGATATATGTTGTTAATTCTATATTTCAAGTTTGAAATAAAAAGTCAATATCCCTACGATTCAGAATGCAAAATAATGAATGAAACTGTTTCACATACTTACTGATTTCTTCAGATAATTTATGAAATAACTTAACTGATTTCAGATTTTTTTCATAATTCACTGGAGTATGCAGTTTTCTTAAAATATTAGAACATAGATAATGAATAAACAAATATAGTACACCTTTTATTTGAAATAATACTGTATTACCCTTTTTGGCCACAAATATTCCGTTACTTCATAAATTATCTGAAAATTTCAGTCATTTTATGAAACAACTGACGGAATCAGTGATTTTACAAAATCCCTGAAATTTTCAGTTATTTTACAAAATCACTGGTTTTACATCTTCACTGTAACATATATATATCGGGCTAATGGTGAGCTGTGTGATCATAAGATATCCCTCGTACGTCGTTCGTCATCAAATCTCTTTCGTGTTAATATCATATGGGCGACATAATGAATATTTGATAATAATGTTTGTCAGGTCATTAAGATGAACCGTATGAATTAAAATTTGAAACATTCCATATGAAAACACGACAAAGGATGTCTTTTGACACTTTCTTTGTTTACATTTGATGGGCCATACATTTAGCGCAATTAGTTGAAACTCGTTCAGTTCAGTATGTTAGTCAAAATGATAAAGCCTTCTGAAAGAGAAAAAGTTCATCTGAAAAATATAAACGTAGGGACATGAAAATTTGGCTCACTCTTGATGAGCAATGACCAGGGTTCTTTTTACGGCAGAAAGGTGACTCAATTAGAAAATCGGAACATTTTAGCAGAAAAAAAAGAAAGAAAACTCGAGATTTATGAGAAATGTCTCATGCTCACTGTTGTACAGTATAACTCAATTCTTATGAAACTTTGTTTAATTTCTTATCAGTTGTATTGATGCATGCTTAAGAAGCCTTATGAAAATACATATAAGGGGCCTTTTATGATTTTTTGGGCTCAATTTTAATTAAACTTTGTCTGAAACATTAGCGATTTTGGACCATCATGGTCCTCTTTTATAGAGTAGAAAACACAGAAGAATTGGGAAAAAAACCCAACCCAAAATCCTATTTGCACTGTCTTCAATTCAGAATGTGGATTTCCAAGAGTGTCACATGTGTGCAAAGTATGACTTAGCTTGACCAGAATTTTCACTATGCATACTAGACTGTAAGGTCACTTGGATGAACTTTATTCAAATCAGAACTCATTCGAAATTAGGCTTTATAGCTCCTCGCTTTATTCCAACCCTGATTTGGTATCATGATAATTTTGTACAAAGAAGATTGCTAAAATATTTATACTTTTCTAGCTTTCAGTACTTTTAGTACTTTGATGTTTTATTCTAACTATCAAGGGTCGGGGAGCTATTGAGCTGACATGTGCCCTATCCGTTCGGTCATCTGTAAGTGAACCTGTTACCTTTTTCTTGATATCGTCATGGAGCCTACTTTTTCATTGGATTTTCTTGAACATGTTCAGAGATAGTATATATCATCATATGGATCGTTCATTTCGAAAACTGATACACCTTTTATCCCCAAAGAGTACATACTTTTCATCGGATTCTATTAAACATTCCACATGGTGATTGTACCATCGTCGGGATAGTTCCTTTTAAAAATTGTGTCACGGGGAAAGGGGCACTGTAAAAATTAGCTCGTGTCACCCTATTTGTGGCGATGGAATACAAAGATTTCATCCGAATAGCATCAAACCTTCATAGAATAATTGTAGCGACATAAGAATAGTTCAGGGGCCTGTTTCATCAAACAATTTAAGACGCATTTTTGTCTTACCGATGCCTTACCATATGTTAAGGACAAAAATCACTTATCACCAATATATCAATACTAATGTAAAGTGATTGTTGTTGTAACTTATTCAAAAAGTCATCAGTAAGACAAAAATAAGTCTTATATGTTTTGATGAAACTGGCCCCAGGACTTCGAAAATGGAACAGGTCCATCATGTATCTATATGGAAAAAGGGCCTTATGAAATGAGCCTGTGCGTGACATTTCCAACAATTTGAAACGTTGGTGAGGTGTAAACATTGAGTAGCGGTGACAGACACATACTATTAATATGAAGTAACCTGATGGCCTACATGTACTTTGAGTCATTATCTATCTGCGGATGCACAGACTGGTCAGAGTCTTTGCTTTGTGCATATTTGAAATCGTTGGAAATCTCACGCACAGGCTCAAATTTAACTCAAAATATCATCGTTATCGAGATGGAGTTCACATTTTCCCATTTGTTTAAAACTTCAACATACATGTGATTGTACTGATCATCAAAAAGACAATCACCTTCGCAAAGGAAAAGGTTAGTCGAGTCTATCACGGGAAAGGGGTCTTATGAATGTTTAAATGAAATATGTCCTCGTTACCGTACCTGAGTTCAAAGTTTTATTCGGATTTGCTTCAAACTTTCAGAATGATTGTACCAAACGTAAGGGTCTTTTCTTTCGAAAATGGATCACAGAGGTCAATCAAGTATCACGGAAAAAGAGGTCTTATAAAAAGTTAATCAAAATATATTTTCGGAGTCTCGGAGAAAAGATGTACCGTTGAACTTTGTAATTTTTGCCGCATTTCTTGAAATATTTTAGGGAATTAGGTTATCCGCACTAACAGTTTACATTTTGTTTTATATGTTTTGTTGAAAAACAATGTTCACATATCTGAAGGCTTGACACAAGCATCAGGATGTTTTTTTTTGAGAAAAACAAAACTGAACGAAGGATTAAAACTGGGCATAATGTAATTTGATAACAAAACGCAGCGTCTTACTGTATTTTGTCATCAAATTATAATATGCCTTGGTGATTTAAATGGACCATCGAAAAGCATTTTTTTTTTTTTGAAAAAAATTCTTCAAGCGTCCAGACCGAAGTACCAACAGAAGACAAATTACCTAAAAATGGTCCAAACTACTACACTTGTGGCCAAGAAACTTTCAAATTTACGTAAATGTCCGAGCGAGGTTCCGAATGATGTCGGAGGTCTAGAAACATGGTCAGCGATTAATAGGATCGTCATTTCCCTTCATCTTTCTTCAAACATATCGTGAATGACGACAACAAGCTATATTTGCGACTATGCCGTTGTCCGCTATGAATTTACTTTTTTCATATCCACGACCATTGGTGTGGTTTGATATTTTTATATATAAAAATTACTTTCCGATTGCCGATTTCCTTTCCGTCTGGCGGATCTCAAATGACCCATTTTTCACTTGACTGTCCGCATATATCCCGTGACTTGGTCTACCAGACAGTTCTCTCCTGATTGTTATATCGCCTGTGGTCGACAAAAATGTCGTTACTACAGCTTTGATGCCCAAGTCGGAGGTTTGAAGGGCGTATAATCCAACGGATCAGTTCCATTTCGAAAGGAACCTTCCATATGACCCAGAATCATCCTGCGAATGTTTCAAGCAAATCTGATAATGTCTGTGGACTTTGTCGCATGAACGAGAATATTCTGAGCGAAAATCCATAAGGCCCATTTCCCCGTGTTTTCTGACGGATCCGCCTCTTTTTCGAAAGAAATTTTCCTACAACCATCCCGAGAAAATTCAAAGCTAACCAAACACTATTTGAGAGCTTTATCGCGTAAACAATCCTTGTTTACGGACAGAAAGACAGGCGGACGGGAAACACGCCATTGCTATAGGTCTTCTGTATTTCGGTCAGTAGAGCGAAGTTCAAAATTTAAACCGTCTCAAAACTACCATAAATATAATACGAATATCTAGGATAAATTTTCCCGTAGAAAATGTCCTCAAGAAATTCGTCTGTGTTTCACAGACCACGTAAGCTATGTAACAGGACCAGACAATATAAATAAATTATGTGTATCGAGAGCATAAAAAAATCATCTATCAAATTAGAGCTTTCTTGTATTACTAAGTGGCCGAAAATAAAAACGTTGCATTGCTGTGATTGTTGTTTTTTTATAATCATGCTATATCTCTTGATCCATTTGTCTGATTACGCACCATTTTAGCGTAGCAAATTCGGTTCTTGTCAATGATCAAATTTGAAATAAAAAATCTCACAGAATGGTAATGCGCAACTTTTGTAGGAAAGAGATATTGTTTAAAACTAAATTTTCATGTTCAGCTCTAATGGCCAAATGCCACTATTGCAATGTGCATTGTTAACATATATGGTTTCTATATGCGCTTTTCATTGTCATTAAAACTTTCCATGCACATTTCACCCATACTGAATGAGGTAATATGTACATGAGTATGCCGGCAAACACGCGTTGAATAGGGCTTTTAGTCCTTTGATTCTGTTAAATTTTATTTTTGTTTCCTTCCGTGGTCCTTTTTGTGCAGTATGTTGGAATGGTAAGAAACGTCATTAAACTAATTAACACTAATAATACTAACACGCATATTGTATGTAATCTGCAACCCTTTACAATTTGGACCTGTCTAAATATGTGTTGTCTTGTAATGGATTTATCTTAATAAGAAAAATTTAAAAGCCTTGTCCCATCCTTCGAATCTAAAAAAGACGACAAAATTTTAGACTGGGCCTACTTGAAACACGTTACAGACAATAAATAAACATGAGTGTAATTTGATATATATCTAGGATAGAAATTAAAAAAATAATTGGGTATGGGTATAGGGTGGACCATATTGTGGAAAAGATAGAAATTGACCCGTTCCCACAATAAAATACAACGTCTTTATTGTACTTAATTCCATGTAAAAGAAAGAGCAGACGAGCTTGTGACCATAGAAAAACAGCATTACTACGATTGTTAGACGGAATGATCGAATGGATAAATTGACTGACTAGTAGCAAACCTATCAAATCAACTTAAATTATAAAAACGCGAGTTGTGCCTGTCTGCAAAGCGGTATCGGGCGTATAGGTGTATTTTCAAAACTGAGCTCTGACGTAGGCGCCGAGTCCATTACCATAGGTAAATCGGGAATAATTAAAAAAAGCAAATGATAGGAACTTAACCTTGTCCCTTCACTGAAATTGTTCATGAACATGTTTGGGTGAACCATATGTTTGAAGAAAAGCAACAACGTTGGTTTAAAAGTTAAATTTTAAACTTTCTCAGTGCATTATTTTAACCTGGTTTATCTTTTTCGAACAAATTGCACGAGAATCTTACAGTAAAAAGTTGATTTCACGGCTCACCGCGCAAAATCTACCTATAGTAATCTATACTTTTGGAATATTTGTTTGACGGATTCAGCGCTATATAGTGAGCATATCGTTCGACACTTGCGTAAATTGCGTAATGCCTTCAAATGTCACCTTGCCTCTTTCTAAACTAGTCTTTCAGCGCTTTTATAATTGTACATGCAGTGAGTCTGTTTTCGTTGGTTTTTGCCATCATGTATCTCATGCTAAACTCTGTATATGTACTATACTCTAGTATGTCAACAGAAACGTCCACCATCAGTACTCTCAGTGCTTTGATTTGGAATGCAAATCGTGTTTACAGTATCAATACGAACGCTACAGGAGATTAAAATGGTGGTTCAATTCCGGAAAAATAAATGAAACATCATAGGTAATTTGTTACAATGTTATCGTGCATTATGGGCGAAATTTATTTCATGCAATGAGTCTGTTTTCGTTGTTTTTTACCATTGCTAAATTACGTATCTGTATGCGGAGTATATTTCGTGGTATCCGAAATTCACTAGTGCGCTCTTTCTTTTTGAACTGAATATACATAATGTATATTCGTTCATGCTCAAAAGATTTTTGTCTACCCATTGTTCAAAGCAATTTTCTCAAATTTCGTGTTTCTTAAATTTCCCCTAAAGAACATTTGATCCGTCAGTCAAATTGAATTTATAAGCAGAGATTTACATACCTGTCAATTCATTGTCTACATTTCGAGAATGAGTGTCTTTGGGGTTTTAGAAAGTCAGACATTCAAAGTTCTTAATCAAACAAAGTCGCATTATCCTCTAAAGTTTTACGAACTCAAATTTAAAAAGTTCATGTAGTAATGGTTGATGGAAAAGTAAGATTTTCAGCTCTGCATTAACGACCCCCCCCCCCAAAAAAAAAACAAGAGAAAAAAACACACACAAAAAAAAAAAAACAAACAGTTTGCACTATTTAAGAATGATACCCGCTAAAGCGAGATATCCTTTTAAAGAAAAGCATTTTGCGAAGGTTTCGTTGCTGAAGTCAAATTGTAAGATAGACCCCAAGTAAGGATGCCTTGGAACTAAAAACTCTCTAGACGTAATAAAAATAAGTAAACTCCATTTGCTGTTTTAACTTGGCCGCCTAATAAGCCGTGCTGTCATACATACTAGACATTTATGAATATTTTGACATGACGTTCGTAAATAATATCTAAAACTTTCAGACAATTTTCTCTTCCATTCGTTGTTGGTTCCCCTCGTACCTCGAAAAAATGACTGCCTATATATTTGTTTTAAACTCTAACCTCTATTCGTTTTATAGGAAAGAGTAGATTCCTATTCTAAATTTATTCATTATAAAAATTTGATATTTGTTCACAAAATTCCAAAAGGACCGCTTTGTAAGAGAAACCATAATCTCTCAAAGCCTTAAAACCGCCTTTTGTCGTGGTGAAAAAACCTTCCTATCTTATTCTGTTAGCCAACAATTCCTTTTCATCCGCGGGGCATAATTTGGTCATAAATATAACCAAATAAATAATAAGTTGATGTATCATTGTTAAAGGTCTAAAGTGCCTAGTTTCGTGAAGGCAATGACAACTTTGTAGCAATGAAACGTCGAAATATAAAAGGCAAACAGGCAGATGCAAGCGCTTGGCTGCAGGTGCTTGATAATGTAACATTCTAATTCGGAAAAGGCCATCATTCAAAAAAAAAAATGCTCCCAGAATTAGCCCCTTGGCGATATGGCTCATCCTTTTGATCATGGTGAAAAAACATACAGTAAACCTTGTATTAAGCGACCACTTACGGGACCACCAAAACGGGGTCGTTAAAAAGAATGGTAGCATTGTTCTCGTTTTGTTTACAAATAAGAAACATAATATCAATATAACATGTGTGTATTTGCGGTTTTTTATTTGTCAATATCCCTATGTTCTTATTGGCGATTCTAATGAGTTTTAAAAGCATAGGATTCGTTTGCAATAATTTTGAGACCAAAATCACATACTTCTTGAGACATTTTGATATAGAGAATGGGATTTTTGAAACCGTTCGCTGAATAAAACGGTCGATCAATAGACATGGTCGCTCGAGCAATGTGGACTGAACCAAGTTTCAAGTCCATATCTTCAGTAGTATCAAAGTTAAAGTTTGTCGGCCCAACACCAACACCAACACTGCGGACACAAAGGTGATGACGACACTAGACTGTTTGCTTCAAAACATTCGAGCTAAAAATCCATTTGTGACACGTCACGCGAAAAGGGACCATATGGGAAAGCGTAAATTGTCGACCCTGGTCAGACTGCGCGATCTGCGAGGGTCGAAACTTTTCACAAATAGCACGTTTTTTAATCTAGAATGGTTATTCTATATAATCTATAACGTATGTATTTATTTGCGAAATCCGCCTTCGCTTGTTGACTCATGCTGAATAAATTTTCGTTTTCCAGAAATTTATTTCACGGAGTATCCAGATGGTCCCTTTTCGCGTGCTGGGTTACATTTGCACTCTGTAGTCCGTTTTTGTCTACTATTACAGAACAAGATATTTACTCTCTCAATTATTGCCTTACTTTTGAATTCCACGCTTAGTTAATTCAATTTGAAATTTATTGTTATTACATTTAAATTGTGAATTACGATCCAATGATTTGAATTAGATTGCTCAAACGCAAACTCCGATATTCTAGTTGTAAAGAAATAGAGGACCATGGTTTGTTTTAGAGTAAGATAGATTTATCTTGCGTTGATTTACCAACAAAAGCTATATTTTCACAAGTGGCGAAGCCAGGAGTGAAAATAAAGCTTTTGTTGTTTACGAAATGAAAAATTAAAACATCCAACAGCTCTCTGTAAGTCTCTTGTTGTCTTCTGACACAGAACAAGGAATTTGCGCTCTCAATAATTCCCATTACTCGTAAATGTCACCTTGAGTTAATTCAATTTGAAATATTGTTATTACGTGTACTTTTAAATGGTGAAGTATAATCCGATTTTAAGCTCACCTGAGTTCGGAGTTTTTGGTGCTAGAGGTTAGCATTGTACTCTGCATATAGTTGGTGATTAAAAACGTCGATCAATTTCCATAATAAAGGTGGCGAACCGAGACAGCTCGCACCGTGAGATCAGGGTCTGAAAGTCTGTGAAGATCTTTCATAAACTTCTTCTTCTTCATCATCATCTTCTTCTTCTCCTTCTTCATCATCATCTTCTTCTTCTCCTTCTTCATCATCATCATCATCATCATCATCATCATCATCATCACCTCCTCCCCCTTCTTCTTCTTCTTCTTCTTCTTCTTCATCATCATCATCATCTTCTTCTTCTTCTTCTTCTTCTTCTTCTTCTTCTTCTTCTTCTTCTTCTTCTTCTTCTTCTTCTTCTCAGTTCTTTAAAGGCATACGCGCGCAAATAATTTTGTCGACAGAATTTTTTTGTTATTCTTATTATTTGTTAATCAAAATAGCTTAAGCAAAAAATGCAAAAAAAGGCATTTCTATCAAATTTTCACTGATTTTCGGGTGATTTTTTAGATCGCTGTATAATTCGCTTAATCCCAGTTTTCTCTGACATTAAATGCTCTTTTGAAATAAAAGTTTCTGAAACATTTAAGCATGAAATTACGGGTTCATTTGATTCATTTTTGTAGGCTTTGCTAAAATTTTCGTCCATGAGCATCTTTTCCAGAATTTCGCGATTTTTTTTTACTTAACCTTATGAATAATCAAAACTGCTCGACAGTTTTCTTTTAAATTTAGCACACTTATAGTGCATTCAAATCCAATCTAGTTCGTACCAAAAGAATAATATGTCACCGTGCTTTTTTAAGAGCAATACGCTTACTTCCGAGGCAACCGTAGGGATTCTAAACACCGACGTCGGAAAACAACGTTGACGACGTCGTTCTGTGTTTATCCGCATCGCGCTTATCTTGAACGCCGGTCATATTTTTGCAGATTTGTGTTGCTTTATCAAAATGAATTTTCAGATCTAGGCAACAAACAAAATGACTACTTCTTCATAAAGACAGAGGCGCTTTGAACTATAGATAAAATGGAAAGAAAAAAAAAACAACATAAAAAGGCAAACGAAGATCTGAATTTAACCAAGCAAAACAGGGGAAACATGGATTAGTTTGTCATTGGGTTACCAAAGCATTGGAAAAACAACTTAAACCTTTTCTGCGTCCACTTGTTCTCCTCCTCTTTCTCCCATTTCTTCTTTTTTCTTTTATTCTCCTTTTCCATAATTATTAAAACCACGTTAACTAAACTGGTGCACTTCGACTTGTATTTATGAAAAAAGCTGGACGTAAAATACAAATCAGCTTATGAAACATTATTTCTAAATTGAATAACATTATTAGTCTACAAAGAAATGAAATACATCAACAAAACGTCAGTTGTAGGCGTGTGTGACTTATGATTAGATTTGACGACAGTACCAAGTATAGATATCAAGGGTCACAGATCGTTGGTGTGCGACCAATATGGCGTAACTACAGCTTAATCCAAGCTGTAGTTACGGCATTTTGGTTGTACACCAGTGATGTAACAGAGGAGAAATAGTGCGTCTGACAGACGAAGGTGGTGCGGCCCGTCCGGTATAAACGGGCCATCCGATGGTCGTCTGGCGAGAAGCTAATACAACAAGAGCCATGTCGGACATGGCCATCCCCCGCCACGAAAGCTTGATATTAAACTGAAGCCTAATAAATAGATTTAGGATTCTTTTGTAAAAGAGATTTACCCCCTGCAAAATCTAAGTATTACAAATTACAAAGGGCAAACCTGGAAAAAATATACAAGCAAGAGTTTTAGTTCTTGTGCACTGCACTTTTCCTCCATGGGATCTATCCACCCATATTTGTTTCATGTTGATAGCTATTATACTTCAGGAGATATGCTCCGGACAAGTTTAGTGACTGAACCTCGGAACGACGGAATGACGGACGGAGACCATTACTATATCCCCTCGCCGAAAACGACGGGGATAATAAGCAGTTCGCTGGCTACGATCCTTGGCAGAATATAGGATCGTGAATATGAAACGGAAAAGCAAGCGTAGGCGATCTCAACGTTGTAACTAGAGCTTTTTGTCGCCAATGCACGATAATGTTTGAAAGGAATTTGGTAGGGTCGATATTTTACGCACTTCTGAGAATTGTTTTTCATCGGTTTGTCTGTCGGTTTCCCGATTGGCAATTATGACGAAACGAAAAGATAAGCATATACGAGTACACATATTTATTGAAAAAATGATATAATCTATATATCGTTTCCATAGTCGATAAGGAAAATAAGGTAAAAACAAAACAAAAAACAAAAACAAAAAAAAAAACATGCAAATGTTTGTCATGGATTTTCATCATATTCGGCGAAATTCAAGAGATATATAAACATTAATTTGCAATTCAAACGCTAAAATGTTCCCGTGGGAACCAAACTGGAGAACATTTAAGCTTATGGTGTGGGTGTACAGCTCGGACAGCTAGTACTTGTTAGATCACTGTGGCACAACTTTTTGAAGTAAGCCCGATTAGCTCAGTCGGTAGAGCACCGAACTTCAAAACCACTGAAGTTTGACCGCGTGGGTTGGATTCCAGGGCTGGCACACTACCAAACTAATTGTCATTCGGATGAGACGTTAAACCGAGGTCTCGTGAGACGGCGCTTTACACCAATCACGTTAAAGAACCATGGCGGGTCTCAGCAGTAGTTTCGTCATGTATCCTTGCACTATCTCTGTAACAACTAACCGTCTTCTGGGGGGCGTCGCTCATATGGGCATGTGCTACGGTAGCGACGATAAATAAACGGTAATACACTCCCCCAACTTTATGACAGTCAGATGAATTGAATAAAAAAACACATTAAGGTAGAGGTAGGGGACCCGTAATAGTCCCGCAACATTTCGGAATTCATGATCTTTCACAATGTTGACCGAGGTTTCCTAATCATTAGGAAACCTCGGTTAACACTGTTAAAGTTAATACTTTCGAAACATTGCAGAACTATTACGGTCCCCTACCTTGAACTCGGAAGTTTAACCTGTATCCGTAAATAGATATAATACTACTCAAAGTCTGCTAAGCACCAAAACCTTTTTATACTTTAATTTCAGGAAAAAATGAAAATTGACTATAAGAATGTTGGAAAATGGTCGATTGTTATCAGTTTATATCAGTTTATCAAACTATAAGAAAAAATAAATTATTATAATGATAAGAAGACTTTAAATGTAGACCAAACAGGGAGACCCTAGAATTGGTCTGTTTTCTTGAAAATTGAAAAAAAATCGAATTTGATCGAAAAAAGGTGTTCTTTCAATTGCATTTCGTTCAATAACGAGTATGAGAGTCGGCACGGTCAAAAACAGTTTGACATTGCCTCTGCACACTCCTGATTAAGTTCTGGATTACTCTTTGAGGAATAACAGACCATTCTTCTCTAAGGATCTGATCGAACTCCTGGGGTGTCTTTGGCTGGACCTGGCGAGCCGAAACTCGGACCTGTAGCTCAATCAACATACGCTCTATCGGATTTAAGTCCGAAATGATTGGACCAATTTCGACGAAACTTGGTATGAATTAAAAAAAAAAAAACATATGACACTTGGCATTTTTATTTATATATTTTATCTTTTAGCTCACCTGAGCACCAATTACTCCTGTGAGCTGATGTGATCACCCTCGGTCCGGCGTCCGGCAACAATTTTCAAGCGACATCTCCTCCCTTTACTACTGGGTCGATATACACCAAATTTTACAGGAATATTCCCTTTGTTGTCCTCTTCAAACATGCTTTAAAAAATATAATCAGTTGAAAACTCCGGTTATCATGACAACAAAGAAACATTTTAAATTCCTTTGAACAAGAAGCACTACAGGCTTGAAATTTGACATGGATCATCAGCTCATAGATCTTGATTGGCGTGAAATAGTTAAAATCGTGACTGTTGGGCCATCAGGGAAAGAGTACCAGGGCAAGGGGTAGAATTTGGATTACTGAGGACGTCCGCTCATCCGACTTTGGATTCTCCGCCATTAAAAAGCGCTTGCATTTGTGTGAGCGATATAAATCAATATCCAAACTTTTTTTGGGATAAAGTGACATATAAGGTTGACAAAGCACGTAAAAATTTGTATAAATTCATTTTTTTCTATTATTGCCAATTTTTTTAGGCATTTTTTCCGAGTTTAGAGTACTCAGAGAAAACGACAAGCAAGTATTTAACATAAGCTCTTGCATATTTTTCGGAGAGAAAGCAAATGAAACTTATGAAAATGGTAAAAAGAACCCCTACCTCATGTCCAAAAAAACAAAGTAAGACTGTGACCCCAACTTTTCTTCATATCTAAATATTCATTGTGTCACTAATTTTTATTAAGAGTATTTATAAGAAAAACTTTAATGGTACAACTATATTTAATTTACTGTGAAGTATGTTTTAGAAGCCCTCAATATTAAAGGAAAAAATATTCTAATAAGAACCAAATAAAGGTGTCATATATTTTTTTACTTCATTAAAATTCGTTATTTTTTTTCATAATTCAGTAGAATGGGTTGTCGTTTTTAAATAAAACATGAATCAATGGTTTTCAGAATATGTATTTGTAAAACAATAAAAACTTCTAAAGGATGTATTTTTCAAAGAAATTTATAGGCAAGAACACACGGGCACTGAATGTTTTTCGCGGGTACTCATGTTCATACGTCCCCGAGAAAAAAAAATGAGCACGGTGACCACATTTTTTTCTTTTCGAAAATCGAAATTACACATTTATATCTTTCTAAAAAAATCAGGTTTAAAGACAAGTTTAATAGTAGGAAAAGGCCGGGCGAACATCTCTAAATCGTAGTGGACGATTCAAATCAAAATGTTTCGCAAGAGAGAGAGAGAGAGAGAAAGAGGAGAGAGAGAGAGAGAAAGAGAGAGAGAGAGAGAGAGAGAGAGAGAGAGAGAGAGAGAGAGAGAGAGAGAGAGAAAGAGAGAGAGAGCGGAAAGAGAGAAAGAGAGAGAGAGCGGAAAGAGAGAGAGAGAGAGAGAGAGGAGAGAGAGAGAGAGAGAGAGAGAGAGAGAGAGAGAGAGAGAGAGAGAGAGAGAGAGAGAGAGAGAGAGAGAGAGAGAGAGAGAGACTAAAAGAGAGAGAGAGAGAGACTAAAAGAAGGAGAGAGAGAGAGGGAGAGAGACTAAAAGAGAGAGAGAGAGAGAGAGAGAGAGAGAGAGAGAGAGAGAGAGAGAGAGAGAGAGAGAGAGAGAGAGAGAGAGACTGAGAGACCGAGAGAGAGAGACTGAGACAGAGAGAGAGAGAGAGAGAGAGAGAGAGAGAGAGAGAGAGAGAGAGAGACTGAGAGACCGAGAGAGAGAGACTGAGACAGAGAGAGAGAGAGACTGAGAGACCGAGAGAGAGACTGAGAGACCGAGAGAGAGAGAGAGAGACTGAGAGACCGAGAGAGGACTGAGAGACTGAGAGACCGAGAGAGATCGGCTCCCTTTTTGTAGTGTGCGAACCATAAGGAACTTATCATTCTACAAATAAAAGATATCTGATATACAGAAATTGAGCAATTAGTTACATAGTATCCCTATCTTATATTCCTAGGGATACTATGGGATTATATTACTCGAATTCCACGGGCTAGGCCGACATCGAACCCGGTTTGTAGAAACCCTGGACCCGCCGTTGTGCAGCCTTGAAATTTTGCATGGATCATCATCTTATAGACCTTTATCAAAACAGCTAATGACTGTTGCGCGACCAGGGGCAGAGCACCAAATTATTTGGTGCAAACATTCGCTCTCTTGGTACTACGATACCTTCCTCTTACATAGAGGAATGAAGAGACGAATGAATTGAACTTTGTTCGATTCCTTCGGAACGGAATGTTCTACACCGATAAAACATACGATTTTGCCGGATATAGCCGCGATTTGAGAGCAGACAAATCTAAACGATAAAGTTTGATAAAAGTAACAGAATCGCGCAGAGGAGCTCTCAATCTAGGTCTACAGCTAGTTTGTATGTCTGGGAAAATTCATGTTGAAGAGAAATTACGTCCAAAAGTGTATATCTCTCGTCTAAACAAGACATTATACTTATGACGTCATGATCGACGTTGTCATGCAATCTCGTGCGAAATGACGCGCTTTTAAGAACAAATCCTTCAATTTCCGCATTTCGTATCATTTTAGCATTAAAAGAATAAGATAGCCGTTTTTAATTTTCGTGTAAGATTAATTAATCCTTGATTTATTGAAAACCAAACGCTATATATTATTTGGTAGCCCCAACACTCGTTAAAATACTTTTTTTGTTCACTCAATTAACATAAAGCCTATCGAAAATAATCCCTGTATCGTTTTTCCCCCATTTTCATTTCCCCCTTTTTCGCAAACAATTATGAATAAGATCAACCGTTATTTGGACATTTTATTCAACTTCTCTTCATTCCTCTTCTGCGAAACCCTTGGGGTGTCGCCCATCTAGTAAAGACAAATTGATAGACGAAAAATGACGGGTGTGACACCTTAGAATTAAAAAAAGTCTCGAACAAAAAAGTCAATATTTTTACGGACGGAAACAAGATTTTTATTGAAAATATTTTTTTACTCATTTATCACATATATAATTTTTTTTAAAACAAATAAGATGGAAAACTAAACACATATAAGGTTATTTGACGATTTTGTTCTAGGAGGTCTTTTTTCCACGATTCAAAATGGCAGCATCAGCAACAAATTTATTTCTTCAAAGCCGGTTTGACATTACTTTAGTCGCTGTTGTTGTCAAATCTTGTCATTTCTTGTAAATTTGGTAAGAATATTCATAGTTTATACCTTAAATGCAATATGCCGAAAGACGGGTGTGCCCACGCGTTTGAAAACAAAAGTTGTGCAATCGATAAGTCGGACACTAGCCTACTATTAGACTGTTTCACTAATGTGTCACTGTTGATCATACACAAGGATCGAATGTATATGAATAATATTTGTTTAATGAATTTGTTAACATCATAAATGGGTATCAGAGTAAACTCATCATGTTTTTACTGAAGGATTATTCAAAATTCAGTGACTGAAATATTGTCATGTCAGCGCTTTTGGTAGTCCGAAGGCATCGCAGTATTGATACCAGACTTATCATGTTTTATCATATATATCACAACATTGTTGCAATTAAACTCCCATTATATATCTATGCACCAACCAGATTAACTAGACATATGCACCCTCTTTCTCTACGACAAATCCAGATTAACTCTAATTACATCAAATATTCATTCTACCCTCACTCTATTAGCCTTTGGAACCAGTTACTCTGTCATTTCGCCACATTCTCTGAGTTAGATCAGTTTCAGAGAGCTGTGGCAGGTATTCAATATTAGTCTGGTGGTGATTGTTTTTAACTAGATCTTTTGGTTTGGTTTAAACCTATTTATTTTACATCAATTGGGAAACAACTTACAAGTTCTTACAACTTAGATTAATCCCTCCCGATTCTGCTTCCTGGAAAATTCACCAGTTTTCACGCCGAATGTGTGGGGCAATGAAAGAACCAAGATCGATAGATGCTCCCAGGAATCGAACTCAGGACCTTTGGGTTAAGAAGCTGACCCTCCACCACTAGATCACAGAAACCACACTAGATCTTTTACTCCACTCTCACTTTCTCACTTTTTAAACAAATACTTTTACTTTTATCTACTTTCACTTATCAAATGTCAGATCTTTACCTTTACTTCTTTCACTTAACTAACAATAAGTTATATTCCAAGGCACACAGTTTTCCTGTCTGTATCACTCGAGAGACGGGTGGACAGTATCCAGAGATAGATAGATAGAGACAGATAGATAGACTATTGTCATGGCAGTGGGTCCTAGGTGCGTCCAGTGGAGCGATACAGGCCCTTTTTTATGCGGGCAAGTTCATGTTGTTCCTGGACAAGTAGAAAATCATATTATACGCATCCAGGGACAAGTGGAAAAAATGTGTTTTCCATATGCCTTATCTGTAAATCTTTTCTTTAAACATCATCTCTGAAAAGGGTGGTCAGCATGATGCTTGAAACATAATCTTTCAGGTTCCATCTTTTAAATTCATATCGGATTGATCTGACATGTTGGAGCTATAGGCTGTGGAGTCTCGAAAATGATTTTACCATCGCAAGAATTACTCCTTTCAAAATTGATACATCTTTTTTACTCAGAAATCTTTGTGTTTATAACCCTATTAGATTTCTAATTTTCTTTATCATCAAGTTCATTTACTGCTCAGGTTACCTTGAGTTCAACCTTTAACATAATTTATAGAAATCTCAAACTTAACTTAAATTTTCTCACTATATCTATTCATGATTGCAATTTCCATACCTCTAAGATTGTGAAATTTGATCATTGTGACCTCACCCAGCACCTTTGACAAGCATTAAATGGGTGACTTATTTTTAGCTAACCTGAGCACATGCTCAAGATGAGCTTTTGTGATCACCTTTTGTCACTCGTGCGTCAGAAGTCGTCAACGATTCTTTAAATATCTTCCCTCCAGTAACTAATTGGAACATAACAACCAAACTTTCTTGAAACTTGTTGGTGAAATTTTGATCGACCCCCAAATATGGGTGAGGCAGTTTTTGACCCTGAAATCTTTAAACATCTTTCTAAGTAAGCAATAGGTGTATTTCAACCACAAACTTTGTAGAAATGTTCCTTAGGTTACCTTTCTCAAAACTTGTTTGTGAAATTTTTATTGACCCCAAATATGGGCGTTGCAGATGGGGCAGTTTTTGACCCTTAGATCTTTTGAATATCTTCTCCTCAGTAACCATTTGGCGGATTTCAACCAAACTTGGCAAAAAATGTTCCTTTGGTGACTCTTCTTAAAGCTAGTTCCTGATATTTTGATTGACCCCAAAATGTTGCAGGACAGGGCAGTTTTTGACCCTTAACCTTTGGGCTAATTTCAACCAAACTTGGCAGTAATGTACCCCAGGTAACCATTCACAAAAGTTGTTTGTGAAATTTTGATTGACTCTCAAATATGAGTTTCTGACCCTTAATTCTTTAAATGTCTTCTCAGTAACCAATGGGCAGATTTCAAGTTTTCAACTAAACTTAGTAGAAATGTTCCTTGGATCAGTTGGATTGCCCTTCTCATAAGATATTTGTGAAATTTTGAATGAAGTATGGGCATGGCAGGGTGGGACCATTTCTCACTTCGAAATTTGTGAACAACATCACCTCCTAATCCAAAAGACTTTTTTAAATGGAACTTTGCAAGAATGTATCTTTGGTGACCCTTTTCAGAAAATGTTTGTGCCATTCAAATTGGACCATAAATATGGGCATAGCAGGAAGGAATCTGTTTTCACTTTGAATTCTTTAAATAACATCTCCTCAACAACTAGGTAAATTTCAATGAAATTTTACTAGAATGTGACTTTGGTGAGATCCACTGGATCAATAAAATTCAGGTTAGCGGTTTAGGGCCATTCTGGCCCTCTTGATAATACCTCACGTTACATATTTTATACGGTACCATCAGGTCATGGGATTTTCACAGTGTCACTAGAGTGACTGAGGCCCTCATATGCCTCTTATTTTTATGTTTGTTTTGAAAATATTGAACAGCAATTTACATCAAAACTTGGTAGTGTGTCATAGGCCTACACAGCCTCTTTTTATAATAAGTTTACAAAAGTTTTTATTTTCTTCAGGTGTTTCTTGACAATTATGGAAAACTAGGAGTATTCAGCTCTCGTTTGCCCCTCATGTAGGGGCAAACTGTGATCCTGCTGGCACAAGATAGAACGTCAATTTTGGACTGTAACATCCAGTATTGGTTGAAATTATAATAAATATCGAGAAAACAATTATGCCTTTGAAATACATGGAGTGTGCACAAAAGTGCAGATCAAAGAAACATGCTTATGCCTTGCATTCAGCCATCACAAAGGGGTCTTTGAAAGAGATTCAGAGTTACTATTCTCTGTGTTACAATTCCGGAAAAGTTTCTGATACCCTTGGAAGGTCAGCGATCCATATAGCTGCGTCATGTGGTAAACTGGATGTTCTGGAATGGTTACTGGAGGAGACAAAAGTAGATTTGAATCAGAAAGATGTTGAGAGTGGATGGACAGCCTTACACAGAGCAGTTTTTTACGGACAACTAGGGGCTGCACGGCTACTCTTACAGGTAAACTCTTAAACAGATTTGTTTGTTTGAATGGGGTTTTACACGACTTTCAACAATATTTCGCTTATATCTCAGTGGCTGGAGCACCTAAGAATGGGTTCCTGGTATTTTCTCACACCATTACTACCATTACATCCACCCTAGCTTCCAGCTGCTATCCCACCATCTACTATAATCAACCCATTTATGGAAGACATATAGACAGAAAGGATGAGTGCTGCCCTCAGGAATGGAACATTGAACCTTTTGAATGATTGTCTGGCACGCTACCAACTGTGCTATGACAACAGAGGTCTGATTGTTTATGGAGCTGGGGCATGACAATTCTCATTCTCAACAGTTCACATACAAATAAAGCTAAGATTCAGATCTGCCTGTGCATGTGCACAGACTGATCAGAATCTTCACTATGAGCTAAATAGATGGGTGAGGACCTAAAGTCGCTGTTAACAATCACCAAATACCCCTAATGCAACAATTTTGAGCACACAGCTATTTTGTAAGTGTGTGCACAAAGCAGTCGAATGAGAAATCTCTCACAATTAACCCTTTCCTGTGTTTGCAAAATTTTGGACCTGTCCAAATTCAAAGGTTTTGCAGACGAAAATTTAAAGTTGATTTAATTTGAAAAATAACCATTCAGTGAGGTAGAAAATAGTGTGGAAAAAGAAGAAATTGCTTGTCTGGAGCAATTTCTTCTTATTTCACAATGTTTTCTCAATCATAAAATCACAGGCATGTAAAAAGCAGGGATTAAACAGCAAAGGGGTTAAAGAAATCTTTAAATTTATGATGTTAAATTATAAGATATAAAGTGAATGTTTCTTGAATTTGTGGAGGTATGGAACCAAATCTAATCACATTCATGTATGAATCCACGTCGCGTATTCATTCAGTTTGATTAGGTTTTTAGTTTCATAACTAAATGATTTGAAAAAATTCTTTCTTCATCTCTCAAATAAAATCAAGAAACAAAGCAACAGTTATACTAAAAAAGTAAAACATGATTAACTTTTGCACTGGCAATCATCTGAACTATTTTGAAATACCATCATTTAGTTATCCTTAATTTAACCATGGTTTCAGTATAAAGCTGACTTATCCACTAGAGATCATGAGGGCCTTGGTCCACTTGATATTGCCGTGAAGGACAGACAACTGGTGAAATCTGTACCCCAGCAAGGTAGGTGGCTCAATGTCTGTTTACATTTATCTTATAACTATACAAATATCCGTGTGATAACATCCCGTATGATATTTTTGATGATATCACATAGTTATTTTTAGAACAAAGATATAATGCAAATATTTTTAGAAACTTGCATTTCAGTAAGAAACATCGTCGAAAAGAAGACAAATAGAGTTTATAAGATAAATATAATACATACATAGTGTATTGTATGAAAAAATATCTTACTGCGTTGTGAGAATTGATAATTGTCTCTGCAGAGCCTCGACAATTATCAATTCTCACAACCTCGTTAGATATTTTATTTCATACAAAACACTAAGTATGTATTATATATTTATTATTTTACAGAGCTACAGATGGAGGGGTTATTATGGATTTCAAATTAAAATATTTCATCAATACTTTCACAAATCCTATATTGTAGGAACTCATTATACCCCCCACCTACAAAGTAGAGGGGGGTATATTGGTTTCACCATGTCTGTCAGTCTGTCCATCCGTCCATCCATCCGTCCATCCATCCGTCCGTCCGTCCATAGACCTTTTCGTTTCCAGACTCTAATTCAAGAACCAAATGACCTACAGTCATGAAACTTTATACAAATGTTCTTTATGACACAAGGAAGTGCCCTATTGTTTTTGGGTCATGTAGGTCAAAGGTCAAGGTCACAGTCAGCCTTTGTTCAATTTTCGTTTCCGGACTCTAACTCAAGAACCAAGTGGCCTACAATCATGAATCTTTATACAAATGTTCCTTATGACCCAAGAAAGTGCCCTATTGTTTTTGGGTTACATAGGTCAAAGGTCAAGGTCACAGTAAATTTTTGTTCAATTTTTGTTTCCGGACTACAAGCATGAAACTTTATGCAAATGTTGCTTATGATCCAAGGAAGTGCCCTTTTGTTTTATGGTCATATAGTTCAAAGGTCAAGGTCACAGACAATTTTTGTTCAATTTTCATTTCTGGACTCTTAACTCAAAAACCAAGTGACCTAGAATCATGAAACTTCATGAAAACACTACATATGACCTCAATATTAGTTACAAACACATCCTGCACTAATAACACTTGCATTCTGACAAAGTGCTTGTGGGGGGTATTAGTCTGCTCTGCGACAGTTCTAGTTGGAATCGTCTTGTCAAGACGATTAATATGAGTACCCTCAATATAGGGTTTCATGAAGAAATGAAGATTTTAGATTGGAATTACACCCCCCCTCCCTCTTATCTCTACCTCTAATTTTAGTGTTATTTCTTATCACTTTAAAAAAGGAATTTCTGGGAACTCTAATTCTTATGGTACAGGGGTCCAGATAAGAGGGTAAAGCCAGTCTATTTTCAAATGAAGCCCTATGTTGTGGGTACTCATTTGAATTGTCTCTATGTGACCTTTCAAATGAGTATTAACAATGGAGATGATTCAAATGAGTACAATGGGTTGAGTTTGAAATAATGAAATGTTAAAATTTGAAAACCAAAATACCCCTTCTATCTGTAGCTCTGGTCATGTTGATGTTTTTATCCAATATTCTAAAAGGAGAATGTTGAATGTATGAATAACTTTGTGTTATTTTTCCGTTTAAACCCTTTATTGTGGGTATTCATTAGAATCATCTGGACAATGCTTTTCAAATGAGTATCCATAACACTGGTTTTGAAGGACTATTGATGGAATATACACTTAATCAAAAATGTTTAGCAACACTTGATATTTTTTGCTTAATATTTTTCTGTAGCAGAAATATTGTACTCAAATGAAGCAAAACATTGACTTCAAAATCTAAGCAATATATTCATGCTTTTCTTTTGTTCCAATGGTGACTCTACAGTCACAAAACATAGCCAAAACAGCGGGATGGGCTGATATAAAAAGTCACAGCCTGTCATTTTTTTCCAGATTTCGGTTTCCCAATTCAATATCACGCTGTCTGGAGCGACAAAAGTTTTAGCAAACATTATATTTGGTCATTGTCTGCCTTTCATACCAAAATGAATCTTCTCTGTGTTTACATGTGGTTGACGTTACGTGATTAATGCCTCCGTTTATGACCTGGTCAATGTTCTGTTTGATGACTTGAGCTGCTTTTTTAAATGATTTGATTTAGTACTCATTCAAAGTGATGAAAAGTGGAAATTTCAGACTAACTCTAGCTTGTAATTTGAACTACCGACGTAAAACACTTAAAAACTCATGGTACGCCTAAAATAGTGATCTTCAAAGTAAACACTGTTGATTCGGATAGCCAATCGATAAGCTCATCGCTCAGGCACCGACTCACTAACTTGATATTTACATAGACTATGTTACAATTCAACAAAAAGTGTTGCGAAACTTTTTTGACTATGTATATATTGTAGAGAAAAAATATTCTGTATCATGTGCCAAATGTAATGAGAAATTAAGCGAGAAATTTTATGAAATTCTTCACATATTGCATTTTGCTTTAGGATTTTTCTCTCATTAAGCCAGTTTCAGTAGATCTAAGATTTCTGGACGAAAAATTGGAGAATCTCTCAATATATCGCCTGAAAATGATCCCCGACTCTATTAGGTTGAGAAATTATGGTGTGAATTTTTAGCTTGACCTTTTTAGGAGATAACTTGAGGTATTGCTATAACTTTGTCTTGCAAAAACTGGCATTTTGTGATGTCCATGGTATTTCAGGCGGTAGTGGGTGGTGATCTTTAGTTTTATCAAAGCCTGTTGAAATATAAACTTAATGTTGATGTAAATTATATTGTTGATTAGCATACAGTATGACAGACAGACATGAGGTGTACACCTGGGGAGACAATGCTAACTTCACTCTAGGCCAACTTACAGATCATAGAATACACACTCCAGAAGTTGTTGATGAGTTTAGAAAGAACAGTATTGATCTAAAAAAGGTAAAGTCCTGTTTATTTAATCTACTTATTACACTGCAAATCCGTTTCAGTGCTGAGGGTTGGGTCTAAGAAATAAAGTGGAGTTATGCTATAATACTGTTCCCCCTCGTTGGATAAACGAAGGGATTAATACAATTCAGTCTGGCCTGGGGTATTGTCACCTTCCGTCAATAACTATGTGTAAAATACTTACCTGGCCCGAGTTCAGGATGACAAAAGTGCAAACTGTTTGCAAATTATACACTCTCTTTGCTCCCAAGAGTACTTGCAAAAGGGGGGGGGGTATAATTTGCAAACAGTTTGCATGTTCAATCATTGATGGGCTGGCTTTATGCAATTATTCATTTTTTTTTGGTTCAAAACATTTTGAATTTGATGAAAATTGCAGGAAAAACTGTGTTAATATCTTTTCGGGAACACCCCTATCCCCAACTGAAGCACTAAAAATACGGGAGCATTTAAATGCAGTCAGCGATATAATATAGAGGGTTATGAAAGAGTTGCAGTGTGTTAGCTTTGTTAGAGTTTATATGGTCTGAAATTTTGTTATTTGTGAGTGGAGATTTAATTAAACTAAGAAATTGTTTAATCACAACAAAAATATCAAACTAATAAAAAATCGACATAATTTTTGATAGTATTAATATATTGAAATTTTGATTTGAAATTCCCATGGTAAATTGCCATATGCAGGGTTTGACTTTTGTGCGGAAGGAGTCCAGTGGATTCGCACCTTATGAAATCATAGAGTCCAAACTCAAAGTACATTTGTGTAGACTGATCGTTGTCTATACTATACATCCTTAGGCAAACATTTATATTCCAGGTTAAACATGACCAGGGTTAATGTTATCTTTCACTTTTGTTTGATCATGCTTATTCAAATTTGTGACCCGTCACGCGATATAGGAACATCTTGGAATTCTGTTAATTAAATATTTGAAAAAAAGACTGGGTCTAGTACAGGTCAACCAGAGATCACATTTCAAAAAATAAAAAAAAAATCACAGAAAGGTAGATTTACCATTCTAAATTCAGAAAATTCACAAAAAACAAAAAGTTCTGACCCTAGTCAGTCTGTACAGTCCGCCAAGTTTGACAAAGTTCAACACTTTATGCACTGCCCAGATGGTCACATTTATGTTTATTACAGATTGTGATGTGTAAATACCATACAGTATTTATAACTCTGGACGGACTGGTGTACACATGTGGTCAAGGACATGGTGGTCGACTAGGACATCCAACTGAGGATATTTGTGTGGTATGTGTTGGTTAAGTCATTGTATGTGTTAGTTAAGTCAAAACGGTCAAATGGAGCCATCCTAGGGACAGGGCAAAATCTGCCATGTAGTTGGCCATTTAATGGAAAGTTCTCTCATTGGATTTCTCTCTCTGCAATGGGTGCATCCAGACAATTTAAGTTGACAACTGGCTTTATATGAGGAATTGTTGCTAGTCACAGAACATTTAGAGAGAAAATTTGACATGAGCTGACCACTTACGGAAGCTTGGCAGCTATTCTCAGGCGACTTCTCACACTCTTTCAACTGTAGTTCTTTTTGAAAATTCAGATATCCGAGAGCATAAATTTGAAGCGGAGGTTTAAATCTGCTTTATACACAGTAGGAAAGTAGCAAGGTCAGACGAAACAAGTTGACTTGACAGACATCAGCTTGTATAACATTCTTTTATTCTTGAAATTTTGAAGAAAAACTATTTAATAATTATTTTGCAAATAGTAGATCTATTTTCCCTTAATTTTCATGAAGTCCAAGGTATATGAAAAAAATTTGATTCTAATAGAACACTTATGTAAATATTGACACAATCAACAGTGTTGCATTGAGCCTGTGATTTGTAATTTGACTATCTTATCATCCAACAATCAGGGCTACAGAAAGAGTTTATGATCAAATTTTTTCAATTATAAAAAGAACACACCCTATGTTGTTGGTACTCATTTGAATTGTCTCATCGAGACAATTCAAATTGGTACCCACAACATAGGGTTTTGTTGAGAATTAAAGATTTTAGAGTGGCTTTATCCCCCTCTTATCTGTACCTCTAAAAAATGTTTTAGGTACCAAAGTTGGTAAAAGCCCTGAAGAATGATGTGTGTATAGATGCAGTAGCCTCCAGAGATCATACTTTATTGTTGACAAAAAAGTAAGTACAAGATATACTTGATAGAGATTTACCTTTGTCTTTTAGGACAATACTTTTTAAATGATGATACAAGAAAATGACAATACAAAGAGATCACAATACTACCAATATCAATGTTTCCTGCAGGGAAGTTAGGGGGGTCCTCGAAAAAACTCTACTAAATTTGTTAAAAGAATTTAATTCCATCAAAAACTCTGGAGGCCATGATATGGAAATGCCAAAAATTGCCGAAAAACTCAAAACACCCTCCCCCCCCCCCCCAACATTTTCTTCTTAACCATAGGGCCAATCAAGCTTAAGCTTGGCAGGGATTTTCCTAGGGCAAAGCTCTACTTAAGTATTTTCTACAAAATAATTCTATAAAAAGCTCTGCTTTCCATGGTAACTGGCTGAAATTCACCAAAAACTTAGAAAAAGATCAACATCTCTTAAACCATTTGACTAATCAAGCTTAAACATGGCAGAGATATTCCTTGGGTGAAGCTCTATTAGATTGTAAAAAGAATTTGAATCTATCAAAAACTCTTGTTTAATTTCTGTTTAAGTTTAATTATTAGGTCAATTTTACAGATTTGTTTGGAAAGATTGAGCCAAATTTAAAAGTCGACCAATTCAATCAACTGTGCGTGCTGATTATTGCCACTTCCATGTTGAACTCTTGCTGCTCCTTGCATTTAATGCAAAGTTAACCCTTCCCATGCAGTACACAAAGCTTGAACAGACGGTATAGACTTCGTTCAGCCTACACAACAAGCAGTCTAATTTTAGCCTAAACTACCTGCTTTCTATGCTATTATGAGAAAAACTTAGAACTGTACTACTTGAAAAGTAAACCTAAAATGTCAATTTGTTTAAGAACAATCAAATTCCATTTCAAAATTAAAGTTTGTTTCTTCTAAAACCATCCCAAATGTATATCAAAACAATCTCGAACAATTTATAACCCAGTTGACAAGTTATGAGATGACTTAGTAACTCAGGTGAGAAATTTAGGACCATCATGGTCCTAAATTTTACAATGTTTGTGAAATTTTGATTGACCTCCAAATGCAGTTGTGGCATGATGGGGCTTATTTTGGCCCCAAAATCTTCAAACATCTTCTCTTCAGGGACCAACTGGAATATTTCAACTAGACTTGGCTGCAATGTTCTTGGGGAACTTTTTCAAAAATTGTTTGTGAAATTTTGATAGACCTAAAAAATATAGGCATGACAGGGTGGAGCTTATTTTGACCCTGAAATCTGTAAGCATCTTCTCCTTAGTAACCAATGGGCAGATTTCAACTAAGCTTGGCAGAAATGTTCCATAGAAGACCCTTTTCAAATATTATTTGTGAAATTTTGATTGACCCCTAAATATGGGCGTGGCAGTGTGGGGCATAATATGACCCTGAAATCTTCAACATCTCCTCTTTAGTAACTAATAGGTCAATTTCAACAAAAGTTTGCAGAATTTTCAGGTCAGCAATTTAGGACCATTCTGGCCCTCTTGTATAGGCAATTACAACTGCTGTGCAATGATCCTTTGTCAATGCATTCTTTCAACAACCATTTGATTTCTATTTTATATCGCTTAGGCAGGCTTTGGTTGTAAAATGATGCCCCCTCCCTTTGAAGAAGAGGGGGTAAAGGGGGGTATATTGCTCTGGAATTTGCGATTGGTCCGTTGATCAGTCAGTCTGTCTGTAGACTATTTTGTCTGGAGTAAATTTCAAAAGTATGTAAGCTAAATAAATTTCAAACATCTCTTGTTTTATCTTTCTCTCTACTAGTGGAGTGCTGTATAGCTGTGGTTTGAATGACTTCCATCAACTTGGACAATTTCCAGTCACAGAGAAATGTTTGACACCCCGTCAAGTCAACTGTAAAATGTTGAAGGGCAAACAGATAAAGGGTATTTGTACAGGCAGGTTCCACACTGTGGTCTATACAACTGATGCTGTGTTTACATGTGGACTGAATGCTGGACAACTTGGTATGTTGAATGAATAATATTTACAATATGAAAGGCAAACAGATAGAGGGTATATGTACAGGCGGGTTCCACACTGCGGTCTATAAAACTGATGCTGTGTTAACATGTGTTGTCTGTTGTCTAGAGGAAGAGTGTCGGTCCTGATTATGATTCCTGGGAGCGGCTATCGATCTTTGTTCTTTCATTTGCCCACACATTCAGCGCGAGCACTGATAAATTTTCCAGGAAGCAGAATCGAGAAGGATTAATCAAAGTTGTTAGAACTTGTTTCCCAATCAATGTAAAATAAATAGGACTCAATGCTGGACATCTAGGTATGTTGGATTGATAATGTTAACAATATGAAGGGTAAAAAGATTAAGGGTATTTGTACAGGCAGGTTCCACCTTAAGGTCTACACAACTGGGCCCGAGGTTATAAAAATTTTAAATAAATGTATGAAAATAAGAGATAATATAAATTGGTTGTTATTTTATAACAACTTATAAATATTATCTTTTATGTTAATACATTAAAATGAGTATTAAAACAGAATAATGGCTTTAATCTTGAATTGAAATTTGAGAGATATTTGAATTGAGAATGAGAAAAGTTTTATAACCTCAGGCCCTGATGCTGTGTTTCCACGTGGACTCAATGCTGGACAGCTTGGTATGTTCGAAAGATATACATGTACATGTATACATCATGATAGATTAAGGGTATTTGTACAGTCTACACAACTGATGCTGTGTTTACATGTGGACTACAGAATACACAAGTTATATTAGACACATTAGCAATTTAATAGTTTGATGTTTTTGAATGATAATAATAATGGTACATGTAGTATTGATGATGAAGATATATTTGATTATAGTGTCCATAATGATGAATATCTTAATGGACATGGTGATAAATTCATGTGTTTAGTAGAGCTTCTCAGTTTATGTGTATTTACAAAATCAGTAATTCCTTAAAGCTTATAAATTCTTTATGCCTAATATGAATATTTAGCATTGTGATAGATCTTATGGATAGGCATGTGCAGATATGGAGGTCAAAGTTAAATGACAAGGTCATGGTCATCTCTCATGGTAAATTTGATAAAAAATGCTGCTACAGGGGCATTTGATTCACAAACACGTCTTATAAACTGTAGAAAAGTATGATACAAAGTTTAAGAAATTTAGATGCCTATGATATTGTCATGTTAAAATTATACCCCCCACCTACAAAATAGAGGGGGGTATATTGGTTTCCCCATGTCTGTCTGTCTGTACATCCATCCGTCCGTAGACCTTTCATTTCCAGACTCTAACTCAAGAACCAAGTGTGAAAAAGAGTCAAGAAACTTTATACAAATGTTGCTTATGACCCAAGGTGGTGCCCTATTGTTTATGGGTCACATAGGTCAAAGGTCAAGGTCACTGTCAGCCTTTGCTCAGTTTTTCGTTTCCGGACTCTAACTCGAGAACCAAGTGACCTACAATCATGAAACTTGATGCATTTGTTGCTTATGACCCAAGGGGGTGCCCTATTGGTTATGGGTCACATAGGTCAAAGGTCAAGGTCACTGTCAGCCTTTGCTCGGTTTTTCGTTTCCAGACCCTAACTCGAGAAACAAGTGACCTTCAATCATGAAACTTCATGCTTTTGTTGCTTATGACCCAAGGAGGTGCCCTATTGTTTTGGGGTCACATAGGTCAAAGGTCAAGGTCACTGTCAAATTTTGTTCAATTGTCATTTCCGGACTCTTACTCAAGAACCAAGGTACTTAGAATCACAAAACTTCATGCAAATGCTGCATATGACCTCAATATTTGTTACAAACAAATCCTGCACTAATAGCACTTGCATTTTGACAAAGTGCTTGTGGGAGGTATTAGTCTGCTCTGAGACATTTCTAGTTTAAAATATTCCTGTATAGGTCATCCAAGACCAGTGAAAGATGAACGTCAGTTGAGTGTGTTATGTCAGGTGACAGCTTTAACCCACAGAAACATCAGTATTATATCTGTCGTATGTTCCGACGCTGCTACAGTTATCTACACAAAGAGTGGGGAAATGTTTGTACTGCATGAATACCAGTGTAGGAAAATTACATCCAGGTTAGTCTGCAGTAAAGGCTTTTATCAGGGCCCAGATTTTAATACTTTTTTCATGCTCAACTGAGAATTTCGTATGTACTAATGTATTAATAATGTATTAATGTTATCACTTATGGTCATACAATCATTTTAGTATTACAACAGAATTACAGCTTTGATCTCAATCTTTAATCTCTCTTAAATCTTAAATTGAAATTTTAGAAAACCTCAGTTAAGTATGATAAGTTTTATAACCTTAGGCCCTGAACTTTGATAGTTAAATATTCAAAATTTTAAATTACAAGTGTTTACATTTTAATCAAAGTTTGATCAAATGATGATATTAATTTAATTGAACTTTATGGGTGCATTGCACTTATGGATTGGTTTTATGTTCTTTTTTAAAAAAAATCCAGGGAGTAGTATACTTTTTTGAGTCAATTAAACTGATGTTATATTTTTAACTTTGCTGTTTTCAGAGAATATCTTAGGTATTACTATAGCCTTGACGTTGTTGTCTTGCTAAAATTTTGACATTTTGTGATATCTCTGGTATTACTAAAGACATTCACTTGAAAGGTGGCATTGATGTTCACTATCAAAAGAGCAACCTATACTCTCAAGAGGGAGAACTCTAGATGCATTTTGTATGAATTATGCCCCTTTTGACATGAATTTTTAGCTAGGCTGTTTTCCAAGAAAACCCTAGGTATTGCAATAGCCTCCGTGTCGTTGTAGTTTTTGTTGTCGTCGTCGTGCGAAGACTTTGACATTTTGTTATATCTCTTGTTCTACTGAAGGTATTCACTTGAAACGTGGCACACATGTTCACCATTAAAAGAGCAATGATACTATCAAGGGGGATAACTCTAGGTGCATTTTGAGCAAATTATGCCCCTTTTTCGACTTAGAATTTTTCCCACCATCCAGAACTCGACAGCCGATCGTTTTTCCCACCATCTAGAACTCGACAGCCGATCGTAGGCACCCAAAGGCGGTGCTCTTGTTTGATCCACTATCCAGCACTGGACAGCAGAGTGTAGGCGCCTGTAGGGGTGCTCTTGTTATTGTTAAAGGCAATTGGTTAAAACCTATTTATCTTGTATCTATTTAAAAACATGTTCTTACAATTAAGATAAATTCCTCTCGTGCATGACATAAAGAAATATTAGAAAGATTATTTGCAAAAGGGTAAGGATAAATTTGCTTATTGTAACCTGAACTACTGTAATATGAGGGAGATCCAAAAGTTTAGAGAATTCCTTGACATAAGAATTATCTCTCAATCTGAAACACAGTCTGACAACTTTTTGAACATCTCTCGTACTTTATGATTTCCTGTTTAAAGTAGAATAAATGTAAAGCTACTTTATGCTATTGGTGGTTATTTAGACTACACAGACACACACACAATCTGAGGGAGAATGATGGTAGAGAGTTGTTTATCAGCTACATGAATCACTCTGGAAAGGTATTCATATAACTGATGATCAACTCTTTACCACCATTTTCTCTCAGATCTGAGAGAAAATGGAGGAAGAGTGTTGATTATCAGTTACATGAATCACCCTGTAAAGGTAGTCATATCTAATTTTATCTTGATTGTTAAAAAAACCCTAAACCCCTCAATATTCTTTACATTTGATTGAACACCCCTCATACTTTATGATTTCCTGTTTACAGTAGAACAGACGTGAAGCTACTTTTTGCTATTGGTGGTAATCTAGACTACACTGATACACAGAATCTGAGAGAGAATGGTGGTAGAGAGTTGATCATTAGTTACATGAATCACTCTGGAAAGGTAATTACACTTAATTTTACCTTTTAGTAGTATGATTGTCAAGAAAAACGTTTACACGATATTCTTTACATTCTTTACATGCAAAACGATTTTCTTTACTAAATACATTCTTCCTACTATCAGTGAAGATGAGCCACAGAGTAGAAGTTGTTTTTCTCAGTAAAGTTTCTTCAGACTGGATGGGATTTAATCCTTTGGACATTCATTCCCCAAGTAATCAACCACAGACCCCAATTTGATAAAAAAATCTTAGGGAATCATTTGGAGGGAAAAGATCAGCAGTAAGCCCCAATATTTTTTTCTTTTTCAATTTATTTACACAACTTGTATAATTCTAAGTTATGATGCCCTTTAATGGCTTTTCTGTGTACAAGTCCAAGATTCATATTTCAAGGTTTAATTTGTGAATTTTGAATTCAACAGATATTTCTATGGAGAGAGAGTAGCCCAAGTTTTAAGAGAGTGAACTGGTTAATCAAGAGACAGTTATATGTTGTGGATTACACTCTCACAATTACGTCTATAGCTATAGTCACAGACAGTGGTGAGGTGTTTATTGGTAACCTTTCTAATAAGGCACCTCCTGTTAAAGAACCAATCAGGTCCAATAAAGGTAGGTTGACGGGAAAATGTATTTGAATTCAACAGATATTTCGTTGGAGAGAGAGCATTCCAAGTTTTTAGTCTTCACATTCTGTTCATGACTAAATCCAGCTTTACACTTAGCTTTGGCAGGCTGTAAAGACCAAGATCAGCCTCCACAGAAGTGCAGTTTGATCTTAGCCTACAATTTCTTCCTTCATAACTATTGTGGGGAAAATGTTGAAGTGTCCCAAATTGGCAACTTTTTGGACACTAAGGTTAAATCCAGCTTTACACTTAGCTTTGGCAGACTGTAAAGATCAAGATCAGCCTCCACAGATGTGCAGTTTGATCTTAGCCTACAATTTCTTCCTTCATAACTATTGTGGGGAAAATGTTGAAGTGTCCCAAATTGGCAACTATTTGGACACTAAAGGTTTAATCCAGTATATGAGAGAGCAGCCCAAATTTTATCTCCCTTCATGCTGTTCATGATTTTTATCGGCTTTGCACCAAATTCTGAAAGACAGTATAGACCAAGATCAGCCTGCACAGATGTGCAGTCTGATCTTGGTCTACACTTCCTGTCTTATTTTATGGAAAAAAGCTCATGCAAGACTTGTTGAAATGTCCCTAGAATGGACAATTTTTTGGACTGAAAGTTTTAATTTAGCAGCCCAGTGTGTGAATTACACACTAACTATTACATCTATAGCTATAGTGACTGACAGTGGTGAGGTGTTTATTGGTAACCTCTCTTATAAGGCACCTCCTATAAAAGAACCAATCAGGTCCAATAAAGGTAGGTAGACTGATTTATGGAAATTTTATCTTTCTACCTAACACTGAAAATAATTTTGGCATCCATCTGTCTTTCTGTTAGTCTCTCCATCTGTCCGTAAGTCAATTCACCTGGATGATTACTCCTAAGTTTAAAATGTGAATTTCAAAATAACTTGGCAAAATTGTTCATCATCATAAGTACGAGGGTTGTCCCAGGAATTCGTGAACTTTTGCGATCACTATCATTTGAAACGTCCGATGAAACTGAAAATAACGAGTAATGTGGATTAATCATTTTTAGCTCACCTGAGCACAACGTGCTCAAGGTGAGCTTTTGTGATCATTGAATGTCCGTCGTGCGTCGTGTGTCGTCCGACGTCAACAATCTTAGTGTTTACACTCTAGAGGCCACAAATATGGCCCAATCTTCATGAAACTTGGTCAGAATGTTGGCCAGGTCACAAGGATGAACCCTATTGAAAATGGGAAAGATTCACACCATATCACGGGAAAAAGGGGCCTTAATGACAATTTTCTTGTTTACACTCTAGAGGCCACAAATAAGGCCCAATCTTCATGAAACTTGGTCAGTATGTTGGCCAGGTCACAAGGATAAACCCTATTGAAAATGGGAAGTATATGTGCCATATCACGGGAAAAGGGGCCTTAATGACAATATTCTTGTTTACACTCTAGAGGCCACAAATAAGCCCCAATCTTCATGAAACTTGGTCAGAATGTTGGCCAGGTCACAAGGATTAACCCTATTGAAAATGGGAAGGATCTTTGCCATATCATGGGAAAAGGGGCCTTAATGACAATTTTCTTGTTTACACTCTAGAGGCCACAAATATGGCCCAATCTTTATGAAATCTGGTCAGAAGGTTGGCCAAGTGTCAAGGATGATTCCTATCGAAAATGGGAAGGATCTTTGCCATATCACGGGAAAAGGGGCCATAATGACAATTTTCTTGTTTACACTCTAGAGGCTACAAATAAGGCCCAATCTTCATGAAACTTGGTCAGAATGTTGGCCAGGTCACAAGGATGAACCCTTTTGAAAATGGGAAGGATCTGTGCCATATTACGGGAAAAGGGGCCTTAATGACAATATTCTTGTTTACACTCTAGAGGCCACAAATAAGCCCCAATCTTTATGAAATTTTGTCAGAATGTTGGCCAGGTCACAAAGATGAACCCTATAGAAAATGGGAAGGATCTGTGCCATATCACGGGAAAAGGGGCCTTAATGACAATATTCTTGTTTACGCTTTAGAAGCCACAAATACAATTCAATTTTCATGAAACATGATCAGAATAATGGCTAGGTCACAAGGATGAACCCTATTTAAAATTGGAAAGATCCATGTCATATCATGGAAAAAGGGGCCTAAATGACTATTTTCTTTTTAGAGGCCACAAATATTGCCCAATCTTTATGAAACTTGGTCAGAATGTTGGCCAGGTCACATGAAACTTGTTTAGTAAAGGATAGAAATTTATGCAGCGATCATAGAAATAGAGTTATGTTTTTCTTTGAAAAATTTAATGATCATTTAATGATCTTTCAAGTAATTAATTTTGCTAAGGGAGAAGTCAAAGAGAGGAAGGTGAGCCATATAGGACCATCATCGTCCTCTTGTTCTTTATTCTGGTGTAATTTAAAAGGACTATTTTCAATATTCACAAAGATATGAATTAAAAAGTAATACTAGTAAATGGATTTTGGCGCACGCAATTAACATTGTTTTATAATACATGAAACATCGTTTCAAAACTGAACCACTTTGTGGACTTGTTACAAAGAAAGAACCTTATGTCATAACATATCTCAGAACATTGTTGATATAGACGTTTGTTAAGTATTCAATTAAATATTTCATTTCAAAACCAGTTTCCTCAATCTTTTGCGTCGATACGCACTAATGTATTTTTTATTTATTATTTTTTTAACCCAAGAAAGGGTCGGTAAATTAAATGTTATTTTTCATAACAAATCGTTATATCTTTAGACGTTTTATTAAAGGAACTTTTACTGCATTATACACATAAGAAATAATTGATTGGGTTTGTTTTGAATACTGTAGTATTGCACTACCAATTCCTTAATTCATTGAGATAGAACTACTAAAAAAATCTGGGATTTTGTGGGAACCGCTTTCAAAAACCCCTTGATGCCAAAAAATGCATGCATATTTCTTTAAAGCCTTAAAATCTGTCATAAACTTGCATGACTCATGATTAGGTCATATCAAACTATTCATGGCAATATTCTTATTCTTAGTTTCCGCATCCCACCAGGCGTTCTGATTGACCTCGCCAAAAACGTCTTTAATTCATTTATCGACACTTTTCGCATTAGTTCTTCGTAACTAGATCTTTTATCCCTACTTTTCTTGAGTCAATTTCACTTTTATACTTCTTTTACCCGTAAAAAATGATTATGTGCCACTCACAGTTATGGTCATTCCTTAATTAGAATTTTCTTATGATCTGTATGGGTCTTATTTCGCGATCACAACTTAATTATGAACATTTTTGTGCGCCGAGTATTCCGTTGACATTGCCATTTTCATGCCGTTTGTCTTGCACTTGGACAAAACAAAACTTCAAAACTGCGCACATCATAATGTCATTTGTTTGAAAATACACATGCATGAACTCCAAAAGTCTCTGTTTTTAGCAATGTTAGTTTTATATCAAAATCATCGTAAATATTGAAATAAATGACGTTCAAACATCTACCATATCAGATTCGTAAGTAATGAATTAGCAGTGTGCCGACTATCCCTACCAAGCCTGTCTTTTCTAGCTTCATTGTTAAACATGACCATATCAAAATCTTAAAACCTTTATCAATCTGCTGCAAATTAATGTGTGTTGTCAACTTAAGAGTTTTACTTTAATCGGACTCAAGATTTTTTAATAATCGAAAAAGTTCACAAGTTTCTTGGACAACCCTCGTAATTGTACCATTTGACAGAAATTTTTGGATAGCTCGAAGGTCAAGGTCAGAGCTCAAGGTCAAACATTATTTTGCTGGCTGTACATCAGTTGTCTATGGACAACCATATAGTTTTTTGTGTAGAATGTAAAAGTGGATTTGCTTTCATGTGGGTTAAGGTAGTGGACCTGTAATAGTTCTTCAAAGTTTCTGAAGTAATGAACAGTGTTTACCGAGGTTTCCTAATGGTTTTCATTAGGAAACCTAGGTCAATATTGTCAAATTTCATGAGTTCCAAAATGTTGCAGAACTATTACGGGTCCACTACCTTAATAACAAAAAGTATAGAATTACGGTATCAATGAGTGTTTTAACCCTTGTGATGCTGAACCCGGAATATTTCTGCTGTGGTTGGAGGTAAAGACAAAGACCACTCTGCTACTGCTACTTCGTGCAGCCTTATTAGCTCGGCTGTTTTCGGAGAAAACCCGAGGTATTGCTATAGCCTTGGTGTCGTCGTCGTTGTCGTCGTCGTCGTTGTCGTCGTCGTGCGAAAACTTTGACATTTTGTGATAACTTTTGAATGGTAAGTGATAGGGCTTTCATATTCCACATGATGATTGACTGGGACAAGACCTTTCTGTTGGTACCAAGTTCAAGGTCATCAGTCAAGTTCAAGGTCACTTTTCAAGGTCAAACTTTTGAAAAAAATGCAAAAATTTTGACAAATTGCCATAACTTTTGAATGTTTAGTGATAGGGTCTTCATATTTCACATGATGATTGCCTGGGACAAGCACTTTCTGTTGGTTCCAAATTCAAGGTCATCAGTCAAGGTCAAGGTCATTTTTCAAGGTCAAATTTGTATAAAAAATGCAAAAACTTTGACATTTTACAATAACTTTTGAATGGTTAGTGATAGGGCCTTTATATTTCACATGATGGTCGCCTGGGACAAGATCTTTCTGTTGGTACCAAGATCAAGGTCATCTGTCAAGTTCAAGGTTTTTTTAAGGTCAGACTTGTGAAAAAAATGCAAAATCTTTGACATATTGCAATTACTTTGAATGGAAAGTGATAGGGTCTTCATACTTCACATGATGATTGCCTGGGACAAGCAATTTCTGTTGGTTCCAAATTCAAGGTCACCAGTAAAGGTCAAGGTCATTTTACAAGGTCAAATTTGTGAATAAAAAGCAAAAGTCTTTGACATTTTTGTGATATCTCTGGTTCTACTGAAGGCATTCACATGAAACTTGGCACACTTATTCACCATCAAAAGGGCAACCTTTTTTCAAGGGGGATAACTTTTGAAACATTTTCTGCAAATTACGCCCATTGTCTACTTAGTTTTTTTCACCATCCATTAGTTTTTTTACCATCCAGCACTTACAGCCGAGCGTAGGCACCCGTAGGCGGTGCTCTTGTTTTAGTTTATCCCACCTTTTAATCCCAGAGAATTTGAAAAAAAATGTCATGCTGTTTACTGGCTCACATTGAGTGCATACAGTGATTTCAGCACTTTGGTTTCAAAGCAGTTTTGCCTATTTTTCATTCGGCATGACAAGGGTAAAGTGAATGATATTGATCTTCTTCAGAGTCCACAGAAGGAGAGTTTGGGCGTGTTACGTTATTAGAGCTGTCAATGCAAGAGGCTATAGAGGATATCCATGTGAGGAAGATCCCAAATATCCATCGGGCCATGTATATAACAGCAGATAGAAAAGGGCATAACTACGCAACATTCCAGTCACTGCCAAATACATGGTAAATATCAAGTCACATTGGGTCAATTGTTCAGCTTGGTTATTATACCCCACATCTATGAAATAGAGGGGGGTATATTTGTTACACAGTGTCTGTCTGTCTGTCTGTCCGTCCATCCGTCCATCTGTCCGTATACCTTTTCATTCGCGGAATTTAACTCTGGAATCAAGTAACCTAGAATCATGAAACATCATGCAAATGTTGCTTATGGCTAAGGAAGTGACTCATTGTTTTGGGGTCACATAGGTCAATGGTGAAGGTCACAGACAATTTTTGTTCAATTTTCTTTCCAGACTCTAACTCAAGAATAAAGCAACCTAGAATCATTAAACTTCATGCAAATGACCCAAGGAAGTGCCCTGTTGTTTTTGGGGCACATAGGTCAAAGGTCAAGGTCACAATCAGCCTTTGTTAAATTTTCGTTTCCAGACTCTTACTCAAGAACCAAGGGACCTACAATCATGAAGTTTCATGGAAATGCTGCTTAAAACCCAAGGAAGTGCCCTATTGTTTTCGGGTCACATAGGTCGAAGGTCAAGGTCACAGTCAATTTTAAGACCTTTTTGTTCCAGACTCTAACTTAAGAAACAAGTGACCTACAATCAATCACAAGTTTGTTACAAACATATCCTGCTCTAATAGCACTTATATTTTAACAAAGCTGATGAGGGTATTAGTCTGCGTTGCGACAGTTCTAGTTTTTGTAGGAGAAACATTGAGGCTGCATGATTGCAGGGATTTTGTTTTCGACAATGTCCAAGAACTTTTCAGTGAAGACATAGGTCCTGTCAATAGGAGCTTAAATAGTGGACACTTGACTTATCTTGCTACTCTTGCTATAAATAAAAGAGCCTTGTTTAGCCCATAATAAAAATTTATTCTTTGCTTCTTTATCATGCAAGAGTTTGTGATATTCTTGAATTCATAAGTACAATTGATCAGGAATATTGGCGAGAAATAAAACCCGCGTTTAATAAAACTGATTTACATTACTCTGTGAAAGAAAGTGATTTGTATTTTTTTCTCCTGTAGTTTAACAGACATTCCAGTGATCAGTGATCCAGACATGCAGGAGGATTTCAGCCAACTACTGGATGAAGCAGATGAATATGACCTCATTCATGATGTCATTTTGGAGGTAAACTCAGTCTTGTATTAAATAAGTAACATAGTGATAATTTTATTTTAGATGATCCAATCAATCTTCTAGCATTCTGAATACCTGAAAAAATGTATTTTATTTCTCAATGAAAACAATTTTGAGTATGCAGCTATTTTGTAAGTTTCTACAAAAAGTTCATGTAAGAATTTTGTTTCATTTTTGACAAATCATAACATTTCATGATACAATGTATTGAATTATAAGATATGAAGAGAATATTCATTGGTTTCATGGAAGTGTGAAACTAAAAACCTAATAACATATAAGAATCCACTTCACATATTCATACATTGTGATCAGGTTTTACTTTCAGTCTACCATGAAGTCAACAAGTTGTTCTGTTCATGTCTTGATAAGAATGTCAAACATCAGAAACTTGTTTACAATATGAGCAAAGACTCTGGAGTGAAATGATCTGGTTACTTGTACTGAGGTTTAAAAGAAAAGTTGCTTAAAAGAACTAAGGGGTCACACCAGAAGGGCAGTGTGTTTCATTGTCTTCTAGAAATCTTCATTCAGTTGAGTTAGAGTGCAGATTGTCTTATCAATGGCTCAGCACAAAACAGTTGTCACTGCCTATAAACATATAGGCAGTTACAAGTGTTTTGCTCTGAGCCATGGTTATGGTTACTTTGTTAGTATTCCTTCATAGTAAAAAAAGCTTTGAATACCATAAGCATTAAAAAATATAGCTCCCAGAAGTCTTCAAATTCATTTGTGTTATCCAACTTTCTACAAAGTTAGCACTTTCATATATAAATTATTTTCATCGTTTAAAGCAAAAGTTACCTTGTTGTTACAGGTTCATGGTCAGAGATGGCCAGTACACAAATATATTCTAGTGAGTCGATGTGCCAACTTCCACAGTATTTATCCAAAATGTGTTCTATCTGCCAGCGACGTAGACAACATTCCAATTATAAAGATTAGCAACGTTCACCCGCAGATATTTGAACAGTTAATCATGTATATATACACAGACTTGTGTGATTTATTATCCATTGGTGCCAAATTTGTGCTGTCTGATAATCAGACAGGTGTTGTTAAAGACGATATTTTCCATATGGAAATTGAAGCAACAGATGATGCGATAGACAATCATAGTGTTTCTGCATTTGAAGCTCGAGAGCAGAATAAGAGGAAGAAGGGTAAAGATGGGAAGAGAAAGGGTTCTCAGAGTAAAAGTAATCAGGAAGAGGGAAAGAATCCATTAAAAATGTTGTCGGATATAGGAAACAGATGGGGTATACCAGGGCTTGTAAAACGGTTAGTTTTCAATTTTGAAGACTTATTGCTGAACTTGCAATAGTGAGAACATGTGTGAAATTATTGTAACTTCCTCTTATTGTAGGAACTTATAAATATTGCAAATAAAATTAAACAATATAGGATCAACATGAATATTGATGTTGTTTGGTTATTTCTTAACATGATGTTATACCCTTGTATATGTGTATTTTCTATAGCTAAATTCAAATTTGTTGTATGATAAATTCCTAAAGAATAAAAAAATGTCATGTTATTTGCTTTAACAAATTCCATTTAAATGGAACAAACAAATAATTTTTAAATGTTTTGCCACATAAATACAGTTGATCGCATTATGAATGCTATTCTTTCATTGATAGTCTTCTTTAATTACTTTTAAACATATTTCAGCCTCGAGTGTTTTGCCTATGCTAATGGCTATGTTAGATCTGCTAAAGAGACAATCCCAAGGTCACCACTACACTTTGACAGAAATAAATTGAAGTAAGTTTTAACAATGCTTCACAATCTATCTGTATAGATTCTTTGACTTTGTTCGAAGTAAATAAACGAGGGTTTCTGTATGTAGAAACTGAAACTGCAAACTTAACACTGTGTTTGGATTGGCAGTGCAGTGGTTAAGGTAGTGGAACCGTTATAGTTCTGCAAAGCTTTGGAAGTAACGATTTTCGTTAGGAAACCTTGGTCAACATAGTGAAAGTTCATAAGTTCGAAATGTTGCAGGACTATAACGGGTCGACTACCATAAGGACTTCAGACTTCGAAGAGCTAGATTGCATTGCCTTATCTTTGTGTTCAAATTGTGTCAGAGCCTGCAAACACTATTCAATTTTTAATGCTCCTATTTTGCATAAAAGTTCCTCTCATTCCATCTTTGAGCATCAAGGTCATCTAAAGGGGGGCAAGGTCAAATATCAAAGTAAAACTTCTAAAAATTGGCGTTTTGGGGGCATTAGTGTTTTACATGCGCATTGTTTAACTTATTTCTCTGTCTGTTGATTGTGCTATAAAAACCTTAAACAAAATAAAATATTCTATTGCTCAAAAACTCTACAGATTGTCATAATGACTTTGGTGGATAGTAACATGTATTCATGTCAAATTAAATCTTTCAATGAAGAGCTTTTATTGTATCACTAGGTTATGTGAACATTTGATCCATGTGAATTGTATGTTGTCAATTTCAGAGACACTAAGTTGGAGATGTACGATGTAAGCTTGAAGTCAGAGGATGGTATTGTGTTTCAATGTCATAGATGTGTATTAGTGGCCAGGCTGGAATATTTCCACAGTATGTTAGCCACAGGCTGGATGGAGGTAAGATGGCTGCCATTCACAAATAAATAAATGAATGATTTAGTAGCTATCTACAAAGCACATATTTAAACCTCTGATTAGTCTCTACAGAAACTTTGTACTCATATAAAGTGTTGAAAAAAAACATGTTAAATAATAATTTCACATGATAAAATGGTACATTAGAAGTTTAACAAGTTTTTTTGATACATAAGATTAGATTATTAAATTTATACTTTGTATATTTCGTGTCCTAAAGTGACTTCCATACTGCTATTTTGTCATCTAATTATAAATTTGACAAGTACTTGAAATCATTGATGTATGATTTCAGACTTCAACCTCCAAACCATTAAGTTTGCCAGTTCCCAGTGACATATTGGAGATTCTTCTGGACTTTCTATACACAGATGAGTGTCCTTTCATGGAAAGTAAGTCTGATAAAATGTTTGACAATATGGACTTTTATTAAGGTAGTGAATCCATAATAGTTCTGCAACATTTTGGAAGTAATGAACTTAAACAGTGTTAACCCAGGTTTCCTAATGATTTTCATTAGGAAACCTCAGTCAACATTGTGAAAGTTCATGAGTTCTGCCATGTTGCGGAACCATTGCCGTTCTTATCTTACTGTAAGAATACAAATGTTTTGAAAAAAAAATAGGAAAAGGGGGAAGCTGTTGGTTTAGAGTTTATCTGCTTACAATGGCTTTGTTTCATTCTTATTCATGTCCTTTGATTTAATGCTGTTTGACTTGTTGTCAAGAAATACTTTGTAAATGTTATTCAAATGTTATTTGTAAAGGAGTTGCCTGACTTTTGTCTTTGATTTTAATTATCCTTATACTCAACATTACTGAGTTTAATGGAGGGTTATTAATTTGGATAGAATTATCAATCCTTTAAAGCGTTAAAATTTTAGATTTTAATGTTATATAGTGAAAATTGTTTGACTTGGCGCAAGATTGATACATCAATTTGATTGATTGATTGACTGAATGGACTTTTACACCACTTTCAAGACTTTTTCAGTTACATTGCTGCCGCTGGAGCACCTAACAATGGATTCCTGGTATTTCTCTCACAAGTATTACCATCACATACCTTTCCAGCCTCAAGTTGCTATCTTACATAGGTCTACAATTATCAACCCATTGGTGATAGACAAATAGTCGGAAAGAATGAGTCCCACCTTAGGGGACCGGAATCTCTAGATTGACAGTCCTACACACTACGAACTGCCCTATGATGGCGGTGATTTATTATGTGAACAATAAAAGCCATATTTTCATACCCGTATCTTGTTCTTGTATGATAAATCATCTTGATAATTTCATAATTTTGTTGAGAAATTACAAAGTAAAAATCAACAAAGAATTTAAGATATTCCATCAGAAAAATTTAAATAAAGATAATTCTTTTTGTAAAATTTTTTCTAAAATTTCTCTTGTAGAAACCCAGAAGATAGAGTTTCTGTGTAACATACTAGTTGTGGCTGACCAGTTACTTGTTACAAGGCTGAAGGAAATGTGTGAAGCAGCCATTGCTCATTTGAGTAAGTCTGATATTGGTTTGGCTAGAGTACTTATTGTCATCATTAAAATCTTTTCAAAATAAATTTGGTTCAGTAAAGTTGGTTCAGTAAAGCAGTTTACAGACATTTTATTCTCCATATATATAGAGCAGGGGCATATTGTTTTTGGTCTGTCTGTTTGTCTATTACTTTGTCTATTTGTCAGAAGAAAAAAAACCCGAAACATTGGCCATAATTTTTTAATGGTAAGTGATAAAGTCTTCATATTTAAGATGATGATTGCTTTGGACAAGATTTTTTTTGATACATTACTCAAGGTAATGTGTCAAGGTCATTTTTTTAAGGTCAAATTTGTGAAAAATTAAAAGTTGTCAAGAGAGAAGAATTTTTTCATCATACAGACATACTTAATTAGACATCAAAGTTATTGCTGTAAGAATTATACCTTCCTAATAAAAGCAGAAGTAGAAGAACTTGATCAATCATTGTACACTCCCTTTCAGTCACTCTGAAGAATGTAGGAGAATTGCTGGAGTTTTCATCCACATACAACGCTGGACAACTCCAGGCTACATGTCAACAGTATATAGTGATTAACCTCTCTACCCTTCTGGAAAATAGGTGAGATTAAAATCTTTGAGAATTCATCCGTCAAAATTCATGATATTACATTTCACATGAGATTTGGAATCTAATGAGATTTGCATTGGTTGTTCAGTTTTAAGTTTTTAGATCTAGTTTGGTTATTATTATAAACTAAAGTCCTTTTCGAGAAAGACCAAAAAAAGGTCTTAGCTTATTTGTGTATTGGCAGTCTAATCCAAAAGATATTTATTATCAATACACTTAGATATGTTTCAGTCTTTTTGCTTGCCAATTGGCAATCTTTAAAGTATATTGTTTTGTATGCATTTCAATAATCTCTTACTTTTTGTGTTCAAAGTTAAATTCTAAATTCAGATGGACAAAATACTCGAAAGCATTTAGGAAATCATGCCCTGATTTGAATGATTACTTCACAGGGCTATTGTGTACAGGTGCCTTCAAAATCTAGTTATTAGATGTAGATATTTATATGAATTATTGTGAAAATAGTTAGAGTCCATATTAACACATTTTCTTTCTTGATCTTTGGTAGATTATTAGCTCAGCTGTTTTCGGAGAAAACCTGAGGTATAATGATCAACTTTGCATCATTGGCGTTGGTGTTAGCATGACAAACTTTAATCTTGGTCATATCTCTGTTATTATTTAAGATATCTTCATAAAATTTGATAATCTCATCATCAAATGAGTGTCATACCCAAAGATAATACACTGCTTTTGTTAATTTTACACTATTTTACATTATCTAAACAGGGTCCATTAAACACATGATATATGCGTTGCTAATCACATGCTAATTTAGAGAAATTGTCTTATTTTCACATTTTATCTCATTTTTGTAATAATAAATAAATTTTTGGTTTTATTAGCTCCACTGGCTGAAAGCCACTGGGGCTATTGTCATGGCGTTGTGTCCGTCGTCCGTCCGTCCGTCCGGTCGTAAACTTTTTCTTTAAATATCTTCTCCTCAGAAACTGCTGGATGAATATAAAGCAAACTTCACAGGAATGATCCTTGGGTGACTCTCTTTCAAAGTTGTTCAAGAAATTTTGATCCAATGAAAAACATGGATTAAATGGGCGTGGCTAATTTCCAAATATGGTAAAAAGTGAGTTTTCTCAGATTCTAATTGATGGATAACAATGAAATTTTACATGAATGTTCCTTGGGTGACCCTTTATTGGTCTACAAGAAATTATTGTGATCGGACAAAAAATGTGCATTTTTTGGGCGGAGGTCTTTCTCTATATGTTATATAGTGGAAACGTTCAAAATCATTTTCTCAGAATGTAAATGATGGATATCAACCAAATTTTCACTGCAATGATTCATGGGTGACCCTTTATCAGTCTACCAAAAAATATTGTGATCTGATGAAAAATATGGATTTTAATGGGCGGAGGTCATTTCTCTATATGTTATATAGTGAAAACTTAGAAAATCATTTTCTCAGAATGTAATAGGTGGATATCAACAAAATTTTACCAGATTGATCCTTGGGTGACCCATTATCATGCAGCCAAAAATGATTGTCATTGGATGAAAGATAATTATTTTATTGGCGGAGGTCATTTCTATAAATGTTGTATAGTGGAAACTTTGAAAATCATTGCAACATCAGTAGACCCAAAATATCTAAAAATCTGGTCAAAACTAAGATTCGCTATTACAAGAATTTCAAGCCTGTGGAGTGACTCAAGCCATTCATGGCTTTCTAGTTCAAAAAGTGATACAGTGGAAACTTTGCAAATCATTTTCTCAGATTGAAACTGATGGATATCAATCAAACATTTTTGGTATGATCTTTTGGTGACCCATTAACATGCAGCCAAAAATTATTTTGATTGGATGAAAAATATGTCTTTTAAAGGCGGAGGTCATTTCTCTATATATGTTAAATAGTTGAAACTTTGAAAATCATTTTCAACATCAGTAAAACTCAAAATATTTAATGATCTAGTCAAATAGTCAAAACTTTGATTTGCTTTAATTTACAAGAATATCAAGCCTGTGGAGCGACTCAAGCCATTCATGGCTTTCTAGTTTTTGGATAAGATCAATGAAGCTTTGATTTCTGAACATCAATAGCTATATTTTCACCCTCATGAAAATTCAGCTTTTGTTGTTCACTTAATGGAAGATAAATTGCTGTTATACGTAAATAAACAATTATCCTAAATATTATCTTAACCCTTGTCATGCTGAACCCGGAATATTCCTGCTTTGACAGGAGGTATAGACAAAGATCAGCCTGTACATATGTGCAGTCTGATCTTAGTTCATACCACCTGAATTTCATTTTTAAACAAGAAAGGTGTGAAATAATTCATTTCCAAAATCAAAACTCACTCACATTTGGTAACTTCCAGTGCTTTTAGCACTTTGATTTTACATTAATTTGCAAAGATTTTTATTCAGCATGACAAGGGTTTATTTATTTCCCAGATATTTGGATATGATCAGTGATGAGGTGATGGAAGAGCTAACAACCTATTACAGGCAGTCGGTAGGTTTGGGTCTTTGGTCTTTGAAAATTTCCCATTTAACTTATGTCCAGGATAATCTTGAATGTGTCGAGTAAATTCTTAGAAACTAAGACTTTCTTAGATGTAAAAATTCATCCAAGATAGATAAATTTAAAGTTCTTACGTCTTTTTGTTATCTGAAAATCAATTTCAATCAACACATAATTTTTGTAATTACCTGTAGGTATATAAACTATATATATTTTTATGTAGGTTCAGCTTTTTTTCTGACCCATGTTTTGTCTATTTCTAGATTGACAATATGTCCAGAAGAATGATCACACCTTACGATGAGCCTCCAGATAGTCAATATCTCGCCTCATTGGTCGATAGTTTTGACACACAAAGTCTATCTACGGCATTTGATTCTAAGAAAGCTAAACCAAAGAAGAAAAGGACTCGAACAAAGAGTGGGACAGATGACAGGAAGAATATTCCTAAAGGAGAAAAAAATGGGCGGAGACTTTCTGAGCGACAGATGTCAATTAGTTCTGATATCAGTGTGAGATCAGATGAAGATTTAGTGGAAGTTAGCCCTGAAACTTCACCTGAGGAGAAATTTAAACAGTTGCAAATAAGTGTGACAGATACAGTGGTATATTTATATATATGGTCTAGTGCTTTGCTTCAAAATAAGATGTTACATACTCCTTACCTAATTTATTTAAGAGTTAAAGAGAGTTTCTGTTGATTTCATTGAGGTATGAAACTAAAAACCTAATCACACTATGAATATGCTGATTCATACATGTGTGAGATAAGGTTTTTGGTTACATTCCTCCATGAAATCAACAAATACTATCTTCATATCCTATGATATAATATTATGAAGCAAAAAAAGTAAAGATTTGTCAATAATTACGATTTCTTAAATGACTATTTTTTGTGAAAGCTTACAAAATGGATGGGTACTAAAAATTGTTTTCATTGCAAATAAAACTAATTTTTCAGCCAATCAGAATGCACAAAAATTGATGGAATCATCTAATATTAAATTATTTAGATTTCATACCACAGTGTTGTTAGAATTGTATAATTGCAATGCAATAAAATAAAGAATTCTGATAGGTTTAAATCACATCACGTGGGGAAATCCATTGCACTTAATTTCTGTATCAAATGCAATAGGTCTTTCAGGAAACCCCCGACCTTTGATCTGCAAGTCCTGTGTTGTAGGAACTCGAATTAACATAGTTCCCAATCACCAACGCAACATTGCTATTTAATCTATAATAAATTAAGATATTTTCGATAGAATTTACGATTACAAGCATGCAGTTCTGATTCTGAGCCGATGTAAACTTAGAAAACAGCGAGTCGGCAAAGACCATCAAGCAACCCTCTAAACTAAGGCCGACCACGCCGTTTTCGTTTGAAAATACAGACTAACTTGGCAGAAACAAGTTTTTTGTCATAAGTACCTCTGCAAATTTCACAGTTGTCGTTTATTTGTGTATCATTTGTTTTACCTTACGTCATTTCACTTTGATAGCGAGATTAAAAAAAAATACACGATCTAAAAATAGATTGTGTAATCTATACACGCAGAAAGTAGACTTGAAGCTTTAATGTTTGACTGAGTATTTAAATAGTTTCTTTGATCTAGAGGATTGCAATTATAAGGGATAAGTGTCTTTTTCACTGCATTTATTTGAGTATAAAGTGCAATTGCCTTTGCACATGGCTTAAACATAGCGCCCTACGGGCGTTATTTGCCATGTGCTAATGCAATTGCACTTTATACCCCAATAAACGCAGTGAAAAAGACACTCATCCCTATAATGTTTGTCTGCTAACACCTTAAACAATGGTTATAGCTTTTGAATCACTATAACTGGCTGTTAAAAACTTTACCAGGAAATAAAACATTTATGTCTTGCTATGAACAAAAGTATTTAATATTCAAAGTTCATATTATAACTGTACAAATATCCGTGTGATAACATCCCGTTTGATATTTTTTATGATATCACATAATTATTTTTAGAACAATGATGTAATGCGGTTATTTTTAGAAACTTGCATTTCAGTTAGAAACATTGATGAAAACAAGACAAATAGAGGTTATTAGATAAAAATAATACACACTAAGTGTATTGTATGAAAAAATATCTAACTCGGTTGTGAGAATTGATAAATGTCTCGGCAGAGCCTCGACAATAACAATTCTCCCAACCTTGTTAGATATTTATTTCATACAAAACACTAAGTACGTATTATATATGGCATGGAGGTACATTTCATTTGAATGCATACAAAATGCCAAGGTCATTGGTAAAGGTTGTTTATCAAGGTCAAACTTTGAAAAAAAGAGCTGTTTGAGGGTCAAAATAGTTTTACAAACACATTTTGTTTTTAAAATAACAAACCTTTGTTCTTAATAAGGAAAATGATGAGAGTATTGGAGATGATAACAAACCAGACGGCTGGTCCCCGACTTCTCCCAGAGAACCAGTCAAAAGTCCATGTGTCAGTCTGAGGGATATAATGAAACAAGAACAGACTCAGAGAAAAAATGCCCCTTGGTAAGATGAATTTTGTGTTTATGCCCCCCTTCGAAGAGGAGGGGTTAAATTGCCTAGCATTTGTTGGTCGGTCTGTCAGTAGACCGTTTTTTTGTCCAGAGCATATCTCAAAAAGTATGCAAGCTAGAATCAAGAAACTTCACAGTCGGATAGATCTCATTGAGGAGAAGTGCAGTGCACAATAACTCTACTCATCATATTTTGTGAGTTATTGCCCTTTGTTGATTGACAAAGAATAGGCAATTGACCTGCTTTAATGGGGGGGGGGGCATAAATGTTTTACAAACATCTCCTGTTAAATGTATTTATGAGCATCCTGTGGTAAAATAGGGGAGGCTTTTAGATACCTAGATTCTCATTTCCCAGGGCAGCACTCATCCTTCCTTCGGATTATTTGTCTTCCACCAAAGGGTTGATAAACCTAGACCTATAAGGGATAGCAGCTGGAGGCTAGGAAAAGATGTTTTGGTAGTACTGGTGTGAGAAATATCGTGAATCCATTGTTAGGTACTCCAGTTTCTGTGTTTAGACTGTAAGATTATTAAAAACATAACAAAACCAACATCAAATTAACAAAGATCCTCACATAATTCTATCTTATAAATAGGCGACCAGGTAAAAAACAAGACCTGCCCTGTGTTCAGGCTGACAAGCCAGCAGCTTGCAAATTATATCCCCCTTTGCACTCAAGTACAAAGTATGAAACCCCTTTGAAATGATATTCTTTGTCATGGAAAAAGGGAACTTTTGTGTAAGATTGTTTGTTGACTTAAGATTTTTTCATTTAATGCATTAACAAACCTTGGTCTCTGATGATTATCTACTTACAAATAGATTATGACTAAGCTTAATACTTTTAATGCAATTTATAATATGACCTACATCACGGGAGTGAAATAAACCTGTTGAATATTTTTGATAATACACGTTATTACACTAGTGGAATAACTATGCAAATGAGCTCACAGCGAATTGCAACGCTATTTTGTAACCGCAAAAATGACTTCATAGTGTCTATGTTTTCCGACATCATTTTTAAACAGCGTTATGAGTTCCACGGCAAAAAGAAACTTTGAATCTCAAGATTTTTCACAATTTTTCGCAAAAATTCGGATCATATTATAAATAGAATATAAAATTTTTGCTCATAAAATACAGAATTTATTAAACGCGTCATCTATACACAGAAAAAAACGACTCGGCGGAGCCTCGTTTTTATCTGTTTATAGATGACTTGTTTAATAAATTCAGTATTCCATGAACACTCATTAAAAATACTCTATTTATAAATGAATTTTCATAAATCTGTGGGCATTGAGTGCCAGTGGAGTGATATTTGCCCTCAAGAGCTTCTCGTTTGGCTTGAACAATATAGACAAAAGTTTTAAAATGTTTTTAGAATACAATAATTGCAATCCAATTTAAATAAAGAATTCTGATTGGTTTAAAACGCATCATGTGGGGAAATCCATTGCACTTTATTTCTGTATAAAATGCAATAGGTCTTTCGGGTGTTGAAGGAACTCGAATTAACCTAGTTCCTGATCATCAACACAACATTGCCATTTGATTTATTATAAATTAAGATATTTTCGAAAGAATTTACGATCGAAAAAAAACAGTTCTGATTCTGAGCCGACGTAAATAAACCTAGAAAACTGCGAGTCAATGAAGATCATCAAGCAACCCTCTCAACTAAGACCAGCCATGCCATTTTCGTTTAAAAATACAGACTAACTTGGTAGAATCAAGTTTTTTGTCATAAGAACCTCTACTAATTTTAAAGTTGTTGCTTATTTGTGTATCATTTGTTTTACACTATGACAGTTCACTTTGATAGCAAGATGAAAAATACATGATCTAAAAATAGATTGTGTAATCTATACAGAATTTCAATTATAAGGGACGAGTGTCTTTGTCACTGCATTTATTGGGGTATAAAGTGCAATTGCCTTAGCACATGGCTGAAACATAACGCCCTACAGGCGTTATTTGCCATGTGCTAAGGCAATTGCACTTTATATCCCAATAAATGCAGTGAAAAAGACACTCATCCCTATAGTAAAGAAGAAATAGTTGGATAATCAGAATTTTATCTTTTGTATCTATGTTTTCTTACATATTAAACAGAATGTCCCAAAAATGAGGTTGAATCAGTAAGTGGTGCACATTCATATTTTTATTTCCCTGCAATGATAGATTCAGGGCATATTGTTGTCTGTCTGTCCATCTGCCAGTCTGTCAGCCTGTCTGCAAAAACTTGACTGCCAAACTTAACCTGAAACTAAACATTTTCTTGAAATTTCAACTCTCTTACAGTTAGAATGCATTTATTTGGCATGAAGGTTCCTCTCAACAAAACACATCCAAGGTCAAGGTTATCCTTCAAGGTCATAGCCTGCTCATTGTTTGAACCTCATGCATGTTTCTAATGGTTGGAAATGTCACACACAGGCTCAATTATCTTCTATAAATTTGCAGTCCCAAGAAACCACCTGGATTTTCATGGAAAGCTGTGAAAAAGCAACAGAAAGCCCAGTTAAAGGCAGCTAATGATGAAAAGCAGGAGCAAAATAACAATGAAGGACCCGAGATCAAGCAAACTGGATTTTGTCCATGGTATAGATTTTGGGTTAAAACCTATTTATTTTACATCGATTGGGAAACATGTTCTTACAACTTAGATTAATCCCTCTTGATTCTGCTTCCTGGAAAATTCACCAGTACTCGCGCTGAATGTGTGGGCCTGGGAAAGAACCAAGATCGATAGCCGCTCTTGGGAATCGAACTCAGGACCTTTGGGTCAAGAGGCTGACGCTCTACCCCTAGACCACGGACACCACACATTATACATGGTATAGATCAGAATTTGTTTAACAAATAAGTTTGTTTTCCGATCCCAGTAATATAAAAATTTGTCTTTAATTGAAATATTATTAGACCCAGCACACAAAAAGGGACTATCTGGGTAGTGTGTAAGGTGTACACTGTAGTCAGATAGCCCAGGCTGATTAGAATTGAAACTTTTCACACCTGGCTTATTTTCTGAATCTAGAATGATCATTCTACCTTCCATTATAAGAATTTTAGAAATGCAACTTCTGATTGATTTTTGCTGTACCAATTTCTTTTTCAAATATTTATTTTACGGTGTTCCCAGATTGTCCATTTTTGTGTTACAGGTCACATAATTAAATTTTATGAAATACATTGTATTATAAACTTCAATCCAATATTAAATTGTAGTGAAAAAAGAAAATTTTATAACCAACATTAAATTGTAGTTTCTCTCCATATTTCTGATGTTTAGGAAGTATAATTATGTATTTGGAATGCATATAAATTCTAAAGATCAATTCAAAAGCATCAGAAAGTTGAAAGTTGAAGAAATAAATGTTGTACACGATGATGCTCTTAAATGAGAGAAAGATAGATCTGTCTAGACAAGGTTTAGCTAACCCTTGTCATGCTGAATAAATTTTGCCCAAATTTTTTCATAAAAATCAAAGGGCATAAAGCACTGTAAGTTCCAGCTGTAGGTCAATTTTTATTTGAAAAACTAAATCTTTTGACAATTCTGGTTTGAAAGTGAGAAACAGGTGGTGTAGACTAACATCAGACTGCACATATGTGCAGGCTGATGTTTGTCTATAGCTCCTGCCAAAGCAGGAATATTCTGGGTTCAGCATGACAAGGGTTAATTGTCAGAAAATTAATACTATTTGAAGAAAGTTTTAAGAAGCATAGAGTGAAAATCTTTTTTTAAGGGGATCTGTAAACCAGACAGTTCAGTCCTTCCGAAATCTTATGCTTGAAGAACAGTCTGTGGAGTCACCAATGGGACCCAAACACACTGACCAGGGGTCAAAGAAGGGTCAAACCCCTAACATCAAACAGTCAAACTCGGATACAAAACTGAAGAAGGATAAAGGTTCGGGGTCAAGAAATATTTTGAGGTAAATTATTATGCTGTCCTTTAAAAATTTGAATTTCTAGTGATCCAACATTTTTTTTCATGACCATTAGGACTTAATCCTTGATTTTGGTGCTGTTAGTAATGACTTTGCTTATACAGTGTGCTCTGCATATAAGGAGATGGTCGGCACATTGCCAATTACTTTGATATAACTGGGTCTGGTTGTAACAGGGGAGAATGTAAATCCACTTACCATTTGTTTACTTTAGATTTCAACTGAAGTTGACAGCAGCATGTGTATACATCTTCTGTTTAGAGAGTAAAAAAATGGATAACTCTTGATATTTTAATGTACAGGAATACAAATAAAATACGAATAATATACATGTACACCTTAAAATAGTATATAATAGATCTGGATGTAAAATTTATTAAAAAAACGCTGTAAATTTAGATTGTCATTTTTGGTTCCTGAATTTTTCTTGTAATAATGGTTCAATATTGGCAAGTTCGTAATTTGCTTTGCTTGATATCAGCCTTGCACTCAATAAATCTCTGTAATGCTTTTTAAGCGTCAATGTAAACTACAATATTTAGTATAATCATAACCTGTTGATCTGAATATTGACAATTACCTTGATATGTAATTGCAACAACACGATGATCGGGACCTTGATATAAGGTCTGAAAATCTAAGTTCAGCAAGAGGAAATGTGTACATTATGCGATATCTTATTCGAACCAATCTCACTATTGCCAATAGAAAACATAAGAGAATAAGAAGGATAATGATGGGGACTTAGCAATGTGCTCGTTGTAAGCTGCATCTCGTTGAAACGGAGCTCATTGTACATTGACTGCACTGTATTGTGATTCTAGAATCATGTCTGTACTTTCAGTTGGGGTTTACCCAGCAATAGTAAGGTGACGCCTGCTATGAAGACCGACAATATAAAGAAGAAGGCCTGGGAGGACCCAGGTCAGATGGCACGATCTCCAGACAACCCCTGGAACATGGCGATGGCTCAGAGCCCCCCAGACAGAGGTCACAAATTCTCTGATATTATCCAGGACGAGGAACATAAACATGCAGTATTAACTAAAACCCTCAATAAACCCTTAGGTCTTATACAGGTTTGTACATAGAGGATATTTAATGAGTGGTCATTGAATACCGAATTTATTAAACGAGTCATCTATAAACAGATAAAAACGAGGCTACCCCGAGTTTTTATCTGTTTATAGATGACGAGTTTAATGAATTTAGTATTTGATGAGCACAAATGTTATATTCTATTTATAATTTGACCCTACATATTGCGAAAAGTCGTCAAAATTATTAAGATTCAACATTTCCATTTTTCCGCGAAACATTTAACCCAGTTTAAAACTGAGCTCTTAGCACTTAGCTCATTTGCATAGTTATTCCACTTGTGTAATAACACCTGTGTAATATCAAAATATTCAACTAGGTTATTTCACTCCTGCGACGTAGGTCATATTATAAACATATATAAAAAAATACAGTAATTACGTCCCCCTTTCAAAGAAGAGGATGTATATTGTTTTGCACTTGTGGATTGGTCCGTCAGTCCATAGACTGTTTTTTGTCTGGAGAATTTCTCAAAAAGTATTCAAGCTAGAATCATTAAACTTCACAGGTGTTTACATCTCATTTAGGAGAAGTGGGATGCACAAAGACTGTTACTCTACTCATCATATTTTGTGAGTTGATTGAATAGGTCATTGGCATGCTTTTATGGGGGGCATAATTGTCTTACCAACATCTCTTGTTTTTGTTGTGTCTACCAAGATTGTTGCTTTCCGAATGACTGAAAAATTGATTTCATACCTCATTTTGCGTGCTTGCACACACAGTAGTCTCAATAGAAAACCCATTTCATATCAGTGGATTCTATACTTGTGAGCTCCATGAAACTAAAGAGTAAGCGCTGAAAAATACTTTTTGAAAGTATTGAGGTATAAAACTGAAAAACTTATCACACTGTTAATAGGTATTTTGTTTCATACCTCCATTGCTTCAAAACAAGAGTACCATGAGGGTCATATATATTCATCTTTGTCTCCCTTAGTAATTGACTTTGTGTATTCATACAGTGTGGTAAGGTTTTTAGTATTAGTATTCCATGATTTCAAACAATATTCCTTTCACAGTTTCCATTTACGACGTAAAAGTATCTGTATACGCATGAGAAACAGCTCGGATGCAAAATTTGAATACTCAAGTGTCCATGGGACGCAAAATAAAATGAGTTGCAAAAACAATGTATTTTCATAAATCTTACGTAGAAACATCAGATAACTATCGAAAACAATGCTAAATGTTTCAAAGTACGACAGATTTGAAGCAAGGTCACCGGTTTTCCAAAGTTACTATAAATAGACTTTGCCAACGTCTAACCGAAAAGTTGCGACTGTTGGGATTCCCGCTTTTTTGTCTGGTACCAAAACTGTCTAAAGTATTGTTTTGTGGGCAATTTGATAGCCGGAAACCAACTGTTACTTTCATTTTGTAAATAATAGTGGCTTCTCCGGCTAAGAAAAAGAAACACTCGCAGTCTTTTCAAGACCAGTGGCTTGCCAATCCGGCATTCAAAGACTGGCTGATAAAAGACAAGTCAGATTCGTCTGCTGTTCGAATGAAGTGCAGTATTTGTTGTGAAACTATCCTTTCATTGAACCTTTCCCAAATTACAAAATTTTAGGTTGGTCCAATATGAAAGCTGCTACAGATCATAAAATTTGTGCCCATTCAAGTACAACAATTAATTTGAAGATGATTTTTTTTTGTGGAAGTCAAACTCAACTGAAAGTGGTTGGGACTTATTTTTTTCTACAGCACTGGGTCCCAGGGACTCAATAATTTTTTATGTAAATGGAAACACTGCCTTTAATCTCTTAATTACAGGTTTGTACATGTTTACCTGGTAAAGTTTAAAACTATTTTAAGTGCTTTTGGAATGTACAGTTTTTTTAGGGTTTTAGTGTAAAAGTGAAAACCATTGACCCAAGATGGACATGATGACGCTATGAACTGTTGCCGGAACTGTTGCCCGGCAATATTTCAGAATGTCATCCCGACACCGAGGGCAATAGTTTTTCACTATTTCACAAATCACCATATTACCTGATCAAAATTTTGTAAATTTATATTTTTCATTCAAAAATATGTAATAAAAAGTGAAATTGAGAGAAGAAAAGTCAGTTTTTGGATAAAATTCCTAAAGCACGTCCCTTGGCACATTCACTTAATAATGTCCTTTTCACATGGAGGCAACAGTTTGGTGCTTAGTGCACATGGATGAAACAGTTCATACTGTTGCCCGGTCATGTGACTGATATTTGATAAAGTATGAAACGGTTTGAAATGGTAAATTTACATTCATATAGGAGATCAGGTAATAAATATATTTACTTACTGTAATTTTCAGGTAATAAATATATTTACTTACTGTAATTTTCAGGTTATAAATATATTTACTTACTGTAATTTTAAGCGAACCTCTGACTATTTCCTTTCACCAAACATACCTAGTGATTAACCCAGAAAAGAATATAATTTGAACAAGAGCGCCATGGTGGCCCTAAATCGCTCACCTGAGTTGACAATCTTAAAATGTTGTTTAAAGATGATTATTATTAAAAGCTACAAGTCTGATTTTCTTTCACAAACATAGACTCAAAGATGATTTTGACCACACTGAAAAGTTCCAACCAATATCCAGGTTGATTGTGTCAAAAATATGACCTCTTAAGTTTGCACAGGATCTTTTTCTAAGATTTGACCTGTGTGACCTTTATTTTGACCCAAACTGACCTTATCTTGTACCAGATATTGAACCAGGGATCTGTGATACTGACGTGTAGAACTTTGCAGAATTTGTTAATGGAACAACAAGTAATAAGATATTTAACTCAGGGCCTATGTTTGACCCTTAAACCAAGGTTTTGACCCCCAAAAATCTGAAATATCTTTATTTGACCCCTAGAAATTTCTCTCAAGGGGGTCATTTTGACCCCCTTAAGAGGAATTACTTAGGGACAAAACATGGTTTTTACCTAATATTTTCCAAAATTACTATCTTAAGTTCTACAAATTAATTATTTGTTTCATGTCATTACAAGAAACAATTAAAGTGACTCTAAAATGTGAAAAATTCTACTGGTAATTTTCTTTTTCTGTCATTTTGAACCCTTTAAATTTATATTTGACCCCCCCCCCCCCCCCCCCCCCCCCCCCCCCCAGAATATCTAAGGTGAGGCAGAGCTGAATCTAGGGCGCGGGATTGCGGGATTCCCGCTTTAAAATTGTTCGTGCCGCAAAAAACACAATGCCGTGCGGCACAGGTCACGCTCATTTAAAATGGTTGGCGCATTATTAAGTAAGCTGTGCGTTAATCGTGAATACATTTAGAGACTGTTGAGAAAACCCCTAATTTATATTGTATTGTGTAAAGCTGTTTATATCTACCCTGGAATAATCGTAACTATAAATAGAATCCCCGGTCAGCTTCCTCGATAAAAGTTACGCTTCAGTGAAGATAGCCTACAGTTATTGTGTAGTATTATTCTAAGGTAATAGAGTGGTAAGTGATACCAGTACACCTTATGGATAAAGCTTTATGCAATCAATTTTCACATATCCTTTCAACACAAGACAGGGGACCCAGCTTCCGAAAGTTGTTATTTTAGATAGTAATTTTCTATTGGGACATAAGAAAGATAATTGTCGGAAAATGAATAAATAAGAATCAGGTACGAAAACCAGATTAATTATTCAATTGTCTATGTCTGAATGGATTAGCGTCGCGTAATTGGACTGATACAACAAGATTTTGATTGTTTAATTTTGAAACTTTGGTTATCCTCTCTGGAAAATCCTTCATCCATACTCAATTAAAAATGTATCAATCAAAACTTTGATTTTGAAAAAACATCTATCAGGAATAATTATCATTGATACGTCGTCGAGTCCACGTGAGTGCAACTTCACTGAAGCTGGACTAACGACGTTTTGGTTGCACATTTTCAGTAGAGTGAAGTGATTGTAAAACACGACTACACATTTCGTTTTCTTCTGATGGGCAATAAATACAGCGGCTGGTGTATATAACGAGGGTTTGGACCGTATTGAAAGCCTCAAGTACCGAAATGAATTAAAATTAATTACCTTAATAAGATTTATAAAGAAAATGAAAGGACATAAAGAAAAAGTTGCTACCAAAAATATCTCAACAACATAATTATCTTTAGCAAATAAATGGATATAAAGGAATGATTGTTACAAAATGATCCTTCACATCTCACTGTCTTTTGTGTCTCTCTTTTTAAGATAATAAGTCATAACTTTAAATTTTGTGAGTAAAAGAGAATGCATGCTTTTGGCCCTATCCTTAAACATGTTGGCACACATTTTGAAATGTGATGGGGGAGTTGGCCCACTTTAGTGAAAACCTAGATTCAGCCCTGTGAGGGGTCAATGACTCCCCAATATCAAAGACTTAACACAAGCCCTGTAATTCTACTTTTCAGATAGAAGAGCAAGCTATTCAGGACCTGTTAAAGGTATATAAAGCCAGTAGTAATTTTGATGAGCGTATTACCATAGAGAGAGTGACACATGTTGCCGCTTCACCAATATGGAAAAGGGAACGGCTAACATCTACTTAAACAAACAGTTCAGTTATAACCTACTGAGGCTATATAAAGCCAGTAGTAATGTGGGTGAACATATTACTGTAGAGAGAGTGACTCATGTGGTTGAATCACCTATTTGGAAGAAGGAACGGCTAACGTCTACTTAAACAAACAGTTCAGTTATAACCTATTGAGGCTATATAAAGCTAGTACAGAGGAATCCGCTTAATAGCAACACCTATTTGTCAGAAGAAAAGTTGCTCTTAAGTGGATGTTTCCATTATCCGATAATCGCGTTTCCAGTCAGTATCCCTATCTCAGAAGTGTACAATACGTCGTCGGCATTAGAATCAACGCATACATGTATAAAATACGTGTACATTTTGCCAGTTCCAATCAATTGCTTATTTTTGAGTCCCCTTTTAATTGTATGAACACTGAAAAAAAAAGTAGTTTTGATATTTATATACGTCTTAGCAATCAATCATCCAGAGGACCAACAGCTTTCAAATCTTAAGGTTGCCGATCGGTAAGTTCCCATGTGAAAATGGTTTGCGAAAACAAATTACCTTTTTTAAAGAAGGCCAGCTATGTGTTAAATTCCACTAATTATGTGATTTAACAAGGCTGTCGAGTACACACGAGAGAAAAGCGTGTCGTTGTGAAAACACGGACGCCCTCGACTGGGCCAGGAATTTGGCGGCGCGTTTCAAGTCGGGTCATTCCCCGAGAAATTTATAGAGTGACGTCATATCGAAAATTGATCGGATAAGAAGTTAATGATTTTCACGCGTCTTTATCTCTCGGATATTTTGATAAGGATTATAATTTTAAATTCGAAGTAAGTAATATTCCTGTGCTTTGCAATGACTTCATGATTTTTTTTTCTAACCGCGGCGATATTTGCAGGCGCTTTTTGCTTTAATCCAAAAGATTGAAAAAAATGGAATAAGAAGATAGGCGCGATGATTCGGTCGTTTGGATAACTGTCGGCAACACTCGAAAAATTAAAGAAAATGCATAGCAGGGCATTAGTTCAAACACTTAATTAACACGATCAAATAACAATTACGAATCGGGTAAAGGTGCGATCAACAACTTGACATGTTGACGCGTCTATGTGTACTTTAGGACTCGCAGCGACGCCGAGAAATCAAAGTCAAACTTGTTAATTTGCATTTTAATATTTTTATGTCCCCATGTAAACTCCCGATAGTTTCTTATATCCGATAAAAAAGGGTCCTGGTGCAAATAATTTGTTTCTATAATCCGGGAGTTTCTATTATCAGAGTTCCGATTATCCGACGAATTTTACATCGGCTAAAGAACAAATGGTTTTGTGCTGGAGGAAAAGTTGCTAATAACCGAAAATCCCTATTATCCGAGTTGCTAATAAAAGGATTCTACTGTAGTAATGTGGATGAACATATTACTGTAGAGAGAGTGACTCATGTGGCTGCATCACCTATATGGAAGAGGGAACGGCTAACGTCTACTTAAACAAACATTTCAGTTATAACCTACTGAGGCTATGTTAAGCCAGTAGTAATTATGTGAACATATTACTGTAGAGAGAGTGAATCATGTGGTTGCATCACCTTTATGGAAGAGAGAAAGGGAAACATCTACTTAAATAAACAATTTCAAGAGGATGGGGAAGGACAAACATTATCTTAAACAAGCTATTCAGGATCTTCTGAGGTTATATAGAGCCAGTAGTATGTAGATGAACATTTTGAGGGGTCGATGCAACACTATTGTAAGTGCCTATAAAGTTATAAGTTAATGCTATATTCTAATCTGTTTCCAAGCCAAGGTCTTTGTGACTGTTTGTCTCTCACCAATGGGTTGATAATCCTAAATTTATGTGAGATAGCAGCTGGAGGCTAGGAAAGGATGTGATGGTTGTACTGGTAAGAGAAACACCAGGAAACCATTGTTAGGTGCTCAAGCCGCTGCGATATAATTGAAAAAATGTTGAAAGCGGCGTTAAACTCCATTCCATCAATCAATCCAAGCCAAGGTTTTATTAACCCCAATATGTTCCTCACATTTGTAAGTAACAACATGGAGTTATGGAACCATGGCTTGGCCTAATGGTAGATCCTGATCTCATGAATTTCTAAATTCTATAAGTATAGAAGTATCCTATAGGATCCTCTTGCTTGAGCTAATAGGATCCTTCCTAATATTTTTTGATCCTCGAGATCCTGGAGAGAGTGAAGACATCTTTGTTTGTATCAAGGTCAAGGTCATTTATCAAGGTTCTCTACAAAGGTAATAGTTGGTAGGGTAATAGTTTAAAATTTGTAAATTTTCTGAATGATACTCAGAGCTATAGATAGTTGGAGTGTATTTTTTTTCAAAAGCAATACTCCATTATCATGCTATCAAATCCTTTGTTATGGGTACTCAATTGGAAATGTCTCATCAAGACAACCCTTATCATGCTGAAACCGGGATATTCCTGGTTTGGCAGATGCTATAGACTAACATCAGTCTGCACATATGTGCAGTCTGATGTTAGTCTACACCACCTGTTTCTAACTGTCTAACCATAACTGTCAATAGATTTAGTTTTTCAAATAAAAATTGACCTACAGTTGGTACTTTCAGTGCTTTTTGCCCTTTGACTTTGATGAAATTTATTCAGCATGACAAGCGTTAAAATGTTCAATGATATAAATTCTAAGTAAATTTCAAAATTCTAGTCTAGTCATGAAAAAGAAAACTAGGCCACTGAGCTAATTTTTAGCTCGGCTGTTATCGGAGAAAACCCGAGGTATTACTATAGCCTCCGTGTCGTCATCGTCGTCGTCCTCATCGTGCGAAAACTTTGACATTTTGTTATATCTCTAGTTCTACTGAAGGCATTCACTTGAAACTTGGCACACATGTTCACCATCAAAAGAGCAACCTATACTATCAAGGGGGATAACTCTAGATGCATTTTGTGCAAATTATGCCCCTTTTTCGACTTAGATTTTTTCCCACCATCCAGCACTCGACAGCCGAGCGTAGGCACCCGTAGGCGGTGCTCTTGTTTGTAAATACAAGTACTTGACCCTTTCCTGTTTTACATAATTTTGGACTTATCCAAGGGTTAATTTGATGAGTATCCACAGCATAGGGTTTGGACGAACTTTAACTTATTTCGATTGCATTCACTCTCTCCAATCTGTAGCCCGGAATATCTATGAAATTGATGGCAATATTTATTGTTATTTATGTATGTGTGAAATTTTGGATGTAAATATTCTTTTATTTATGTATATAATCTGTTTTAACCCTTTTCAAGACTACACATGTACATTATTTATTGTTTGCTCCAAACTTATGAAAAGTACCAAACAAAATTCTTTAGATAATGATATTGAGAAGATATTGATTAGATATTGAGAAAAAAGAATGCTGATCACAAGAAACTTTCCAAACAATTACTGTATACCTTACCAATTTGGGATGTATATTGGTATCATCTTCTCCGTCTGTCCTTACATATTTTTATCTGTCTATATATCTACTCCTTCATTTTTGCATGGACTTTTGTGAAATTGTCACAGAATGTTTCTTTTCATGCCACCTTTTGCATATCAAGGGGTCAACATAAAACTATTGTAAGTCCCTATAAATATATAGGCACTTACCTTAGTTTTGTGCTGACCCCTTGATATTGTCAGGGTATTTGATATTTTTAGAAAAATTTTCCACGGCCGTGTATCTTGCAGTGACGGCACTCTCGAATTCACAATATCTCCTTGTGGTACAGAGAAGGGTTAAAGATCATGAGAAAGCATTTAAAGTTCTAAATCATTGTAATGGTGCAAGTGGGAAGATTCCATAATGTGTTATATTTTTGTAAATTTATGTATAACTGATCATGGAATCTCTAGATTGCTAATAAATATGGTATGGAGATATACTTTTGTTTGTTGATTTGTTATATTCCTTTGTTTGTTGATTTTGGTGGCACTCATTCTTTCCGACTATTTGTCTCTCACCAACGGGTTGATAATCGTAGACCTATGTGAGATAGCGACTGGAGGCTAGGAAAGAATGTGGTGGTTGTACTGGTGATAGAAATACCAGGAATCCATTGTTAGGTGCTCCAGCCGCCGCGATATAACTGAAATAATGTTGAAAGCGGCGTTAAACTCCAATCAATCAATCAATTGTTTGTTGATTTGTTATAAACCTGCTCATGCTGTGGCGACAGCACTCACATCATCCTTTCAATTGATACAGACAAGGTTAAAAGATAATGAGAAAGCATTAAAAGTTCCTGCTGTACACAAAGCTTTGGCAGAAAATCTAGACTAAGATCAGCCTGCACAGCCTACTTTCTGTTTGATTATTGTGAGAAAACTGACTGGTCAACATGTCCAAGACTGGTTGAAATATCCTAAGAATTAGAATGGCTGGGTAAGTTTTGGGCTGATTTTGGCCCATATTTTCGAAGAAAACTTATTGACGACCACCCAATTTAATTTGTGTCAGTTCAATAGCAAGGTGGTCTAAGATTAAAAAAACATAAGTTTCATATGCTGAAACGTTGTCAAAGTGACATCGCCAGTGAATGCTATGTTATGAGTGCTCATGGATGTCTAGTTGTGAGAATAATCAAGTTGAAGACAACTGATTTTAACAATTTCATTACATATAAAATGATCTTTTAAACATAATACATGAACATTAATAAAGTAGACGTAAATAAAATATTATCAAATAAAGACTCAATCTGACTTCCATTGTAATTCATTAAGAGTCTTCAGATTTTTTATACATCGGTAGCTATGTTTCTGTTGAACTATTTTTCTTCATATACATCAAAGTTACTTAAAACTAGAAATGAATAAAATTTTCTCATTTGATTCCAAAGGAATACAAATACTTTTAATTTATAGTACTTAGTAATAATGTGTTTAAAATACTTGCTTTCTAAATTGGTTCACGATTTTAAAATACATGTACTCCAATTGAATGAAATAAAAGTGGTATATTTTCTTATAAATTAATGTGGACTAATTTGGTAATTTAGGAGGAAATTTATTATTTTCCTATTTTTTTTTTTTTTCAATTTGACCTTATTTACATAAATAAGAAAACACACTCACCATTCCATGAAACAATAATGTTATTTCAATGATTTGCATGTGTGCATACATGAAATTTAAATATTTAGGAATGTAAATCTACATCTGATTAAATAATTGCTGTGAATTTTTGCTCATTTTATTAATACACAATGTTACAGAAACACAGTAATAGGGAACAGTTAGGCAAATTTCACTTTCAAAGCAAAATTTTATCTATATGTATCATTCTCATGACATAAATTTATCAATTATGACATAACTTTTTCAATCTCCACCAAATAACATTCAGGAGAAATAAGATGCATGAACACAATGCTTTATCATTGGGAACATCCCTCAGCCATTTCCCTAAACTACAACATACCACAGATGTATGTAAGGAGGATGGGTATGTACCAAAATCGTGCATTTTGTTTGGCGGAAACATGGTAAGAAAAACTAGCACTGTAGATTTATATCTTTTACAGTATATAACGGCTGAAAAATCTTGATTTTTGAGAATGACTAATCATTCTCAAAAATTAAGATTTTTCATCTGTTATTTAAGAATCTAAAGATATTCATAATCGGATATGATGGTTTCACGTCAGTGACTTAAACGAGTAGCGTTGACGACATCGAATGATTTCACTCAAAGTTTCGAGGGTGAGTTAAACGCCATTTAAACTGACGTCATCGAGTTTTTCCAATGTTTTCCCATAATTTTTAAAAATAGTCTGTCTATGTACATCCGAGGTTGATCGTGAGATTGGCAGAGTGGTGTTCCGATTGAATGTTTTATATATCAAATGTTTTAAGCATAGAAGTCCATAAAAATAAATGATTAATGAGAATTACTAATGTCTTGTTCATCTAATCACTGTGGTGTATGAGCTGACTTTCCAACAGGTAAGGATCATGCTTACAGAGACTGTGGTCTTACAATGGTGATTCAAGAGACTGGTGGTCTTACAATTGTGCTGAAATGGCTGATCCGGATGCTCTCTGAAAGATATAGAAAACAACAAATTAAACTTATTATAATCCATGATTATTGCCCTGGCAGGGCGGGGCCTAATAAACGGGTCATTGTACTTAAGGTTTAGGTGAAACAGATTTTATTTACAATTACTTAATTCTATCGATAGTCGACTTAAATAACTTGAGACCTTGAATTGTATAAATATGTTGGCTGAAGTTACGAGGCCTTGGATACAAAACCATGAAATGTTTTCACATTCTCTGAGCATGTAAATATTTTTGGTTTTATTTATAGTTATTTGCATGTATTACTGATAATTGTGGACTAACTTTTGAAAGAGCCCAAAGTATTGAAAAGTAAACTCGCCAAATTACGTCATGGCTAAGCCACGCCCTGCCAGATGAATAATATTTGCATAATACTAGACACCATGATTTGAGCCCAAATTCAGAGAACCTACAAATCAAAACTATCTAGCCAAGAATTTGGATAGAAACATTATGGAAAGGGAAAAATTGATACATTCATTTTGATATAAGTTTAAAGACCTTGTAGATGACATATTTTCAAACCTTTGTCCATGAAAAATGACAGAAATGGTTGACCTGGTACTAACAATTTATCATCTTGAATGATTAACAATACACCCCCCCCCATCCCCCAACCCAGAAAGTATGACCCTTTGGTCAAGTTTTTGAACCAAGAGGCCATGTTTTAGTCTCGATGTCTTAAAACTTGGTCTTCATGAGTGATGCATTTGATATTGGTCATGTGGCTTCAAACCCTTGGTCACAGGGTTGAAATTTAGAAAAATAATATCTACTCTCTTGAAGCAAAATTTTTTCTCAAATGTTTTGAAACTTAAAATGTTTCATGGTATAAATCTTAAGCAAAATTCTTGTCTAGTCATGTAAAAGAAAACTAGGCCACTGAGCTAATTTTTTTGTAAATACATGTACTTGACCCTTTCCTAATTTACAAAATTTTGGACTTATCCAAATTCAAAGGTTTTGCAGACAAAAATTTAAAGTGGATTTAATTTGAAAAAACAGACATTCAGTAGGGTAGAAAATAGTGTGGAAAAAGAAGAAATTTCTTGTCAGAAGCAATTTCTTCTTTTTTCACAAAGTTTTCTCAATCATAAAATCACAGACACATAAAAAAGCAGGAATTAAACAGCAAAGGGTTAAAACTTGAATGTCTACATTGAATGTGGATACAGTTCAAAATGATAGATTTGACATTTGGCTACCTTTGTAAGCAATGCCCCAGTTGAATACTTTAGGGCCAAGGGGCCTCTTGTGAAACAATATTTTTTCTCAATTATGATTTCACTACGACATTAAATCCAGAACTGTACATGAGCATATCACATAAGCCTCAAACTATCTTAAAACAAATCATAAGCAATATATCAATCATGCTGAGAAGATAAACATTGGTGCAATATAATTCAATGTAAGTACAACTGTGTTGTGTGCGTATGTCACATTCTCCGAAGATCAACCTGTCTTGTATGACACATCAGTTTATCCGAATCTGGATAAGAATTGCTATGTGGTGAAAGGATAACTGAATGCAAAGGGAAAATAGTTTAATATAGGGTATTCCCAGCACTCTATAGATAGCTAGGGACTATTGTCAATATTCTAAACCTGAGAATATTTGAGCCTGTGCATGACATTTCCAACAGTTTGAAAAGTCCATCAAGCAAAGACTCTGGCCAGCCTGTGCATCTGCACAGTCTGACCAGAGTCTTCACTTTATGTTCTCTGGATAAATAAGGTTTCTTTGTATTTTTAGACAGACATCGAAACTTCTAATTACAATGTGTTACTAGCTAGGTGGCTGCTTGTTTGTGCCTCACTCATGTTCAAGTAGTTGGAAATGTCAAGCACAGGTTTACATGTATTTTTAATACAGTGTGGATGCCCTGGGATCTCCATGGCTCCATCATGCCCAGATAAAATTGTGGGAAATGTCATACACAAGCTTATCTTGATACTCCTTTTGGCTTTTTTTGCCATCTCACAAGTTATGAACAACCGTGGAGTCTCCACAAAACACAATGTTATTCTGATTACTTGAATATAATACAATGTATGTGTTAACCCATATGACAACCATGTGTGCTCAATGAACTTACTTTACCAACTTATTGCATTATGCGCCCCTTATTTGAAATTTGTACAGTACTTATCCACACCTAGTGATAAATAGCAAATGGGTCAATACAAAACTTGCAGGACCCCAGTAAATATTGGCATTTCCAGTGTTTCTTTTAAAAAGGGATTAGCCTGTGAGTGCATACGCTTGGCTGTTGGGTTTTAGATAATGATTAAAAAAATCTAAGGGGCATAATTTAAACAGAACGCATCTAAAGTTATCCCCCTTTACTGTATGGGTTGCTCTTTCGATAGTATACATGTGTGCCAAGTTTCATGTGAATGCCTTCAGTAGAACCAGAGATATCTCAAAATGTCAGTTTTCACATGGCAAAGACAACAAAGACCACACCAAGGCTTTAGCAATACAAGGGATTTTCTCCAGAACAGCCAAGCCAATAAAAACTTAACCCTTGCCATGCTGAACCCAGAATATTCCTGCCTTGGCAGGAGCTATAGACAAACATCAGCCTGCACTTATGTGCGGTCTGATCTTTGTATATACCACCTGTTTTTCCTTTTTTGAAACCAGAAAAGCTTAAAAATTTAATTTTTCAAAATGAATACTGACTAACATTTAGTGTGTCCAGTGCTTTGAGCCCTTTGATTTCGCTACAATTTTGCCAAGATTTTTTATTCAGCATGACAAGGGTTAATAAGGTAGGTCTTATCACAGAAACAAGGGGGTCATACTGGCCCTAATTCAATCACAAGAGGGTACTGTCTACAATGTTATCAATAATATATAATTTGTCTAACATCTAATCAAAACAATAAAGTTGACCAATTTACATGTAAATTGAACCAAATATCCCAGGACAACTGGTGCTGAGTTGGCAAAGGCTTTTGATCTTGAGATGTGACCTTGAGCTTGGACCTATCTGAAAATTTCTTTCAAGTATCACATCCACACATGATGCAAAACAAATTGTGTCAAGTTGTTTTTTGAAATCCATCCACAATTGTAGGAGCTATGACCTAGCCAAATGATGACTGTCACACAAATTCACTGTTTATATGGTTATATGGGCACTCTAATACATGAACAATACATGGACTTGTCATAATGACAAATATGTCTTACACACTGCAAGTGGGCTCAAGAAATATATATATTGAGTTATCCCCATTTTTAGTATTGGTTGCTCTTTAAAAATTAAGAAAGTACAGCGCAGTTTTATTGAACTGAATCTGACCCCTGCTATTTTGATGAATAAAAATCTGATAATTCCTTCTCGGCTTTGCAGAATGAATAATAAACAGTTTAAACCTATTTATTTTACATTGATTGGGAAACAAGTTCTTACAACTAAGATTAATCCCTCTCGATTCTGCTTCCTGGAAAATTCACCAGTACTCGAGCCGAATGTGTGGGCCAATGAGGGAACCAAGATCGATAGCCGCTCCCGGGAATCGAACTCAGGACCTTTGAGTCAAGAGGCAGATGCTCTACCTCTAGACCACGGACACCACGTAATAATAACCAGTAAAGAATGTAATATATATTTTGCTAATTGATAAAATATGTCAGTAATTATTATTTTAGCATTTTTCCACAGAGGTCAAATTTCTGATAAAATAAATCAAGGTTTAAACATGTTTAACAAGTTTCATATGCATTTCTTCAGTTATACCAGAGATCTCACAAAATGTCAAAGTTTTCCCATTACAATGATAATAACAACAGTAATGCCAAGGCAACACCTTGGGATTTCTCTCAATTAGACAAACACCTGTAAAACAATATGCCCAAAATCTATCAATGTGGGGGCATAAAAATGTATTAGAACAAGAGATGTTTGTAAAACATTTATGCCCCACCATAAAAGCAGGTCAATAGCCTATTCTTTGTCAATCAACAAAGGGAAATAACTCACAAAATATGATGAGTAGAGTTATGATTCTTATGCACTGCACTTCTTCTCAATGAGATCTATCCACATGTGAAGTTTCATGTTTCTAGTTTGCATACTTTTTGAGATGCTCAGGGAAAAAAATGTTCTATTGATGGACCGACCGACAAGTTCAAAGCAATATACCCCCTCTTTTTCAAAGGGGTGCATGATAACATTACATACAGAAGGGTACATTTTGAAGGACGCAAGTATTTCAAGAACAGTTACAGTATTTATAAATGCAAGTAGCAATTTTTTAGTACAGATCCTTATTTTTCAACCAAATTCTATATAAGTTATATAAGTGAAGCATTATAAAGTTATCCAGAGAATATTAGTTAATTCCTGCAAACAGAAATATTTGTATAATACTTTGTAATACAGTAAGTGTATTGTATATTTACCTTTCCATTCTCTTTAGGACATGTCTAAACAAAATATTAATTCCCGATATATTTAGAAATACTTACAGTGGCTTATTGCAAATTAAACTAGTCATATTCTAATGTCCTCAGAAAAGACAGTAAATTCTGCTTTTAACAATATTGCTTTAAACTATAAGTCACTTTTAACAGAGTTATGATTTAGTCCAAATGTTGCATTTTAATGGTTGTGGACCAGATAATAGTTCTGCAATACTTTTGATGTCACGATCTTTCACAATAATAACCAAGGTTTCCTAATTAGGAAACCTTGGTAAAGACTGTAAAATTTCATGACTTTTGAAATGTTGCAGAACTATGAGGGGTCCACTACCTTTAGGGAATCCACATTGATTATCACAATGTTCGGATAAAAAGATGTATTTTCATAAATCCTGTGAGCATCTGCATCTCCAGAGTTTACCTCAATTATGAATCAAAAAGAATCTAAAGAATGCAAGCCTTAATAGTCTGGCCTTTCTTTAAGTGTAACATGATAAAAATATCACTCTAGGGCCTGAGGTTATAAAACTTTTCTTATTCTCAATTCCAAATTTTCTCAAATTTCAATTTGAGATTGAAGCTGTAATTCTGTTTTAATACTAATTTCAATGTATTTACATAAACGATAATATGAATAAGTTGTTATAAATAACAACATATTCATATTATCTTTTATTTTCATAAATTTATTTAAATTTAGAATTTGAGGAAATTCTCAGTTGAGCCTGAGAAAAGTTTTATAACCTCTGGCCCTGGTGTTATCTGTTTCTTTTTATAAATCTCAGTTTTATGTCGCTCAATATGAATTAAATTTACACTCATGTCAGGTAATTTTGGGCAGCTTCTAAAGCTGCGCAGCTATATAACGTATAGCCCAAAAAATGGCAGCTAAATAGCCTAATCCTAACAATTTTTTCTTATTCAAAAGTTCAATCATTAAGTCAATTTTAACCAAAAAATTTGCATGAGTTTTAATATCAGATATTTTTCTTCTTAATTCTAACAGTTTTACAGGCATTAGCGTAAGGTTCTTTCCTGAACTGTGCAGGTTTAGCCAACAAAAACTACATTGATAAAACACGACAGTTCCTCTGTTCAACACCAGTTAGTGTAATCTTAGTTACATTTTGTTGTAGACAACATGTCATTAAACTAGCAAAAATCAAGGTAAATAATTTCAGTCGTGTGTTGATTTTTTGTGAGTAATCTTTACAGAAACTTTGTACTTGGCGTTCATGTGCGCAGGATTAGCTGATAGGTCTGTATGTAATCATAATATTCCTTGAAATTCACAATCTTAACCAGTGATTCAAGATTATGAGTTTGAATATACAAACATAATTTTGTGAAATGATTGATAATATTATTGATAGACGACCGAAACTTTGTAACTACAGCTTGAATAAAGCTGTAGTTACAAGGTTTTGGTTAACAAGAGGCCCAAGAGGGCCTGTATCGCTCCACTGGCTTAAAATCTCAAGATTTGAAAGAGAGATATTGCAAATTGAAGGTAATGAAAGTGAACAACATTCAGAAGGAATTCAGACTTTTTCTAGGTTGAAACTGACTTATGAAGGAATGAACTTAATTAACTTATATGTAAAATTACAAGAAAGAAAACTATTTAGATGTAGATTGAAACAAGAGGACCAGAATGGCCGTAAACAGCTCACCTGAATTCTATTGATCCAGTGGATCTCATCCAATCCAAATTTCTTGAACAATTTTAGATGAGGGTCATCAAAGGAACATTCTGGTAAAGTTTCATTAAAATTGGCCTAATGGTTCAGGAGGAGATGTCATTCAAAAATTTCATGGTCAAAATAAGCCCCGCCCTGCCAAGCCTACATAAATTTGGGGGTCAATCCAAATTTCTTGAACAACTTTAGATGAGGGTCACCCAAGGAACATCCTAATAAAGTTTCATTGAAATTGGCCCAATGGTTTACGAGAAGATGAGGTTCAAAGATTTCGGGGTCAAAACAAGCCCCGCCCTGCCGCGCCCATATTTGGGGTTCAATCCAAATTTCTTGAACAACTTTAGAAGAGGGTTACCCAAGGAACATTCTAGTAAAGTTTCATTGTAATTGGCCCAATGGTTTGGGAGGAGATGTCGTTCAAAGATTTCGGGTCAAAATAAGCCCCACCCTTCCACGCCCATATTTGGGGGTCAATCCAAATTTCTTGAACAACTTTAGAAGAGGGTCACCAAAGGAACATTCTGGTAAAGTTTCATTGAAATTGGCCCAATGGTTTGGGAGGAGATGTGGTTCAAAGATTTCGGGGTCAAAATAAGCCCCGCCCTGCCACGCCCATATTTGGGGGTCAATCCAAATTTCTTGAACAACTTTAGAAGAGGGTCACCCAAGGAACATTCTGGTAAAGTTTCATTGAAATTGGCCCAATGGTTTGGGAGGAGATGTCGTTCAAAGATTTCGGGGTCAAAATAAGCCCCGCCCTGCCACGCCCATATTTGGGGGTCAATCCAAATTTCTTGAACAACTTTAGAAGAGGGTCACCCAAGGAACATTCTGGTAAAGTTTCATTGAAATTGGCCCAATGGTTTGGGAGGAGATGGTGTTCAAAGATTTCGGGGTCAAAATAAGCCCCGCCCTGCCACGCCCATATTTGGGGGTCAATCCAAATTTCTTGAACAACTTTAGAAGAGGGTCACCCAAGGAACATTCTAGTAAAGTTTCATTGAAATTGGCCCAATGGTTTGGGAGGAGATGTCGTTCAAAGATTTTGGGGTCAAAATAAGCCCCGCCCTGCCACGCCCATATTTGGGGGTCAATCCAAATTTCTTGAACAACTTTAGAAGAGGGTCACCAAAGGAACATTCTGGTAAAGTTTCATTGAAATTGGCCCAATGGTTTGGGAGGAGATGTCGTTCAAAGATTTCGGGGTCAAAATAAGCCCCGCCCTGCCACGCCCATATTTGGGGGTCAATCCAAATTTCTTGAACAACTTTAGAAGAGGGTCACCCAAGGAACATTCTGGCCAAGTTTCGTCAAAATCCACCCATTGGTTTAGGAGGAGAAGATGTTTAAAGAAAAGTTTACGCACACACGCACGCACGCACGGACGGACGGACGGACGCACGACGGACACCTCGCCATGACAATAGCTCGCTGGCCTTCGGCCAGTGGAGCTAAAAATGGCAATATCTGTTTACAAACCTTATTCTTGGCCTTGTAGCTGTCCAATTTTTTCTGGATCATTGCTCCATATTTAGGATCAGCCTGAGCAAAGTTACCAACAGCCCTCTTTTGGATAAATTCTTGAGCATCCTTCAGATGTCCAGCTATGTTACTGGTCAGTCTGTCTTTTTCTTCTTCATTCAAAACCTGTATAGTTAAACAAACAGACAATACAAAGCATGTGATCCCTAAACATTAAATCAGAGATACCTAATATCAATAGTTTTTTTCTTGGTAAAGGATTATTTAATATTATAATTGACAAATATAGTTAACCACACAATCAAGCATTGATATTTAGTATATTCAGGCAAAAAGGGACCAATTGGGAATTGTGCAAGGAATCCACCCTTGTCAGATTGCTCAAACTGACTAGGGTCAAAACTTTTTGCGCTTTACTAATTTTCTGAATCTAGAATAAATTATCTATCTTCCTGAGAAAGAATTTTTGAAATTCAACCTCTGGTTGGCCTGTTCTAGAACCAATCTCTTTTACAAATATTTATTTAAAGAATTTTCCCAGATGGTCCCTTTTCATGTGAAGGGTTACGTTTTTATAATCAGCATATCCAAAAATTCTTTTCTTATCAAAAGGAAATTTTATTGATTTTGTGTAGACTGCTTTTCCTCTGCAACCTCTTTCACTTTGAAAAGAGTCTTATTTCTTTTTTTTAATTAACACAGCATTAAAGGTAATGGACCCTTAATAGTTCCACAACATTTGGGACAGCATGTTAATCATTAGGAAACCTTGGTAAACAGTATTAAAAGTCAAGGCTTCTGAAACGTTGTGGAACTATTACAGGTCCACTACCTTAAATGATTAACAACTATAAATTCAATTTCTTGGATTTCACTTTGGAAAGAGATTTTCTGAGCTCAAAGTGTGTGCTCATAATTTTAAGAGATAGATAAAGTAAATAGAATTCAACTTTTCTTATACACCACAGCCTATTTTTCCTAGAATAAGGGAAAAAAATAAGAAACACTTGTTTCCTTACTGTAAGGTCACAATTCAGTTTAAAAGTATCGTAAGTGCCTATAGATATGTCTATAGGCACCTACAATAGTTTTATGCTGTCCCTTGGAAATATCCATACCTTGTTGAAGAATGTTCCCACTTGTGTAAAGTTATCGTCATCTTTTGAGTTATACCGACCCACCTGACCTGTCAACATGTCTCCGTGCTCAAGGTGTTTGACATCATCAACAGGGCCACTAAAACTGTTGGGAAAATAGTTGGGAGCTCCTCCTATAGAACAAAATTTACCAGACATTTTAACTGTCACAAAGTACAGAACTCGCTCTATAATCAGTAGCTGTAACAATACAATTAATAGAGGATATTGAAAGAGTGGTCATTGAATACCAAATTTATTAAACGAGTCATCTATAAACAGATAAAAACGAGGCTGTGCCGAGTTTTTATCTGTGTAAGATGACAAGTTTTATAAATTCTGTATTCTATGAGCACAAATTTGATATTCTATTTATAATGTGACCCCAATTTGCACGAAAAATCGTCACAATTTTTAATTTTGACATTTCAATTTTGCGCCAAACTTACAACGCCCTTTCAAACTGACATCACAATATATACATTATGACGTCATTACGCAGCTACAAAATTGCGTTGCTATTCGCTTTGAGCTCATTTGCATAGTTATTCCACTAGTGTAGTAACACCCGTGTAATATCAAAAATATTCAACGGGTTTATTTCACTCCCGCGACGTCCCGTCATATTATAAACATTGTTATACAATTATACATTTATGTTCACATACAAAATGACGCCCAGATGACGAATTTGGTCTATTTTAATGTGAAAATGATGTAAATGCAGAGTAAGAATTTAAGGGCATGTTCTTGATTACAGGAGAATTGGATTTAAATCTAGATATCATTTGATCCTGTGTGTGACATTTCCAACAATTTCATGTGTATGTGATGGAAAGACACTAAGTAGTCTTGACACTCACTCAGTGCATTAAAATTAATTTTTAGTTTTTAATATGGATTTAAGGTCTTAAACCATCTATTGAACACATAGTTAAGACTTTGTGATATACAGACAGTTGATCTTAATCTGTACAGAGATATTCATAAAATAAAAATTTTCTCTCTGGTTATTTGAAGCAAAGGGGTCAATATCATTGATAGTTTCTCTCCGTATTGTACAGACAGTTGACAGCAGCTCAAACAGTTTTAAAAGTTTTTTAAAAGTTTAAGAGATAATAATTTACCTGGTTATCTATTTCACACTGTGGTTCATCTCTCTTACAGTTTCTTACATTTATATTGTGCAGACATATCATAGTAATTTGCACAGAAATACATACAGTCAAACCTTTCTTAAGCAAGCACCAAAGGGACATTCAAAAAGCGCTTGCTTAAGACAGGTGCTTGCTTAATACAGGTCAATTTCAGTTCAAATGGTTCATTTGGGACTTTGGTGGCCACTTGCTTAATACAGGTTGCTTGCTGAATATAGGTGGCCGCTAAGACAGGTTTGACTGTATTAAGTTTCTCACATCTGTATTGTATACATTTCCGTCAACTGTCTGCACTAAATGAATTTGAGAAACTATGAAATGTCAACCACAGTTAGCTTGAATGAATTAATATGTATTTCTGTGCAAATTACTATCATATGTCTTATCAAGTTTCTTACGTCTGTATTGTATTGACATTGGCACAGTTAAAAAGTATACTAATTCATTATACATCTATTTACCTTGGTTATCTGTAACCCACTGCTGTCTATCTCTCAAATAATTTCTCACATTTTTATTAGTTGACATGAATTTGTACAGTTTAGTGTTATAATAATAACCCTGGTTATCTGTAACTCTCTGTAGTCCATCTTTTTGATAGTTTCTCTAATTGGTATGTTATGGACAGTTCACAGGAATTTGTACAGTTGATTGTTTTGATATTTACCTTGGATATCTGTATCACATTGTGGTCAATCATTTTGATAGTTTCTCACATTTGTATTCTACATAGAGTTTATTAGATGTGTACAGGATTTTATCATATTTACTAGGGATGGTAGCGAGTACTGATTTTACTAATTGATTACTCATTTACCTTTCCGATCGAGTACTCGGATAGAATTGATGACTTTTGATCATTAATTCTGTGTCTTCCAACATAAAGATATACGCTATTTGCTGCATATTTTCGGTCGAATGGACAGTTGAAATGACATTTGATTGCTTATTTAATTGAAGAAACGGAAAAAATGTAAAAATGCATTCTAACAGAGCGTCATTTCCTGGAAATATTGCTAGGCCATATTCATTTGTTTGATATACAATTTTCGGTAGAGAAAGACCAAGTAACTACAGCATCGATAAAATTGCGTAACAAGGTTTTGGAACGACAATGCAATATCCCGTTGATCTGAATATCCAAGTAAATCGCACCATCCCTGATCAGAGTACCGAAATTTGAAGGTGTGAAAAGTTACATGACAACGTGTATTGTGTGACAGCAAGAACAATTATAGTTGGCACTTGATTGCAAATTTGGAAATAATATCGACGGATTAGACGATCAGCAGATGGGCATGAGTTGCATACACCATTTTTAGCTGTACAGCAAATCATATGAAAAACCGCTTTTTGAGAAATATGAAATAAAAATAAGATTGGAAACGAATTTCATATTATTTAATTCTTTAACCGATTAATCGACTAGTAAAATTGATAATCAATAATCGGACATTCGATCGAGTACTCGATTAATCGAATACTCATTCCCATCCCTAATATTTACCTTGGTTATCTGTAACACATTGTGGTCCATCTCTCTGATAATTTCTCACATTTGTATTGTATGGACAGTTGACAGGAATCTGTAAGTAGTTACTGCCCAGTCTATGTCTGTGTGTATCACTGTATGAAAACAATCGTCCCTGAAATTGAATCATGGAAAAGTATAAAATATTCATACAGGACAACATACTCTATCTTGTATCTAGACTTTCATTGGTTCAAATTTAGTTTTTAAAAGGCTGTGACTTTTCTTTAACCAATTTGATATGTTTATATAACCTTTCTTTCTAATTCTGCCATTACTTATTTAAAGCAATTTCTTTTGTTCCAAACTATTATGTCAAGTATAAAGTCCCATGGAAAAAATGTCTTGGAATTTCATAAAAGAGTAAATTTTCCATCATTATTTTAACAGAACAGAGCTAGACAGAGAGGGTACTTTGATTTTCAAATTTTTATTTTTTATTAATCCTTACTTAAAACTTATGTTGCTGGTACTCATTTGAAACATCTCAAGGAGATGATTCAAATGGGTACCCACAACATATGGTTTCATTATGAAATTAAAATTTAAGGTTTGCTTTATCCCCTCTTATCCGGACCCCATAGACCCCTCTCATCGAGACATTTGAAATAAGTACCCATAACATATGCTTTCATTGTGAAATAAAGATTTTAGGTTCAATTTACCCCCTCTTATCTGAATCCCTATGATAAACTAATTCTTTGTCTCAAGGTGGTAAAAATATTTGATTCAAAGGGAGAAGGTTGCTTAACATCATACCTGTAACATTTTATCTGGGCTGGCCTCTACACCTGGAATCATGTGGGCTGGGGAGAATGCGATCTGTTCTACATCAGCAACATAGTTCTTTGGGTTACATAAAAGAGTTAATTTTCCATCATGATTTCCTAAAAGTTTGTCTTAATGTGGTAAAAATATCTGTTCTTAGAGAGAGGGTTGTTAAACTGCAATGTGGTGTCCGTGGTCTAGGAGTAGAGCGTCTGCCTCTTTACCCAAAGGTCCTGAGTTCGATTCCCTTGAGCAGCTATCATTCTTGGTTCTTTCATTGACCCACACATTCAGCACGAGTACTGGTGTATTTTCCGGGAAGAAGAATTGAGAGGGATTAGTCTAAGTTGTAAGAAATTGTTTCCAAATTGATGTAGAATAAATAGGTTTAAACCGTTAAACTGCATACCTGTAACATTTTATCAGGACTAGCCTCTACACCTGGAATCATGTGAGCTGGGGAGAAGGCGATCTGTTCTACTTCAGCAAAATAGTTCTTGGGGTTTCTGTTTAACACCATCTTACCCACTGGGATCAGAGGGAATTCTCCCTGGGGCCAAACCTGAAATCAATAACATTACAAAGTAACTGATGTAGAACACAAAACTAGACAATTTTTTATTTTAATCCTTTTGTATGTAATCATGTTGAAATCAAAGTGTTATAACATGTTTTTTGTCACAGAGAAAATTCAAAGCGGCAACAATCTCAGGCTCAAGAGCTAGATCACTTTGTAAGTCAATCTTGCTCAAGCAACCACTTCTATTAAGCGACCACTTTAATTATGGGACATATTTCAAAATCCCCATCCATAGATTTACAGATATTTTTGTAAAATCAAAATATATTACAAAGTAGAAATTATAGGTCTTAAAACTGTGGTTTGTTTTATATGTTTGAATGGGGTTTTACTCCACTTTCAACAATCTTTCAGTACTACCATTACATCCTTTCCTAGCCTCCAGCTGCTATCCCACATAGGGCTACGACTATCAACCCATTAGTGGGAGACAAATAGACCAAAAGGTTGAGTGCCGCCATTGGCACTCAAACCTAAAATTTGCAGTAAACTAATCCTTTGTTGTTAAAACTCAATCTTATTAGGAAAATATCTATTGAAAAAACAAAATTGACTCAGAAACAAGTATCATTTATAATTGCACACAGTAAGTTTTTAATTTCCTTTCAACTATTATTTCAATTATTGAACCAAATTTTTCTTTCATGGGTGATTTACAAAGCTCGTGTTTATTTACTTCTGGACATTGGACTGATAAAAACTTTGCAGTATCTCCGTAGGAAAAAACCTGGATGTGTAGTGTTCATGACGGGTACTCTCCTTCAACGATGGCATTATATATGTAATATTTTTCTTTAAAAAATTTTGTTCATAGTATATTCTTGCTGTAAACAGAGTTTTGGCAGACAGTATAAACCTAGATCAGCCTGCACAAATGTGCAGGCTGATCTAAGCCTACATTACCGGCTTTCTACTCAATCAGAATTTTAAACAAGAGGGCCGTTGGCCCTGGGTCGCTCACCTGAGAAAAAAGCTTCATTACCTAGGTATGTCCATGCAACCACAGAAAAAGAGATTTTCACTTATTCAATAAGATAACATTTGAAATAATCCTCCCCCCTCTGATCCATTATTTATTTAAGCTTTTTCATAAAAGGTCTGTGATCAGCTAATCTATGCCAGATATACAGGCTGAGTCTGAGACTTTTAAAGTTTTCTTTCATGAGTTGATCAATCCATGTCAAATATATAGGGCGTAGGGATTCAAAATTCTCAACAAAGCACTCCCCCCCCCCCCCCCCCCAAGTTGCTCTGCACCTGGTGAATCTACAGTCATGATTTTAGCTAATTCAATTAATGTCCATATGCTTATCATCCATGCCAATATTGAAGTCAATAGGGCTCCTGGTTCATCAAAGGATGAAGGTTAAAAGATTACAAAATTTTCACAAAAGTACTATCCCCTCTCCCCTGGTGCTCTGCACTTGGTGGCATTACAGTCATTATTTTAGCTGTATTTATTAAGGTCTATATGCTGATCCTCCATGCCAATTTTCAAGTCTGTAGGGCTTGTGGTTCAGAAGAAGAAGAAGGTTAAAGATATCAAAATTTTCACAAAAGTACTACCCTCTCCCCCCTGGTGCTCCGCACCTGGTGAATCTACAGTCATGATTTTAGCTCTTTATATTGAGGTTCATATGCTGATCATCCATGCCAATATTCAAATCTGTCAGGCTCCTGGTTCAGAAGAAGAGGAAGGTTAAAGATTACAAAATTTTCACAAAAGTACTACCCTCTCCCCCCTGGTGCTCCGCACCTGGTGAATCTACAGTCATGATTTTAGCTATTCATATTCAGGTCCATATGCTGATCATCCATGCCAATATTCAAATCTGACAGGCTTCTGGTTCAGAAGAAGAAGAAGGTTAAAAGATTACAAAATTTTCACAAAAGTACTACCCTCTCCCCCCTGGTGCTCTGCACCTGGTGGCATTACAGTCATTATTTTACCTGTATTTATTAAGGTCTATATGCTGATCCTCCATGCCAATTTTCAAGTCTGTAGGGCTTGTGGTTCAGAAGAAGAAGAAGGTTAAAGATTACAAAATTTTCACAAATGTACTACCCTCTCCCCCCTGGTGCTCCGCACCTGGTGAATCCACAGTAATGATTTTAGCTATTTATATTAAGGTCCATATGCTGATCAACCATGCCAATATTCAACTCTGTCAGGCTCCTGGTTCAGAAGAAACAGAAGGTTTAAGATTACAAAATTTTCACAAAAGTACTACCCTCTCCCCCCTGGTGCTCTGCACCTGGTGGATCTACAGTCATGATTTTAGCTATCTATATTAAGGTCCATATGCTGATCATCCATGCTTATATTCAAATCTGACAGGCTCCTGGTTCAGAAGAGGAAGAAGATTAAAGATTAAAAAATTTACCCAAAGAACTACCCCCTCCCCCCTGGTGCTCTGCACATGGTGGCCCAAAAGATATGATTTAGCTATTTTTATTATGGTCTATGAACTGATCATCCATGCCAAGTTTTAAGTCTGTAGGAGTACTGGTTGAGAAGAAGAAGAATTTTAAAGATTTTCTTAAAATTTCACCTTTTGTTGACATAGCAACCAGAGTTTTTCATGGATTTCAATTCTTTTAGCTTTTTTTGAAGAGGACCACCTAAGCAACATTTCTGTAAAATTTGGTGTTAATTGGCCTAGTAGTTTAGGAGGAGATGTCGTTTAAAGAAATTGTTGACGGACGCCGGACAACATACGACGACCGACGGACGGACGCCGGACGAAAGGTGATCACAATAGCTCACATGAGCACTTCGTGCTCAGGTGAGCTAAAAACTTGGGCCAGAATGGTTGAAATGCCAAAAAAAATGGCAATATTGTAAAACCAAAATTTGAATTAAGCAAGATCAGGGTCAACATTTTACAAGTTAATGTACCTTGGTCAGATCAAATGGATTCCAGCGGAACTTCTCAGCCTCCTCGTAGGTCATCACCTGGATATGTAAGGTCCATGATGGGTAGTCTCCCTCACCAATGGCATTGTACAGGTCCTGAATAGCGTAGTCTGGGTTTGATGACGCAATCTTCCCAGCTTCTTCAGCAAAGAAATTCTTGATGCCTTGGTCACACTGTGTAGAAGAAATAATATTTCTATTGAATTTATCTTAAGATTTGATTGTTTGCATGGGATGAAAGCCACTTTCAACAGTACTGCAGTTATATTTTGGAGGCTAGGGAATCAACCAATGGTTTCCTATTGTATCTTACACCAGTACAACCAACAACATTTTATCCAAACCACCAGCTGCCAATCTCACTTAGGGTTACTTATTGTTTGCCTGTGGTGGGTCAGAATTGACACAATTCTTTATGTCATATAGTTTAGTCAAATGTTGTTTGAAATAATAGCAATCTTCCTTTCCTACACTCACAACCAAAGGATTTAGAACCCAAAATGTCACCAACTGAGCTAACTAGACTTGGTATTTTTATGTAAGAAAAAGACGTTTTTTTAAATCATAAAAGCAACAAAATGACAAATGCTTCAAAGATCTACATCTTGTCATAGATTCAAGACCTTGACCTTTATATCGGCAGATTGATGCCGACATCATTTATGAATCTGTAGCAAACTAGAACTGTCGCAGAGCGGACTAATACCCCCCACAAGCACTTTGTCATAATGCAAGTGCTATGAGTGCAGGATGTGTTTGTAACAAATATTGATGTCATGTGCAGTATTTGCATGAAGTTTCATGATTCTAGGTCGCTTGGTTTTTGATTTAGAGTCCAGAAATGAAAATTGAACAAAAATTGACTGTGACCTTGACATTTGACCTACGTGACCCAAAAACAATAGGGCACTTCCTTGGATCATAAGCAACATTTGCATAAAGTTTTATGATTGTAGGTCACTTGGTTCTCGAGTAAGAGTCCGGAAACGAAAATTGAACAAAGGCTGACTGTGACCATGACATTTGACCTATGTGACCCCAAAACAATTGGGCACTTCCTTGGGTCATAAGCAACATTTGTATAAAGCTTCATGATTGTAGGCTACTTGGTTCTTGAGTTAGAGTCCGGAAACGAAAGTTGACCAAAGGCTGACTGTGACCTTGACCTTTAACCTGTGTGACCCAAAAACAATAGGGCACTTCCTTGGGTCATAAGGAACATTTGTATAAAGTTTCATGATTGTAGGTCATTTGGTTCTTGAGTTAGAGTCCGGAAACGAAAAGGTCTACGGACGGATGGACGGATGGATGGACCGATGGACAGACAGACAGACATGGTGAAACCAATATACCCCCCTCTACTTCGTAGGTGGGGGGTATAATAAATGTACCTCTTTTGGTAATTCAATGTAGTATTTCATAAAAGACTGGTTCATTGTCCTTGTTGACAAGTTAAAAGGTGCAACTTCTGTAACCATTTAGGACTTACCTTAAAGTGGAATTTACAGCAGACTGTTTCAATGTCCTTATAGACCAGTCTAAAGGAGTGACTTCCATAACCATTCATAGATCTGTTACCATTAATGACGGGCGGGGCAAAACTATTGCAAGTGCATAAAAATCTATACGCATTTATCTAAGTTTTGCACTTACCTAAAGATTTGGTGAACCACTGTACTTACCTTAAAGTGGCTTTGTTTACAAGTTTAAAGGTGTGACTTCCATAACCATTCATAAATCTGTTACCACTAATGAGTGGACAGGGCAAAACTTTTATAAGTGCTTATAAATTTATAGGCACTTACAATTTTTTTACACTGACCTGTAGATTTGGTTAACTTCTGTTCTTACCTTAAAGTGGAATTTACAGTAAACTGGTTCATTGTCTTTGTTTACAAGTTTAAAGGTGTGACTTCCGTAACCATTCATAAATCTGTAACCATTTGGTGTACCTCTGTCAGAAAACAGGAAGGACACCTGGTGGGTGGTCTCTGGACGTAGACTGATGAAGTCCCAGAACATGTCAGGATCCTGCAAAATGTTACAACAAGAAATGAAAAATTGAGAACATGAATACATAAGTATGTCGAGGGGTAAGTGATAAACTGCAGCAGATGTCTATAAATATATAGGCTTTTAAAAAAGTGTAGCTCTAGCCCTTTTACTTACACAATGCTTGAAAAACAAAGGTTTGTAATAATTCTTATTCCAAAGTGTATTTGCCGTACTACCAGAAGATTTCAGATACCTAAAAAGCAGATTTTTTTTTTTATTGTAAATTCTTCAAAAGTGGAATGAAACATTTTAATGTGTGGCAGATTCATACGTAAGAGTGATTGCATTTTTGGTTAAAACCAACAATTCCAAATATTGGCAAAGCAAAGACTCTAACCAGCCTGTGTATCTCACATTCTGACCAGAGTCTTCACTATGCATTTAGTAGATAGATAAGGTCTCATAGTATCTGTAGACCATCAGGTAACTTTATATTTACAATATGTGGCTGTCTATGGTACACAGTGTTTGCACCTCACAAACATTTCAAATTGTTGGAAAAGTCAAGCACAGACTCAATATCAGGGAGCAAAACTTAAGATTTCTCCTAAGCAAGACATGTTTCTTTTGGAAGTACTTACTGTGAAAGCTTAAACAAGAGGACCAAGATGGTCCTAGATCGCTCACCTGAGTCTCTATGACCCCTGGGACATCACATTAATTAGATAGGCAGATTTCAAAAAGAAGATAATTGCCTTTCTTTTGAAATCTGCCTAAGATCATTACCATGCAACGTTTTCAGCGAAGAGCAAGACAGATATGCCTTTTTGCTCTTTCATTCTATGTAAAAAGGGTTGCGCCCGGATGAAGCCCAAATATGATCCTAGGGTCTTGATATGAACAAACTTGGTAGAGGTCCACTAGATGATGCTACATACCAAATATGAAAGCTGTCTGCCTTCTGGTTACAGAGAAGAAGATTTTTTAAGGTTTTCATTTTTTTACCCTTCATGCTCATAAGAGATAAAGGGATGCATCCGTGCAAAGCCCAAATATGACCCAAGGGTCTTGATATGAACAAACTTGGTAGAGGCCCACTAGGTGATGCTACACACCAAATATTTAAGCTGTCTGCCATCTGGTTACAGAGAAGAAGATTTTTAAAGATTTTTGCTCTTTGATTCTATGTAAAAAGGGTTGGGCCCGGGCAAAGCCCAAACATGATCCTAGGGTCTTGATATGAACAAACTTGGTAGAGGTCCACTAGATGATGCTACATACCAAATATGAATGCTGTCTGCCTTCTGGTTTCAGAGAAGAAGATTTTTGAAGATTTTCAATTTTTTACCCTTCGTGCTCATAAGAGATAAAGGGATGCACCCATGCAGCGCACAAATATGACCCAAGGGTCTTGTTATGAACAAACTTGGTAGAGGCCCACTAGGTGATGCTACACACCAAATATTTAAGCTGTCTGCCATCTGGTTACAGAGAAGAAGATTTTTAAAGATTTTCGCCTTTTGATTCTATGTAAAAAGGGTTGGGCCCGGGCTAAGCCCAAATATGACCCAAGGGTCTTGATATGAACAAACTTGGTAGAGGTCCACTAGATGATGCTACATACCAAATATGAAAGCTGTCTGCCTTCTGGTTTCAGAGAAGAAGATTTTTAAAGATTTTCATATTTTCACCCTTTTTGTTAAGGGTAAAGGGAAAGTTAAGGGTGGATTTCATTTATTTGAACAACTTTGGTAGAGCTTGACCCAAGGAACATCCCTGCCAAGTTTCATCAAGATTGGCCCTCTGGTTTAGGAGGAGAAGATGTTTAAAGAAATTGTGGACGACGCACGACGGATGACGCACGAAGGACGACGGACGACGGACATTCTACGATCCCAATAGCTCACCTTGAGCACTTCGTGCTCAGGTGAGCTAAAAATAGCTACATGTATAAACTCAAATTTGTTTTCATTCAGGTAGGAAACTAACTTTGCATCCAAGCTGAATGCACAACTTAAATTGAATTATATACTATTACATTAATCAGTCTTAATGCCATGTCTGTTGTAGCTTTCAACATGCAGTAGGGTAATCTGAAACAAGTGCATGTTGTATTGCGATGCAATACAGGAGTCCCCCACTGGATAACAAAAAATCCTTTCTTATAATATATCTCCTACTTACTAGATCTATAACTGAATACAAAATTTGAAGTTGCTAGCACATTAGGTTTTGAACAAAATGTCCCAAACAAAAATATAAGAGTAAAAACAACCAATGGCAAAAACTCCAAAAGTGGGCGGAGAAGAATGATTCTTGTACATGCCACTTGTCCTCAATGAGATCTATTAGTGTACCAAGTTTGAAGTTGCTAGCACTGATGGCTCAGGAGATATGGTCCGGACAAAAATGTCAGGATATAAAACAACAACCGACAATAACTAAAAAAGTGGATGTGGCAGAGTAACAGTCCTTGTGCATTACACTTCTTCTCAATGAGATAAACCAGTGTACAAAGTTTGAAGTTGCTAGGACTTATGGTTAAGGAGATAAGTACGGGACAAAAATGTAAGGATAGAAACAACAAAGGGTAATAACTCAAAAAGTGGACATGGCAGAGTAACAGTTCTTGTACATGACACTTGTCCTCAATGATATCTTTAACTGTAGCAAGTTTGAAGTTTCTAGCACTTATGGTTTAGAAGATATGTTCCGGACAAAAATGTAAAGGTAAAAGCAAGAAAGGGCAATAACTCAAAAAGTGGGCATGACAGAGTAACAGTTCTTGTACATGACACTTGTCCTCAATGAGATCTATACATGTACAAAGTTTAAAGTTGCTTGCACTTATAGTTTTCGAGATATGATTCGGACAAGAATATAAGACTAAAAACAACAAAGGGCAATAACTCAAAAAGTGGACATGGCAGAGTAACAGTTCTTGTACATGACACTTGTCCTCGATAAGATCTATCAGTGTACAAAGTTTGAAGTTGCTTGCACTTATTTGTTTAGAAGATATAGCCCGGACAAAATGTAAGGGTAAAAACAACAAAGGGCAATAACTCAAAAAGTTGGCATGGCAAAATAACAGTTCTTGAACATGACACTTGTCCTCAATAAGATCTATAAGTGTACAAAGTTTGAAGTTGCTAGCACATATGGTTTAGAAGATATAGCCCGGACAAAAGTGTGACGGACAGACGGACGGACGGACAGACAGTAGGACGGACTGACAGACGGAATCGAGCAAACCTATAGTCCCCCAACCGGTAACCGGTGGGGGACTAAAAATTCAGTATGGTTAAACAAAGGAACCTACCTTTAAATGAGTGGCAGGATTTCTCTTTTGTGTGTGAATAAAGCTGGGAAACTGTAAAGCAAAAACAGAGATATCATTGATGTTCTCAACAGTAGAATTAGATGCAAGAAGTTTTATGTTCATCACCTTATGAAGACCATTGTCTCCTAAAAAAGTTACCATCCTATCAAAAACTTGCTTGTCCTTTTAGCAAATGGATTTGCTTTTAGCTATTTTTCTGTGGATACCGATTTTTAATTTTTTGATGACATTGCTTCAATACTCAGGCCTTAAATTGGGTGCTTGATAGTGGAAAACAAATCAAAGTAAAAAGAGTTCATAATTGATGCTAAAGTACATATTTATGGAGTTTCTGGGGCCCCTTTCCCACAATAGGATAGATTGCTCTTTAGATAATAATAATGATATTCAAAAGTTCAAGATGATGTCTTCAGTAAAATCAGAGAGATCATAAACTGTCATGGTTATTACAAGATGATGCTTCTAAGATTAATTGATTGTATGTGTTTTAACACCATTTTCAAGATTATCATTTTTATCATGATGGCTGGTGCACCTTTTCGTAGTTTCCAGTTGTTTCTCACACAAGTTCAACAATATTTAATAAGAGCCTCCCTCAAGCTGTCCATCATTCTAAGGCAATCATTTGCCCATTGTGGGTAGGCCAATGACAAGTGTCACAATGATTTTTGGGAAATGTTTTACAAAAGTTGGCCCCACCAAGAATCAAACCCACAATCCTAGAAAAGGATTCTGTCACTCTATTTTCTTTAGGACAAACTATTGTTAACCTTTACAAGAATAAAAATAAGTATTAAGTAACCCAAGGCCCCCTTATTAACCCAAGACAATTACAATAAGAACCCACAACATAGGTTTTAGGACAAAATAGTAAAAGACTTGAATCTTCTTCATGATCAGTATGAATTCATTTTTTTTCTTTTTGAAAATTGCACTACAATCAAAGTACTGAAAGTGCCACAATCCCAGTGTGCCAGGCAATCATTTTTTTCAAAAATTCATTGGAACTCTTGAAATGAGACTTACAAGTAGTGTAGACTAAGATCAGAATGCACACATGTGCAGGCTGATCTTTGTCTATACCATCTGTTCAAAGAGGACTAATCTGGAATCACACAAGAAGGGGTTGAAATATTCAAATTAACCCCTTTTTCTGTTTGTCTTTAATTTGACTAAAAAAACCCTATTTTTATTTACCAAGAAGGGATCCCGAATAAAGAATATTGGGGTATTATTTCCAACAAGATCCCAGTTTCCATCTTCTGAGTAAAATTTCACAGCAAATCCTCGAGGATCACGTGCAGTATCAGCTGACCCTGATTCACCACCTACAATAAAGTAAAGGTAAATAGGAATTGAACAATTATTTGTATATACATTAACTTCAAACTAGATCTGTCGCAAAGCTGACTATTTGCTTTGTCCAAATTCTGTGAACGTTTTTTGGACAAAGTTCAGTTGAGGCCTTGACCTTCAACCTTCACGACCCAAAAACGATATGTCTCTTCCATGGGTCATGGAAAACAATTGTACAAGGTTTCATGTTTCTAGACCACTTTCTTCTTTAGTTAGCCCATAAACAAAAAAATTTAAAGGTCTACAGATAGATGGAGGGATGGACAGAGGGATAGAACAATTACCCCCCTATAATTAAAGTGGGGGAGTTGTAATAATTCTTTTTAAATCATTCCAATATAATAACCCTTTCATACATGACCCCAATAACAGACTTTGGAAAAATTAATTTTAGAAATAAACAAATACATTTCTAAAATTTGGAAGTCTGGTAATGTGTTTAATCCCTTAGGTCCGATTGCATAACAAAAGCTTAGTAGTAAACTTGAGGTTAACCATTATATACATATGGTCAGCCTCCAGTTTACAACTCGACTTTAGTTATGCAATCAGGCCTCAAAATTACAAATGATGTATTCAAGTTTTGTATGAAAACAGGATGTTTTTGAGAAACATAAACTTACAACAGATTTTTTATTCAGAAATTTGAGCGTGATAACCTTGACTTAATTGTAAGCAAGTTTGTATAAATAACATCATTTATTTTTTGGTTTGTTTGTTTGTTCAAATTTTGTTTAATGCCATCTTGAACAATTTTTCAGTCATATCACTACAGCCGGAGCACCTAACAATTATTTATGTGGTACCGGTATTTCTTTCACAAGAACTATCGTAATATCCATTCCAAGCTGTTATCCCTTTCAAGTTTATGCATATCCATCAGTTCATGGGAAACAAATGTCAAAAGGGATATGGGCACTGCCAAGTTGTTGTTTTTTTTGGTAAAGTTTAAATTGCTCACGGACAGATGGATGGCTAGACAGGTAAAAGTAAAATAAATAGAGGATAACCGCTCGGTTCGGTGTGAGATCGATTTATTTTTTCATTGATTAAACACCGAAAGCTATATTTTCATGAGTGGCAGAGTCACAAATAAAAATATAGTTTTGTTGTTCACAAAAAGAAATATCAATTGATCTTACTCGAAAAAAAAGAACAATCATTCTTTTTGTTTAATGCGAAAACTAGAGAAGATGTGAAAATTTTAAGCCAAATCTTTATAAAGCACTTCATTTGATGCTTGATGATTGCTATACAATGTTCATGATGACTTCACTTCTTGAGCTCCGCTAAGATAATGTTAGAGGATGAAATGAACTAAAGAGGGGTATAAGTTTTTTATTTTTTCACTGCTTAGGTGGTAAATCTATCAAATGATAATCTACTGTAATTTCTCTACAACCCACCAAAAACATCAAAGAATAAACCCTATCTTCAATTGCAGAGCATAAATTAGTAATTGATCTTATACTAATCAAAGGCAATACATCATTAATTAAATGTAGAATACTTGACAGAACTGTACTTTTCAAATCATCTACGGTTTATGATCTGTCTCACAACTCTGCGGTTGTCCTCAGACAACTGCTGTCAAGCCCGCAAAGTTTATCCTTTACCTGTGACCTTTGACACAGTGGGAAAATTGGTTTCATAAAGCATGTCTATTCAGGCGACTTAATTTTACAGTCCATCCATATAAGATTTACTGTCTAGACATTATCAGATGGACTGATGAACTAAGTTAACAGACAGACAAATAAATACACCTACACCAAACTGTTGTTGTGACAACTATGTCTCACCTACCACAAGCAGGCTTAACAATTAAGGAATACATGCAAAGTGCCAAATTTATGTCAAATTGGTGGCATTGCAGACTGACTTGAGTGGACACTTTAAATTATGAAAAAACATATTTTTCTGAATCTTAACTGAATTATTATTCTACCTATCTATGATATTTGTTTCAAAATGCCCCTTGTGGTTGACCTCTGCTTGACAAAATCCTTTTTTACAATTATTCATTTCACAGATGTTGCCTTTTTGCTAGACATGTCACTTAAATATATTAACATGTGACTTGTCAGGCAAAAAGGGACCATCGGGTCCTTAAGATAAATACTTGATAGAAAAGGATTGGATCCAGCATAGGTCAACAAGAGAACGTTTTTTTTTTAAAAAAAAAATACGTAAAATGGTTAAATAATGATTCAAGATTCATAAATTTTGGGGTTTTTTTTATGGTTTTGCAAAAAGTATTGACCCTGGTTAGTCTGGGCAGGATGGGCAGTCTGATTAGGATTAACACTTTTTGCAATTCCCTGCATGTGATTGTCGCTTTTTGCATGACAGGTCGATTACCGTATTTTTCCTAATAAAAGCTCACAGGAGCTATACATAACATGGCTAGGGAGCTTTTATTTAGTATGCATTTTCTGATTAAAAAAAAACATTAAAATTGATATCATTTATGCCTTTTCCCCTTTAATTCAAGGAGAATTTCCTCTAAACAATCATATAAATGATTGTTTAGAGGAAATTCATCTCAAATTAAAAAAGAAGTCTCAAAAAAATCCTAAAATTTAGACATTTGAAGTGGGTTTTCTTAGTAAAAAATGTAGGGGTGCTACTATAAGGGAGGGCGCTATTATTATATTAAAGGAAATACAGGTTAAACTTCATAACCAGTACAAATAACAGGATATCCACAGGGAATGGCTATATCCTGATTAGGATAGTACTTCCCAAATAATGTACTTTACTTGAAAACACGCTACATGCAATGCTCAAATTATTTAAGACTAATTTTAGGAAAGATTTAATTTTCATGCATCCTGCTTATTTCATCTGCAGGATGAATCAAGCTGTTCAAATTTCAGTTTTACATAAAAAATAATCACGAACAAAGTGTCCTTGAAGTTGATGTTTGAAATAGTATCACTATCATCTTTATGTTATGCATGATATATTTAAGTAGAAATAATAAGATATTTTCATTTTTTCTATATGTTAAGCCATTGCTAGTCAGATGATGTACTTTATTTGTTCTAGTAAATGCTCACTGGAGCTATAATAAACAAAACATTGCTTTTATTTCATACCTATTTCTGAAGTAAAACATTGATCAAAATGATATTGTTTCGTCTTAACTTTTGTTAAATTTACATCATTAACTTATATAATTGTAACTAGAAAAATAGCCTTAAATTTGAGAAAAAATCAAAACCCAAGGCTTAAAACCTATTATCATCTATTCACTGAAAATTTTTTTTTCGAAGGAAAGAAAGAAGGTTGAGCTACTTCAATTGAGCAAGACATTTTTTCCATAACGGCAAACACTCAAACCTTTAAAAAAAAAAAAAAAAAAAACTCACTATTTACATGCCTTCCAGCAAGAGAAAGAATGAAATCATTCTTTTAGAAAGTAAATCAAAGGGCAGAATTATTGTTAGAAAAGAAGAATGAAGTCATTTTTTTTTATTTCCAATGATCTTTTAAAGCCTTTTATCTTCAAAGTTTTCAAATATCTCGTCGCATTGAAAATGGTCTTATATAAAAGTATAAATCATGATTAAAAATAAGAAAAAGATTACTGTTATATGTAATAATCATCAATTACATTACTGTTATATGTAATAATCATCAATTACAATTATACCCGGATCTCACCCTCTTTTATCAAAAGACGATCAGTAGACGTCAAACTTTCATACGTCAAAAATTTTATAACTCCCATTAACAATTATCGTGTACTGATTTCCTTTCTGACACAGCTTCATTTCCCATCAGACTATCTTTTCTATCATAGACGACAATGATGTGTATGTAAAACTAATGCCCTTAAAACTGAAAAATACACTCATGGGTCTAGGATTCTGTCATCTTATAGTGCTAAGCAGGAACTTCAATGTTAAAATCAGAGTTATACATATTTTCTTCTAATAAATACTGTTCCCAAAAATGGCCTGCCCCTTTGGTGCACAAATTTCCCGCCACCTTGAGGTAATTATCTTTCTGAATAATAAATCAAATAATTGTTCAGAAAATAAACATATAGGCAGTTAAAACAATTTCATGCTGAGCCATCAAAATGTTCTCAAAATAGAGAAAATCAAAGCTGAAGGATATGTTTGAAATAATAATAATAAAGTGCACTAAGGTTGTTATGTGCCAGTACCCTTCATAATGTAAACGATGGCTAAGCGTGAAACAGTTATAACTGCCTATATACTAATAGGCAGTTACAACTGTTTCATGCTGAGCCTTCAATATAGAATCTGTTTTGAGATTTTGTTTTAGACAATTGATCTTCTTTGAGTCTGGAAAAGAATTATAAGTGAGCTTTGGCGAGCTTGGTAACTTTTCTATTCTAGACAAGTTAGGATAGTTATAGTGAAAATCAGCTTATCTCAAACAAATAGCTTGATAACTTTTCTATTCTAGACACGTTAGGATAGTTATAGTGAAAATCAGCTTGTCTCAAACAAAATCGAATAACAGAATCTTTTTCTCACATAAACAACAGTTTGGTAAGTAAAAATCTGATTTTGGAACACAGATGACAAAATACAGCAACAATGTGTGTTAAATGATGTCATAATGACTTTATTTAGAATGTGATCCTACTTATGTGTAAGACAAGGATATCTCTGACAAGTGTAAGACTGTTAGTTATAGTCTGTTTGACTTCTATATGGACCAACATTTCGCCGAAAATCTCAGAAATTAATTAATGAAACGCATATTTTTCTTGTCATATCATTTTTTCCAGCTAATACCACGACGAATTTTGTTTTTCAGAATTTTTGAATGTAAAATAATGATTTTGTCCGTCCGTCTACATGTTAACTTTCAGCATTTCATACCTACTTGTTACTGTATTAAACAGAACAGCGAATTGTAATACCAAAAATAGTACTGATTTGCATAGGGGCCGAGTCAAAAGAGTAAGATTTTAAATGAATTGTATTACTATAAAATCGAGTTTTTCAATATAATAAAGTTTGTCTCAGATTTTTGCTACCGTTGGATATGAAATCTGTGTATATTCTCTCTTTCTTCAGAAACTGTTTGACCAGATAATTGATTATTGATTTCATTCATTCTGAGATGAACCCTATATTTACATGTTAAGACCAATCAAAAAGCATTATTAAATGAAGTAGTTGGGAATTTCACGAGGAAAACTTGATGAAAAGGCGAGTACTAACGGTAAAAATCACGTGTTATTTAAGTTTAAGATGACATGACCGTCAATATGCTAATTAGCATGTCCAAATAAGGAACAATTGACATTTCATCTGTCAAAAGTTTAGTATAAAACCACGTGTTTTTACTATTAATGTTGACATTTTCTTACTATTGAACAGCCTCCATCACCCCTCGTATTTAAGAATGGATAATGCGAAAATATTAACATTAACTAGATAGACAAAATCATTATTTTGAAATCATTTTATTTTCAAAAAATATTTTTTGGAATGGTATTAAGCTGAATTTAAGATTTTACTACAAACAAATCCTTTATTCAAACGCAATTTTATGTAATTGATGAAAAGGTTGGTCCATATAGAAGTCAAACCGACTATATAGTAGACAAGAGTACCGTATCTATGTGAGAAAATAATGTCAAAAATAAAAGAGTTCCGCATTAGGTGCACAAACACAATCAATAAAATACCTTTGTATTTACAATAATATAGAATCAATCTTCAATATATCCCATTCATGCTCATGTATGGGCTGCAATATTGAAGAATGATTAATATTGATAATATAATTTTGTCAATTATATATATATCATTTAATATTGGCCACTTTAAATGTTTTCATTGATTATGAGGAAATAGGACATTTAATTTTACAGTTCAAGGTTGCCTGGGTGACAGATTTCAATGATAACTTATTTACCTAAACTTTCCTTATATAAATATACTTTTTATCAGTGATATCTGTTATTCGTAAATAAGTTTTCTTTATATAAATGAATGCTTTTCAAGATCAAAATGATAACAAATCAACTTTGTACTTAGGATAAGGCTGCCTTATGATAAACAAGCTTCATAAATGTTTGTTTAGAAAAAAAAGTTTTGAATTAAAATACACAACACAATTAGAGTGAATATCATAGTCAATTCTGTAATAAGATTTTTTAAAGACAAGTTAATCTTAACCAATTCTAACCAAGAATAGAACTGTTATGGAGTATTTAAATTACCTTATGCTGAATGAAAACTTGGGGATGAAAAAAAATGCATTAAAATCAAGTTGCTGAAAACACTGCATGTGTGCATTGTGAACCAGTAACTACTTGAAGAATTATTTTTTATCATTTGAGATTTTCAAAGGAAACTCAGGTAGTACAGATAAAGATCAGACTGTGCATATGCAGGCTGATGGTAGTCTTTGTCAGCTGGCAAAAAAGGAATATTTCTGGTTCGACCCATTACATTTAAGGGCTAAGTAAGTCTTGAATAAATATTGTAATATTTTATAATAATAATATAGCCAAATGAGCTCAAATGGCAAAGGCAGCAAGTTTGATCCATAAACTGATGCAACAAAAAAACTTATAGCTCGTCCTTAAGCTAATATTCCAACTTGAAGCTCAAGAGAAATCGATGTTTTCTACTTAAACAAGTGACATTTCCTTATTCTTCTATAAAAAAACCCAAACCCCAGATATTTTGAGAATACAAATTATATTTCAATAAAACAAATCATCTTCAATTCTGTATGACTAGAATTTGGGTTTATTGAAGTATCTCTATACTCATATATTGCTGCATCTTTATTTTTTTCATAAATTTTTGAGGGGTTGGGAGTTAAAAGCATTTACTAGAAAATAGTTGTCCTTACCAACAGTTGAGAATCTCACAGCCAAAGGTGTTTTCTTGCCAATATGTTCAAATGGCTTCAGTTTGGTGTACTTGGTCACATCATGGGTGCATTCAAAGTAGCCAAAGGCACCTGTAAAATGAAAAAAACAAGAGCTTCGCAGAGCGGCGCATATACGCCTGATGGGGCTTGTCAGTAACCTTTGCTTGTCAGTAAGGTGAGCTTGAATGATAGCTAGAAAAATTGCAGACAGACAGACAACTGGGGCCATAACATAGTATGACCCTTTGAGTATAAATTGAAAATAGTTTTATGCACAACTATACGCCAAACAGTCATTTTGCAAGTTTCAGTTCATTCCAATTCAAAGTGTGACCAGGTGCTCACAAAAGAAATATAGTGAAATTCAAACAATTCAAGGGCAGATAATACAAGAAAGACCCAAGATTTTTGAATTTCTGAAGTCTTAAGTTCAACCAAATATCAGGGTTACATTGTGGCAAGATTCATTTCAATCCAATCAAATTTGTAGGAGTTGCGCACACACACACACACACAAAAATCTGTAATTTTAAACTATTTTGTGAAGTAAAGGGCAGATAAATCAGGAACTTCTTAACATGTGAATTATATTTAGTCCTAAGCACAAATAGACAACCTACAGAGTCATTGTGGCAAGTTTCCTTTTATTCCCATCCAAAATGTAGGAGAAAGTGAGCTGACATTTTTTTTTATTTATTTTTTATTTCATTCAACTCAAGGGCAGATAATTCAAGATTTCTCAGGAATTACTAGAGCATTTTGAATTGACAAGTCTTATGCACAACTAGACATCATAGAGAGTAATTGTGTGGATAGTTTCAGCTCATTTCAATTGATAGTTAAGGAGCTGCACACAAACAACAGTGATTTTTGTTTAATTCAAGGGCAGATAATTCAAGATTTCTCTGGAATGACTAAAGCGATTTGAATTTCAAAGTTGCGCACACAAAAAAAGCTAGACATCATAGAGAGTAATTGTGTCTTGAACTCATTCAGTGCAGTTGGCTTTTGGAGGAGTTCTGCGCACAAAATATAGTGATCAAAAATTAGTGATATTCGTTAAGTTCAAGGGCAGATAATTCAAGATTTCTCAGGAATGACTGAAGCCATTTGAATTTCAAAGGTCTTATGCACAACTAGACATGATAGAGAGTAATTGTGCTAAGTTTCAGCTCATTCCCATGGATAGTTTAGGAGGAGTTGCGCACACAAAAATTGCTAACGGACGGACAGACAGACGGACGGACCACCGGGGCCATAACATAATACGACCCTTCGGGCGTATAAAAATACAATATTTACATGGACAAATTTTAATAGATGCAACTTAACCCTTGTCATGCTGAACCTATAATATTCCTGCTTTGACAGGAGGTATGGACAGATATCAGCCTGCACATAAGTGCAATCTGATCTTAGATCTTTCCATCTGAATTTCATTTTTAAACCAGAAAGGTATAATACAATGCATTTCCAAAATCAATACTCACTTAAATTTGGTAACTTCCAGTGCTTTTAGCACTTTGATTTGATTTTACATTTATATTGCAAAGATTTTTATGTGGCATGACAAGGGTTAAGACCCTTTTTGAAATGATTACAATTCAATCAGTATTTTTATGCAGAGCTTGATTTCTTTTTTTTCTGAAGAGCTTGATTTCTTTTTTATGCAGAGCTTGATTCCTTTTTTTATGTAGAGAGCTTGATTTCTAACCTGTACTGCCTTCAGAAATTGGTTATCTTGAAATATAGCCATGTTTATTTACGCCATAACATTTCTATATTAAAGTACTGAACACAAGATAAAGAATATATACAAATATTGCTGAAAACAATCTCAATTAAAAGTAAATCTTTTAATAATTTTTGAAAATAGTCACTTTATATCAGATTTCAAGTAAAAACTAAATGCAAATCTTTGGACTTAATTTTCTATTTCTTTTTAATCATTTTTATTTTGTTTGTAATGTATGTATTTTCATTTAAGTCAAGGCTTTTTTGGTTTTACGCCGCTTTCAACAATTTCGCAGTTATATCGCGGCAGTCGGAGCACCTAACAATGGATTCCTGGTATTTCTTTCACCTGTACTACCATTACACCCTTTCCTAGCCTCCGACTGCTATCTCATAGGTTTACGATTATCTACCCATTGGTGAGAGACTAACGTCGGAAAGGATATTTGCCGCCACCGGGGATCGAACCCACAACTTCCAGATCAAGGCTTTTAAGGTTGTTTGCATGTGTTCACTTAACTAAAGGCCAGTTTGAAACTTTGTCATCAGATGTGAGAACTTTCAATTACTACTTATTTCTAAGTGGTTGTATATTTTTTAATATCTTTCGCTTGAACTACCTCTTGTTCAAAACTTTGTCAGATTATAAAATGTGGTCAGACATTTTACAATGACCTATTTAGGTTAGCTGTGATAACAAATCATAGCATACTAATTTATAAACCTTTGATTAAGTAATAGTTAGATCCATCATCCATGTACAGTCGATATTGCTCTGGTGACCATATCTATCAAGCAACCGCTTTAATTAAGTAACCATTATTCAAAGTCCTTCGCAAAAAGCAAAATCTCTGAGATAATGAACATTCTTAAATGAAAAAATGTTTATTATTGAATCTTATGATGTTGGAAACCATTAGAATCGTCTCAAAAATCAATTCTAATGGGTTTGAACATCATAGGATTCAGCAAGAATTATGCAACAATTAATATATGCTATCAAAATGCCCCGTGTTATCTATTATGAAATATTGTATTATGTGACCACTCTCATAAGCGACAGCTTTTTGGTGGTCCCTGTAGTGGTCACTTAATGCAGGTTTAACTGTATTTTACCTTTCCCATAGTCCTTTTCTCCTTCTTTATGTGGGTCCCTAAAAAGAACTGTCCCTAAAAAGGACCATGCATATCCCAATGCAAAAAAGTGATATTTATTTTTTCCCCTAATCAGGCAAATTTGAGTTGTCTTCATGAGAATTTGTTCAAGTATTGTTGAAATAGTTTAATTTGAAATCGAAAATACTCTGTCTACCTGTATGAAGGGTACAGGGTTTACCTCACTTCATTATTATCGGTCATATCTCTGTCTACCTGACCAAATTTTGCTTCCCTTTTCCTTACATCTAATATATCTATTTGCGATTTAATCTATACCTCTGGTTAAGTTATACTTTCTATAAAACAGTAAAAGGTTGCAATATTCAAAGAAGATGTGGAAAAAATATTCATTATGCCTTGATCCTTCTAAAGTTAACATAACCTTGGGGAGAATATGGTTATTTATGAAAGGATCAGATTTTCTATAAGGTCAAGTTCAAGTTTACTGTTATGAAAAACAGGCCGATGTCCAGCATACAAATAAACCCTTAAGAGGTTATATACATGTATCATTATATATAGCCTGATCATGCATTTGCTGTCATGCCAACTGATATCAGTACATTTGTTTATACAACATCGATCACAAAAGTGGTGGGTTTTTTTTTTTTCATTTTGCCATACCATTGCCGAGTGTAAAAATAATTTGAAAACACTAATGAAAGTATCATATTGGAGGTTATGATGTAACTAAAGGCCTTTAGTGCCAGCTGAATCTACAGATAATGATCAAAACAAAATTCTTAGGTTTTCATAAATCAATAAATGTGCAAGAACACCTCAACATTATTTGAAACCAGGAGGACTCTGTAATTGGGGTTTTAGGGGTCCTCTCTTAAAGTTTGGGAGTCCCTGTTTAAAATATAGACTATTTTATTAAAGCATTAAGGCTATCTGACACAATTGGAAATCTTAACTCGATTTAGCAAAAATATCATCCCCCCTTTAATAAAAAAAAAATACCCATTTCGTTATTTTTTGTATCAAAGATACGTGTGTATTGGTAGTTTATTGTACCTTGTTTTGAAATTATTTTGCAATGAAATTATTTTTTCTGCCGAGGATAAAATTATTGGGTCATAAATTTGTAAACCCCTTGGAAAATTGTGTAATATTGATTCAGGGGCAATTTTTCCTTTACAATGCTACAAGTACTTTTCCCGACTGGGACAATGGAATAAAATTTGGTAGATAGCAATGCCATAGAAGCTTAAATGGTGAAAGTTTACTTCTTTCTGTCATTTGATTCATTTTTTTCTAGAAGATTTAACAAATGGGACTTACATATTTAGTATGATATAGACGCTTAAAAATTGTTGCCTGAAATTCAACATCTTATGACTGATATACATGATGAATGGGCAGATCTCTTCTTGCATATGTAGTTTCCTTTGTAAAAGTAAAGAAGAAGTAGAAGCATCCTTCCTTCTCAGTAATTATTACATGTGTAGAAATCGAAATTTTATTTTGTCTTGTAAGGAAAGAAGAGCCCCAATGGAAGAAGTCTTTACTAACCCATCTGTCCCCCTAAATGACCTCCTACATGCCTGGATTATCAGTATTTAAAACTTAAATAGCAGTTATACACATAACAATGAGGATCATCTTTTGTATTACAGCAAATTATATTAAACTCTTGTCTGGTGGATATTTACTTACAGATTAAGAAAATAGGTGAGCGCCTGAATTTGGAGGGTTGGTGGTTTCAAGGAAAGCAAAGTGGCCAAAAATGCCTAGATACCCCTACTTTATCTAACCTTTTCTTATTCTACTAATGTTAAACTAATTTTCTATCTTCTTATTTTAGCTATATTTAATGTAGGAGTATGTTTTGTGTTGATTTTAGAAAAAGCACTAAAAAATATAAATTGTTTGTAACGACTTATTTTCATACAATGTTTGCTCCTGTATGCAATTATTTCAATACTTCTTTGCATTTACTTGTAATATATTTCTGCCACTTCTTTCAATTTGGGCAAGCCCAACACTTAAAAGCTGGGTAACACTGACGGTTTGTTTGATTACATGTTGTTGTTGTAACCTTACAAGCCTTGATGGACTCTAAAACCTGGGTTTTGACCCTCCAAAATCTGAAAACATCTTATTTCAAAATAAGCCTGGTCCTGCCACATCCACATTTATGGGCCAATCAAAATTTTGCGAACAATTTTGAAAAGGGTCACACAAAAAACATTCTGGCAAAGTTTAATTGAAATCAGCCCAGTGGTACAGGAGGAGATGTCATTCAAAGATTTTGGGCTAAAAATAAGCCCCACCCTGCCATGCCTATATTTATGGTGCAATAAAAATTTGGTGAACATTTTTAAAGGTGTCATCCCAGGAATATTCTGGTAAGTTTCATAGAAATCGGCCCAGTAGTTAATGAGGAGATGTCATTTAAAGATTTCAGGTTCAGAATAAGCCCTGCACTGTGACACCCATATTTTGGGTGAATCTTTATTTCTTGAACAACTTTAGAAGAGGGTCACCCAAGGATCATTTCTGCCAAGCTTCGTCAAAATTCACCCATCAGATTAGGAGGAGAAGATGATTAAAGAAAAAATGCAAGCATGCATGCATGCATGAACGACAGACAACCCGCCATGACAATAGCTTGCTGGCCTTTGGCCAGTGGAGCTAAAAATGGACCAAATGACATTTGCAAAGCAATGTACCCCCTACTCAAAATAATGCAGAATACTGATAGCTAAAAGTTTGTACCCCATTTTCATTTCACAGCATCTCAGGACCATCTTGAAGCATAAATATTGAACAGGTTACAATGAAGCAATGTACTTTTACATGCAGTTTTGAAATGAAAGATCTTAACCCTTTTTCCGTAAAACTTTTATCAGACCCATAAAAAAATTCTGGCATTTCGTAAGCCATCTTTTTAGCTGATATTAAATATGACAGCCATCTACAGCCATTCAAGCTTGATAGTAAACTGAAGCCTAATCAAAAGGCAATAACTCCAAAAGAATGCAAGCAAGAGTTGTAGTTCATGTGCACTGCTTTTCTCCTTTATAAAATCTATCCACCTATAAAGTTTTAAGTTGATAGCTTTTATACTTTAGGAGAAATGCTCTGGACAAGTTTAGTGACAGAATGATGGAACGCAGAAATGATAGAATGATAAATTGAGACCACTACCATATCCCCTTTGCCGAACAGCGGGATAATTATGACAATTTTAAAATTGCACTGCTACAAGCATTTGTAAAAAGAGAGAGAGGTTCAAAGAGATATTGACTTCTCATCATTAGCGGACTGAAACTCACTATTATCACATGGTCAATGAGTCCAAAAAACTCCAAAACCACAAAATGAGAGTCAGTCCTGCCCAGGAAAATTAAGGTTCTCAGAATCATGGACTCCCCTAAGTGTTGAACTCCAAATAATAAACTCCAAAACCACAAAATGAGAGTCAGTCCTGCCCAGGAAAATTGAGGTTCTCAGAATCATGGACTCCCCTAAGTGTTGAACTAAGTCACTCTTCAAAAATTAACCCTCTTCATGCTGTTCCTAGCATATTTCTGTCATACATGAAGCTTTGGTAGAAAGTAAAGACTAGGATCAACCTGCAGGGTTCCCCAAAACCCTCAAATGGGAGTTTTTCACCCCCAAATTGAATCTTGTACCCCCAATTTTTGCAAGTAGCCTGCTTTGTTTCATGTAAAGGGGGTACAAGTATGCTGACAAATGACCATTTTCACCCCTAAATTTAAAAGTCAGTGGGAACCCTGACCTGCACAGATGTGCAGTGACCAAGTCTGATCTTAGCCTACATTGCCTGCTTTCTACTTGATAACTGTGGGGAAAAATTGGGTCAGGCTGGTTGAAAAGTCCCCAAAATTAGCTTCATCAGGTTAAGAGTTTATTTCTTACCAGCACCCTTTGCATGTACAACTCTTTCAGGGATCCTCTCCCTGTTAAAGTGAGCCATCTCATCTGTGAAAACAAAGTCCTGCATCAACAGGGGCCCTCGTGGACCAACGGTCATCGATGCATTTTTGTTGCCCACTGGACATCCTGTACCTGTGGTCAGTGCTTCGGGATTGTTCTGAAATTTAGAGACAATAAATTAAAGTTGGTAAGTGCAGTCCACCACTAGTTGCTGATATTTATTGGAATTAAAAATGTATTAGAATATAGTCCAAAATATGTGTGCAATAAAAAAAGAATGTCAGAAAAACCATTGTCCATATTTGGATAATCAACTGCGATAAATTGACATGAAAGTACTTGTACACATTAAATTTAAAACAAGCATTCAGTTTTCACAAAAGCACCGCCTATGGATGCAACACTTGGCTGCAGGTGCTGAGAATTGCAAGTCACAAATGGGGCATTTAACTAGTATTGGGCAATCGGTGTCAAATAACAATAGATAATCAGTTTTTAGTTGGAAAAGTAAATCAACAAATGATCCATTGTACAATTGCTTTCTTAGAAATTAATACAGCACTTCCAGTATCATACTTTGAAGAATGGAATGTGAAAGTTTAATTAAAACTAATGACCTAAAAACTCTTAATGCAGATTTTTCTATCAGCTTCATAGCTCAGCATGAAACAGTTGTAACTGCCTATAAACAAATACATCAGCTTCACGCTGAGCCATCAAACTGATGATTCATTGATTTATTGAATGGAGTTTTACGCTGCATTCAACTTTATTTCAGTTATATCGCGGCAGCTGGAGCACCTAACAATGGTTTCCTGGTATTTCTCTCACCAGTACAACCACCAAATCCTTTCCTAGCCTCCAGATGCTAATTCACATAGGTCTATGACTATCAACCCAGTGGTGAAAGACAAATAGTTGGATAGAATGAGTGCCGCCGGGATCGAACCCGGGACCTCTAGAATCAAACGGATGAAAGTTTCGAATACAATACATTTATGAGTAGTTTACAAAAAAAAAAAAAGAGTTTTTTTTCCAAAATCTTCTTCTCAATATGTTGTAAACCTATATTCAAACAATATTTTTGAATGTGTTAGAAACTGATTAATGGATTATGAAATTTCTTGTCAATTATCACAATCGGAAGCCCAAACCAACTGAATATTGATTACAATTGATTAATCTGCCCATCACAACATTTAACTCTTACAAAAATACTCCCAGAGTTATGCTCTTTGATAGTCTGGGTAGCTCTTGTGATAGTGAACACACATGCCAAGATTCATGAAGATAACTTTGATAACAACAGAGATATGACCAAGGTTAAAGTTTGTCACACAAATGCCAACATCAACATTAAAAACCTAATTATTAGCCTATACTTGTAGATCCTTTCTGTTTAAGATATTAAAGAGATATCATTTTATTTACAAAATTTCTGCATTCTATCTTACTGTCTAACATTTATCTGTTTATTAGAAAATCGAAATCTTACCCCTTGTGTCTGTTTGAATTCATTCATCTGGTTAAAAGCTTTGTCCCTATTTGCCATTGTTGCAAGCTTATTGCTTTCACTTGAATAGATTTTAGATTGCTTCAACTTCTGAATTCTTCACAAATCTGTCTCATATTTAGAACTAGACGACTTATTTATCTTATTATCTTGGCCTTGAACTTGAACTTGTTAATTGTTGGTTTTCCGCTCCAGTCAACAATCTGTGAATGTCCAGGAACCAGCGGGTGCAGTAATTCATTTCCGGTGTTTTTAGTTACGAGGACAATGCTTCAAATGACACCCTATAGTTGATTTTTTGTTGTATTTATTGAATTGAGATTTTAATTTTGTGTCTACTGACATCTCAAGGCAAATTCGGTAAAGCAATATGTCTATAAAGGTGTCCTAGTTGATTAGTCATAGGTTTTCGTGTCTGCTTAGTTATTTGTCAATATTTTTAAATACCCTTAGTTTACCAAATGCTTTTATTGAAATCCAAAGAACACATCATTGAATTGTTTAAACATTCCTTAAGGTACAGGCAGTTTAATACCCACTTTTGAAATCATCTGAAATTGCGATTCACTGGTTCACTACAGTATCCTCCAGGTACCCATTTTCACGCGACCCAATAGTCATGCACCATCGATATTCGGTTGATTATGAAGCCAACGCTAAACTAAATGGCACAAGCTTCGTATTTCAATCTAAATAGGCCAATTCTGATTTAAAAAATGTCAGAAATTTTACTAATTAGTAATTTCTTGTATTTTCTAGCGCAGTTTTAAACAATAGGGTCAATTTATCTCATTTTTCTTATGTCCTAATTTGTTACATCCTAATAAGACAACCTTTTCTTGGTTATCCACCTAATGTGGTTATCTTCTTTAATTTGGTATTTGTCGTCATCTGAGGCTTTGAAATGACACAATAATAGTGTAGTGGGTCATTAATATGAGGATTATAAGGGTAGATAAACATATAGGGGTCCTTATATTGATTGAGAAAACAAGGGCAACATTTTTACCTTCTAGCTCCGATGCTTTTCTAACATTGTGATGTCCTCAGATAATATAGATTTATTGTAAAATGGATTATTTTATCAGCAAATATCTTTTTAATCTGAGAAACAACAACATAAACTCCCAGTTCGGAAAAAAGTTAATGCTAAAGTTAATTTATGGGGAACCCCTTTTCAAAATAGGGATTGACTGACCACTTTATGACAGTTGGAATATTTTGAAATCTATAATTTAATATAGAAATCATTATGGGTTTACAAACATCTTTATTTGAAGAATGGGTCAGAAAATTGGTTGTTTACTAATCATAGGTGATATTTGAGACAAAAAAAACCTGATTTTTTCTCTAAATTTTTCACTTTTAATCTAAGTGCGTGAAAATTGGTTCTCTTTCTACTGAAAGATCTGATATTTTTGGTAGGTTTTTTAAAAACTGTGACTTTTCTATAAAATAGGTACAATTGACAAATTTCATTTTTTACTGAGATGACAATATATAACCAAGGATAAAATTATAAGAAAATTTGTTCTTTTAATTCCAAAAATAATTTCATTTGAATAATTTCCCTTATGTGCGTGAAAATGGGTTCTTTGTGGATATGCTTCGTTCCAAAACCAGTGGAACCCATTATTGGAAACAAAATGAAGTTTTAATACCAATTCAAAAAAGGCAATATTTGGAGCCCAAAGTATGATGCTGTTGCCTTGGAAACACCAAAATTAGACTCAATACAATATATTTGCATGGAGAGGTTTCTTCCTTGAAAATGTACAGTTGGAGGGTCTTCGTCAAAAAAGATATAGATCTATTAAAAAAACTATATATATTTATACGGCCTAACTCCCCTTTCGTGTATTTAGGGCAGGAGTGCTTCTTTGCTGATGTAAAGACTGTTAGTCATTGGTTAGGGTGCCAAATTTTAAAAAGTATTCTGAGTTTTAGAATTAAATGCAAGGAAATTCAGTCTAAAAATAGCTCGATCTTAAGGTAAGAATATCGAGATTATCTGTAATGACCCTTCTCTTAAATATGAGATTCTTTAAAATGGTTAATATTTGACACAAGTTATTGCATGATGAGTAAACCGAAAAGCATGTTGCTGAATATTTCATTGAGTTTCACATCCAAGCACTTTGCAAACATTTGCATTGTATAACAATATATCTAGGGATGGTCTTTTCATTCAAGCAATTCCAGTATGTTACTGATCATTGACTAATGATGTTCAATCTGATGTTAGGAAGGCACTTCTTTGATTGAAATTTCAAATAATCATCACAAAGATCGTCTTGAGCAAGAGTAAACATGCTCTCCTAGTTCGAGTTGCCAAGTCAAGTAATATTTATTTACATAGTGGGATACACATGTACTTAACAAATAGCATAAGCTCTGTAGAGATTTTAAAATCACCAAAGTTAAACAGTGTCATGTAAATTCTGTCCCTTCTGTGCTCTAGTGTTGTGATACAGTCTTATACCCCCACCTACAAAGTAACACCTACAAATTAGAGGGGGTATACTGGTTTCATTATGTCTGTCTGTGTGTCCGTTTATCTCGTGCATATCAAAGGTTTAGGTAACAATTTGACTTTGTTTGCAAACGATGAACATGCTCTAACTTGAGAAAAAATGGTTTAAATTCATGAATGATAGAATCTCAATAAAACTTTTGCATGCAACTCAAGGAAATGCTTTCCTATTATTTTTGGTCAGAGATCAATATCACAATTGCTTTTTTTCCTGAAACAAAAATTTCTATGCTCATTATGAAATGTGAGCAGATTTAGCACCTGGATATTTTATATAAATTAATCAGGGCTGTGGAAATAAGTTTTCTCCACTTGTCCCTGGACAAGTAAAAGCGGATTTTCTACTCGTCCAGGATCAAAATGAACTTGTCCGCTACAGAGTAAATAGAAAAAATTGAAAAAAACATTGCCTTTTGATGAAGAAAATGCTGGTATCCAGCATTTTCTTCATTAAAAACAATGTTTTCTACCCTATGATATGAACATTAGGATGATTTCTCTCTTAATTCTTTTAAGTAACATTCCAAGATTTGCCCTGGTATTTACTTGTCCTTGGACAAGTGGCTTAGAAAAATTTACTTGTCCGCAAGTACAAAAGCCCGAGTCGGACAAGTCGGGCATGGGAATTCCACACCCCTGAATTAATCATTATATTTCTCTTGCTAACACATCAGTCCCTGACAGCACTGTAGTGTACATGAGTCAATCGCCTATACCAATAGGTCACCGAGGCAGTCAAAAGGGCAGACTTGGGGTATTAGTAAGCTTTGCGACAATTTTAGTCATGCCTGTCACAATCAGTGATATACCAAGGCTGCATTTTGTCCCCAGAAATAGTGAATATCCCCAGTTATTTGAGACCATGGGGGTACTGTCCTCTTTAATGCTTTCCTGTGTATTATTGAATTTTCACAGTAGATTATCATGCATAACGTGTGAAATTACTGCTGATTAAATCTTTGATCATATTTGACAATCTATGCGGGACCCATTAACTCATGGTTTCATAACATTGCTAGGTAATTACATGCAAAATGACATGCTTTTAGTGAATCTAGCCGAAAAGCAATCAGATTTTAGCCAGTGACTGTTTCGTCTCAGTTTTGCATTAGAGAAATAAAATAATCGCTTATTTTTGGCAAGATCGATTTATCCTTAATCTCATGAAACGCAAAAGCTACATTTTCACTTGTGGCCTTGCCACTTGTAAAAATAAAGTTTTTTTCGTTAACTAAGTTTTTATGATAAATCAATCTATTACATTGACACATAACAATGATCCTCTATTGATTTATTTTTCATACAGGACAATGGCTGATGGACTGTCCACATTATCATCTGAAACTCTAACAGCGGCCGTAACGTGTCTATTCCAAAAACCATTACCAGAGAGTCAAATCATTAAATCTTCCCCTATCCAAACTAAAGATCCAGTAAGTGCAAGTGCAGGAAGTGAGACTCAAAAGCAGCCAAAACAGACCCAAAATGAGCCCCAATATGTGACCCTACAGCCTTTAAAGTTACCTATATACCAAGACGTATCAAAAACGGATGTGCAGCATGATAATTCCGCTCAAAGATTTGATAACAACCAGGGTATCAGAGTAGATGTTACAAAGACTCAAGGTGCTGTTGAAAATCAAAAATTGACCGTCGCTAATTCTGGAAATAATATTCAGGTTCTTCTTCACTCAGCACCACAGAGACCAAGAGTCCAAGTGCAAAATGTGCAAAATGTTCAGAATGTGAACAGTGCATTCGGAAACATTGTTGGAAATAGGGTTGTAAGTCATGCTATTAGAAATCCATTCATTCATGTTCCACAACAGAATGTTACCCAACAGGTCACGAACACCAATAATTTATTTCTGAACAGAGCTGCATTACAAGCAAATGCCAAAGTGTTCAATAACCATGGAATTTCTCAGAACCCACCTGCACAAATAGCTGGTATTTCATTCTTACAGCAGTTGATCAATGTTCAGAATCAAGGTCAAGGTCAAAATCCAGGTCAAGAACAAAATCCAAGTCAAGGACAGAATATAGGTCAAGGGCAGAGTCAAGGTCAAGGACAATGTACAGATCCTAGTGTTCAACGTGTTCAGCTTATACCAGGACATGCCACTCACCAGATTCCACCTACAAATCTCCCTGCTGAGCTCCCGTTCAGTCAGCTCTCCCCTACACAGCCACTACAGAATCTCATTCAACATTTATTCTCAAACTCAGACAACCAAGGTCTTTCAAAACCAAGCAATAATTCTACAGAACATTACACTGCCACCCCTGTGTCTCTAGCTAACTTACAAACTGTCAGTGATTCCACTGTAGCAACTTCTCCAGAGAAGCCTCAAGATGTGTTACCAATCCAGAGGGACCAGGATAGCTATGCTTCTCAAATCAACCTCTTAGTGGAGGCTATCCTGAAAAATAAGACTCTAACACCACAGCAGTACCAGCAAATACAGAAATCTATTTCCATCAACCACGAGGCAGAAATCAAACCACCTCCTGGTTCCACAGCTCCAGTGCAAGGTCAGAATTTTGTGCTTCAGGGTCAGGGATATTTTGAGACAGCACAGGGTCAAAGGTCTGAGGTACATGTGACAGAGAAAAGAGGAGCAGAGCTTCAACAGTGTCCATTCTTGTTACACAGGGTATCACCAGATGGCCCCTTCCAACTGATCCCTCTCACCAATTTGGTTCAAGGCCAAGTTCCTGAGATCCCAAGGACTGAAGCAGGTATGTTAGTACCAATTCTTTTTGTCTTAACTTTTTTAGCTTACCTGAGCATGAAGTGCTCAAGGTGAGCTATTCTGATCGTACAATGTCCTTCGTCCGTCGTCAGTCGTCCGTCGTCCACAATTTATTTAAACATCTTCTCCTCCTAAACCAGTAGGCCAATCTTGATGAAACTTTGCAGGGATGTTCCTTGGGTCAAGCTCTACCAAAGTTGTTCAAATAAATAAAATCCACCCTTAACTGTCCCTTTACCCTTAACAAAAGGGTGAAAATATGAAAATCTTCAAAAATCTTCTTCTCTGAAACCAGAAAGCAGACAGCTTTCATATTTGGTATGTAGCATCATCTAGTGGACCTCTACCAAGTTTGCTCATATCAAGACCCTGGGATAATATTTGAGCTCCACCCGGGTGCAACCCTTTTTACATAGAATTAATGAGCGAAAATCTTAAAAAATCCTCTTCTCTTAAACCAGAAGACAGACACCTTTCATATTTGGTATGTAGCATCATCTAGTGGACCTCTACCAAGTTTATTCATATCTCAGACCCTGGAGTTATATTTGGGCTCCACCCGGGCGAAAATCTTTAAAAATCTTCTTTTCCAAAACCAGAGGGCACATAGCTTTCATATTTGGTATGTAGCATCATCTAGTGGGCCCCTTCTAAGTTTGTTCATATCAAGACCCTGGGGTCATATTTGGGCTCCACTTGGGCGCATCCCTTTTAGCTCATCTGAGCATGAGGGTGAAAATAGGAAAACCTTCAAAAATCTTTTTCTCTGAAACCAGGAGGCAGATAGCTTTCATATTTAGTATGTAGCATCATCTATAGGACCTCAACCAAATTTGTTCATATCACACCCCTAGGATCACATTTGGGCTCCACCTGGGTGCATCCCTTTTTACCTAGAATCAAATAGCAAATGACATATCTGTCTTGCTCTTGACTGAAAAATTTCTATGGTATTGATCTTATATAGAAATTATCTCCTTTTTGACACCTGCCTATTTAATTAATGTGATGTCCCAGGGGTCAAAGAGACGCAGGTGAGCGATCACTGACCATCATGGTCCTCTTGTTTTGGTCAAGGTAGTGGACCTTTAATAGCTCCGCAAGGTTTCCGAAGTTATGAACTTGAACAGTGTTAACAGAGGTTTCCTAATGGTTTCATTAGGAAACCTCGGTCAACATTGTGAAAGATCATGAATTCCAAAATATAGCGGAACTATAACGGTTCCACTACCTTTAAACAGAACTATGGTTGCTTTAATGTTTAATGTTTGAGGGCCCATTGGTCTGAGGACAAAGTCATTTCAAATGTTAGCTAAAACATGAAAACAAAAGCAAAATTGCATTCAATCCATAAATAAAAAAAAATATGCCGTGAAACAGAACTACAACATGTAGTTTCAGAAGTGTTTTTGGTAAGAAACCTTGTATTTTCCATCACTGACATGTAAAGCTCAACAAATTTATATGTGACCCATCACGCAAAAAGGGACAATCTGGGAGTTCTGTAAAATTAATGTTTGAAAAAGAGATTGGTTCAAGTACAGACCAACCAGAGGTAGCATTTCAAAAATTCACAGGAAAGTAGATTGATAATTCTAGATTCAGAAAATTAGTAAAGTGCAAAAAGTTTCGACACTAGTCAGTCTACGCATTCCGCGCAGTCTGACAAGGGTCGACACTTTACTCATTTTCAAGATGGTCCCTTTTTGCCTGACAGGTCACATATATTTTTTTCTTGATGTATGTAACTAATTTGAACAGAGGTTTTTTTTATCATTCAGCTTTCAACAGCTGAGTCAATGTCGAATTTCTGTTTATATTCACAGCACCATCTAGTGATACAGGGACAAAAGCACCAGTCAATATCCAGCCCAAGCCTACCAGTGTATACCTAAACACTCAAACTATGATACATCCTGAACCCTGCATTGTTCATAGTCATGTAGCAGATGCTCATTCTACATATGACCCTGGTACAGACCAGACAGGCAATACGGGTATATATGATATGTATTTAGTGTTTTGTATGAAAAAATATCTAACAAGGTTGGGAGAATTGATAATTGTCGAGGCTATGCCAAGACAAATATCAATTCCCACCACTGAGTAAGATATTTTTTCATGATACAATACACTAAGTATGTATTATATTTAACTTATAACCTCTGTTTGCCTTTTTTGTTGATGTTTCTAACAGAAATGCAAGTTTCTTAAGATAACCACATTATGTCATTGTTCTAAAAATATCAAAGTGATATCATAAAAAATATCATATGGGATGTTAACACACAGATATGTGTATAGTTATAAGATAAATGCGGTTATTTTGAGGTTTTAGCATAAATATATAGTAAGTGCCTCAATATATGTATAGATACTTGCAAAAGCTTTGTGTTGAGACTAAACCCATGATTTGTTTTGGTCTTTTGGTATAAACAATTTCCAAACAACACAAGATTACCTCATTTCCATAGAAATTATTTTCTTGAATTGATAAAAAAAACTCTAAAATTACCTCAAAAAAGGAGAGTTTTATTGTTTGCTTAGCGAAACATGTTTTTCATTCTAATTAATTAAGGTGCTTTGTATATATAAACTTAAGCTTTTAACCGCTGTAAAACAAAAATATATAAAATGAGTGGCAAGCCAGTAGTGGAACGAAGAGTAGAACGACCATCAAAGAATTTAATTAATGGATTTCACTGTCTAACTGATCTTCTTATCTTTAGAGGCACAAATCCATGAATCTCAACAGTTATACAGTATGGGTACCAGCCAGATGGATGTTGGACTGCATGGAACCGATCAACAGGAAATGGCACATACCCATTCACAAACCATGGAGACCACAGAAGAATTCGGAAATACCATAGACTTATCAGCTGGTCCTACACAGGGAGAAATGGAGACATATCCAACAGAGATGCAAGACAAAGGTAATCTTTATTTATTAGTTAAACCAGGGCTGTGGAAATACGACTTTTCTCCACTTGTCCATGTACAAGTAAAACTCAATTTCCTACTTGTCCAAGATCAAGATGAACTTACCCACAGAAAGATCAATTAATATATATTGAGAAAAACCTCGTTTTAATGAAGGAAATGCTGTTACTTAGCATTTTCTTCATTAAAGACAATGTTTTTTCCCCTTTTAAACAAACATTAGGGGGTCTTTTCTTTTTAGTTCTGTATCAAGATTTGCTCTGGTATTAACTTGACCATGGACAAGTGGCCTAATGTACTTGCCCTGAAGTGGAAAAGCCCATGTTGGACAAGTGGAGCATGGGAATTCCACATCAAAGGTTAAACCATTCCTAAAGCCTTCAGTACCCCTTATGCCAAAAATTTGGAAATTACTCGGAAATAAAGGAATTACCCCAATCAATTTCTTTGTGTATGGTAAAATGATCATTTGATAACATAAAAGAGTTATGGTTACTTTGAGGTCAAAGCCACAACACATTGAATAGTGGCTAATGTATATCCTAAAATAATGCATAGTAGGCAGCGTTTTCTTTTCTTATTTGAGTGATACTTTAAAAGGGACCCATTCCCTAGGCCAAAAAGTGTTATTTTTCTCCAAATCATGAAAAGTAGCCCCAATAGATCAAAGTCAAGGACCTTTCCAAACACTGAAAAGTAAAATTAAGAGTAGAACATGTTTTTCTTAGTCTAGTATCTAAGGAGCTAAAGAAATGTTAGTAGATTGTAAAAAATAATTTGTTTTTTTGCCCAAATTGTAGTATAATGATATTTTCCAAATTTTCTCGAAAATGAGGCCTTTTCTCTAATGTTTGCCTGGTTTAGGCCTTGTTCCCAAAACCATAAGAAAAAACGCTGAAAGGTCGCGGCATAAACATTGGTGGGGCCTTTCTAATTATTTTATTTTCTAAATGGTGAAAATAGGAACATTTGACCTATAGGTCTGTGCAGCTTATTGTCTAGAAAATACAGTAATATTATTGCCTTGAGTCATCTGTTACCCTAGGTTTTGATAAATCTTGAGTCATTGATCCCATTCTACAATCACTATTTCTCATCTTACTTTTCTGTTGCTTGTATAATATGAATCTATTGCACTACTTTATTTTGATTAATATACCAGTTACTTTCATGATCTATCAATCATTTTGATTCTCAAATACTAAATTGCAGATGGATATATTGAGATGAACGTCGCAGAAGAAAATCCCATCAATGGAATTGAGTCAGATGACAATGATGATAACTATATTTGTGAGTTTTATCTATAGTTGTATAGAGGATAATTGTTTGGTTCAGTGTGAGATTGGATTTATCTTTCATTGAGTGAACAATAAAGGTTATATTTTCACATGTGTAAATTTAGCATTTGTTGTAGATTTATAGATCTTACAAGAAAAAAAAATAGATCTATTTTATTTCTGTAATACAAAAATGAGATTAAATGAGAAATTTTTAGAACAAATTCTCATCATTTTGGATATGATTGGCTTGCAACATTATAAGGTCATGTGTATAATGAAATCCATTAAGATGACTTCAAATATGATGAAATGAACAAAAGCAGGGTTAAATCTTTTGGTAATTTATCTGCTTTGGTTGTGAAATGACAAAGTGAAATTCAACTGAAAAATCTTGATAATTAACCAGAAAGGAAAAAGAAGTCATGGTAATGGAAGACGTGTATTTGAAAGAAAAAGATATTAAACTTGCTGTAATTTTTAGCGCCACTGGACAAGGTCCATTGTGTTTTATACGCCGCCGGAGGCGGACGTATATTGGCTTCTTCTTCTCCGTCTGTCCGTCTGTCCATCCATCCATCCATCAGTCCGTCCGTACGTACACTTTTCTTGTCAACACAACTCCTCCTAAGTTGATGTGCATGAAGGAAGGATTTTATGGTTCATTGATTTTTGCCTGAGTTATGCCCCTTAAAAACTTAGTCTCTGGGTCCACTTTTCTTGTCAACGCAACTCCTCCTAAGTTTCTGGCTGGGTCTTCTTGAAACTTGGTCAATGCTATCACCTCAATTGGTAGATGTGCATGAAGGAAGGATTTTATGGTTCAATGATTTTTGCCTGAGTTATGCCCCTTAAAAACTTAGTCTCTGGGTCCACTTTTCTTGTCAACACAACTCCTCCTAAGTTTCTGGATGGATCTTCTTGAAACTTGGTCAATGCTATCACCTCAATTGGTAGATGTGCATGAAGGAAGGATTTTATGGTTCATTGATTTTTGCCTGAGTTATGCCCCTTAAAAACTTAGTCTCTGGGTCCACTTTTCTTGTCAACGCAACTCCTCCTAAGTTTCTGGCTTGATTTTCTTGAAACTTGGTCAATGCTATCACCTCAATTGGTAGATGTGCATGAAGGAAGGATTTTTTGGCTCGTTTATTTTTGCCTGAGTTATGCCCCTTAAAAACTTAGTCTCTGGGGCTTATTGCCTCAGTTATGCCCCCTTAAAATTCAGTCTCTGGGGCTTATTGAAATTGCAGCCTTGTGAATGCAACTCTTCCTAAGTTTCTGGCTGGATCTAAATGAAACTTGGTGGATGTTATAACCGAAATTGGTAGATGAGCATGAAGTAAGGATTTTATGGTTCATTAATTTTACCCTAAATTATGCCCCCTTAAAACTTAGTATCTAGGGATTATAGAAATTGCAGCCTTTTGAACGCAACTCCTCCTTACTTTTTGTCTTTATTTAAATGAAATTTGGTCAATGTCATCACCATAATTTGTAGATGTACATGGATCAAGGAATTTATGGCTCATTTATTTCCCTGAATTATGCCCCTTTAAAACTTAATGTCTGGGGCTTATTGAAATTGCAGCCCTGTGAAGGCAACTCCTCCTAACTTTTTGTCTTGATTTAAATGAAACTTGGTCATTTTGAATTTGGTTCTGTCAAAATAAGTAGTGTCTACAATTATTTTTGTGAAACAGCAGCAATGTGGCGGCGTATTTTGTGACGATGGCACTCTTGTTGTCATAGCCCTTTGTGTGACTGTGTGTGTGTAATCTTTTTCTTTGACCATCTTCTTCTCAGCAACTAATGATCAGAATTAAACTAAACTTCACAGAAATTATGCTTAGGACATGTTTTTTCAGATTCCTTTATTTAATCCTGATCAGGCTGAAAACGTTGGCACTACAGGCTGTTGAGTCACCGAAAAAGGGGCCCCTTGTTGTGAAATATAAAAAAATCATATTCTCTGAAAACTCTGGTAATTATTCAACCAAATTTCATAGGAATGATGCTTAGGATATGCTCTTTCAGATTCCTTCATTTTATCCTGAATGGATTGATAACTTGGTTGTTACAGGCAGCCGCGTCATCCAAAAAATGGCCCCCATATGGCAAAATATGAAAATATTTTCTTCTCTTAAACTGCTCGTCAGAATTCAACCAAACGGCATAGGATTGATGTTGAAGACATGATTTTTCAGATTTTTTCTTTTAAAAAAAGGATTAGCCTGCGCATCTGCACTGCAGGCTTAATAGATAGCATCTAACTTGTAGCGTTACAATTGAGGATATTTTTAATGTACTAGGTGTTTAGGCAGCTCAATGCCTATCCATCATTCATATGTGAAGTTGTTGAAAAGGTCAAACATAGGCTTAATCATCAGTTTTAGCTCACCTACGCACAACTTCAAGGTGATCACCTTTTGTTTGTCGTGTGTCTGAAGATGTCAACAATTCTTTTAAACATATTCTCCTCAGTAACCAAAAGGTGGATTTCAACAAAACTAGGCAGAAATGTTTCCTCTCAAACCTTTAGGCCGATTTCTCCATTCTACTTTGTCATAAGTTTCTTCTGATTCACCTTATATTATTCAGGTGAGCAATGTATAACCCTTACCGCCTTCTTGTTTTCTGTATGTCTCTGACTCTTTACTTTCAATGCCAATTATGAATACCAAAGAAAGAGTAACTTGTTAGAGGTTAGAGGGCATTGATATTAAAAATTCAATTTGTTTTAAATCTCTGTCTTCACAGATTGTATAGACTGTCGGAAGCTGTGTAAAGATCGCTGTGAGATACATACAGGTATAGAGTACAGATTTGTAAGTGATACAGTGATTCTGTCAAGAGCACGAGCCTCACTCCCAAGTATTTTCTATCTGCAGCAGTCTTCAGCATCCATTTTTAAGGACCATTTAGGTGAGTATTACATACATGTACTAGTATATGATTATAGCAAAGCCATGACTGTAAATGTGTTATGCAATTATGCTAAAATGCTAAGAATTAAAACAAAGAAACTCACATTATATAAGGCAAGAATGATAATCACAATAGAAAACATGGCAGATCAAAATAATTTCTGCTAATGGATAAAAGAACAAGTAAGCGATGTATTGAGTACTGAAACATTATAGGTTATATACAAGTTTATAAGAAATTTCAATTCATATTTAATTACCTATCCACTTTTAACAAGAGCACGTTTAAAAGCAATAAGTGTAAGATGCCAATATTTTTTTAAGGGGGCTTGCATTACTATAAATTGGCGATCATTGCGCCTTAAAATCTAGTAGACTTATTGCTGAGTTCATATTTTAGTGAAAATATAGGGGTATGGAATTTATATGCCTGACACAGGCTTTTCTGCTTGCAGACAAGTAAAGTACATTTTTCTTGGCAATTTTTCTGTTTACAATTAAGAACCAGGACAAAACTTTGAACAGTACTAAATAGAGCTTGGAGAATAGTCCAAGAAAATGCGGAGTTACATTTAACCCTTTCCTGTTTTACAAAATTTTGGACCTGTCCAAATTCAAAGGTTTTGAAGACCAAAATTTAAAGTGGATTTAATTTGAAAAATAACCATTCAGTAGGGTAGAAAATAGTGTGGAAAAAGAAGAAATTGCTTGTCAGAAGCAATTTCTTCTTTTTTCACAATGTTTTCTCAATCAAAAAATCACAGGCACGTAAAAAGCAGGTATTAAACAGCAAAGGGTTAAGACACTGTTATCTCAATATTTATCTATCCTGTTTTTTGGGGACAAGTTAATTTTGATCTTAGACAAGTAGGAAATTGGCTTTTACTTGTGCAGGGACATGTCAGAATATCTGTATTTCCACAGCCCTTGTATGATAGCCTTGCTGGCATAATATAAGGGTTAATATAAGAATAGAACATGTAGTGGGCATCACCCTTGAAATATGAATCTGAGTGCTGCCCTGGGTTCAGGATGACAAAATGGTTCATCTAGTTTTCCGATTATACCCCGCTTTGCACCCAAGTGAGTACGCAAAGTAGGGTATAATTGGCTAATTGTTTGCACCGTTTTGTCATCCTGAATGCTTGACAGGTTCAGAGTGAGTACTGCTGAATTTTCCAGGAAGAAGAATCAAGAGGGATTAATCTAAGTTGTAAGAACTTGTTTCCCAATCAATGTAAAATAGATAGGTTTAAACTAAACAGGTTGTACATAATCCAAAGTTCACAGCTATACAAGACTGTCAAAGGTATGAAAATTCAGATGTTTAAAGCAGAGTAATAGTTCTATCCAAAAAATAGATGTGCTGATCAGACACACACTTAACATGAGGCTGATCTGTAACTTATTTTTTTCAATAGCATAATGCTTTATTTTCTAAGATCTTTATTTCTATATAATACTACATGTACAATTAAGTGACTTTATTGATTTTGTCAGTCATAAAAAAGGGTGAGTGTTTTATTGACCGAATACTCAAAATCAAGCAAAAACTAGCAAAAAACCTTACTTATAAAACCTATCAACAGAATTTTATTGGTAAACATTGTGAAATTTTGAAGAAATTTTAGTTTTAGCAATGAAAGTTGATGGCTCAGTGTGAAACAGGGAGTTACATCTGTTTCATGCTGAGCCATCGAAATGCTCTTATGGAAACTCTTCATTTGCACTGTCCAACTGTAAAAATTTACTTGGTCGTCAATAACTTTTTTTATGCCCCCGATAGGGAGGCATCATAAATTTGACTTGTCCGTCCGTCTGTCTGTCCGTCCGTCCGTCCGTCCGTCCGTCCGTCATTCCGTCCAAAAACTTTAACATTGGCCATAACTTCCTGATTGGCCATAATTTAAAATCAAAGCGGTGTCGGGGGCATTGTCATCTTACAGTGACAGCTCTTGTTATCAGCAGATTTTAGAAAGATCTGTTATATCCAGCATATTCTTGCTGGTTTTTCCCCTTCTCTACTTCAAAACCTTTTCAATTGGTCCAGTATTTACAGAATTATTATTGAAAAATATAAAAAAAATTGTGACACATGATTCCCTGCCATTATACTGTTAACAGCATATTCCTGCTGTATGTCAAACTTTCACTAAAAGTATAGACAGAGCATAGTCTGCACTAATGTGCAGTCTGATCTTAGCCTAAGTGGCATAGTAGCTGAGGTGCATTTCTTAGGATTAAGAATTTTGAGATTTCTTAAGATTTTTAATCAGGGATATCTCAGGCTGCGTTGTAAGATTTCAACTGAATTGCTCAAAATATCCAAATTAAAAATCATAAGAAATTTTAAAAATCTTAATAAAAAAACAACACACCTCTAGAGGCTAGGAAAGGATGTGATGGTAGTTCTGGTGTGAGAAATACCAGGAACCCATTGTTAAGTGCTCCAGCCGAGGTGATATGACTGAAATAATGTTAAAAGCAGCTTGAAACCCCATTCAAACAAACAAACTGATCTTATCATACATTTCCTGCTTTCTAATTAATTTTTATTGGAAAGCTTGATTCAGACTGGTTGAAATGGAAAAAAGATGGCGTTTTGCTTGTAACAAAATTGACATTTCCAATAATATCAAACCTGCACAAAGCAAAGACTCTGGCCAGCCTGTGCATCTGCACAGTCTGCCAAAGTCTTTACTATGTGATTTGTAGATAAATAAGGTCTTAATGTATCTGTCGACTGTTAAGCAATCTTCAAGTTACACCATGTAACTATCTGGGCTGATAAATGTTTGTACCTCACGGAGGTGTCAAATTGTTGGAAATGTCACACACATGCTCAATTTAAATTCACTGGGATGAGCGTTAACATTGTCTATATATAGGTGTATGGTGTAGAGAAAGTATAAATGAAGGAACCAGACTTGGGCCTGTGATTGGTGTACAAGAAGAAGTGAAAACAGACAAGTTCAAACAACAGATACAGGGATTTAACCCCTTCCAGGTGTGTATAGGCAAAAGATGTAGCCTTTTGTGTTACTCATTTGAGGAATTAAGAGAAGAATGAAGTGAACTTAGTTCAATTCCTTCAGAACAAAATGTTGTAAAACATACAATTTTGCTGGATATAGCCGCGATTTGAGCACAGAAAAATCTTAACGATAAATTTTGAAAAAAAGTTACAGAATTGTGTACAGGAGCCCTCCATCTAGGTCTATAGCTAGTTAATATATCTGGAAAAATTTGTTTTCAAGAGAAAAAAATTTCTGAATGAGTATATTTCTCATTTTGAGAAGCAAGACATAATACTAGGGATGGGAACGAATAGCAAAATTCATATTCGAATATTCGTTTTGAATATTCGAATATATTCGAATATTCGTTTTGGCTACTTCAAAATTGAACATCCGAGTATTGTTTATACCCGATTATTATTCCTTTTCTTGTTTGAAGTTACTTTAACTTGTACAGATTATGAATATTAAGAAAAGCGATTCAATTTAACTTGAATCGTATTTCTCTGATTTTAATTTGTAGAAAAAAATGCTTAATAGAAATGAAATCAAAAATTACTAAATTCCGAAGGCGCGATCTGAGACGCCATTGAATCTCCAAGTAGGGTTACCTTGCGTTCCTCACACCTTGTGGAATGTTGAACTTATTTCAAGAATCCAATCACATCCAAAATAATGGAATTATTTGTCTTGATTTCACTTTATATTACCTTTTCATGTGACAATAAATATTAGTACAGTGTAAAATGTGCGATCAAAAGTTCGTGAAACATAGTGATTCAAGCTTTGATTCCGATATTTTTTGGCGTCGACAGACCAGAACATATATTTTGGAATTCGTTTTCCGAGACTTTACAATTTTATACACTTTTTTGTGACATGTTCTAAAGTGTTGTAGGATAGAACAGACACTCTTAAAACAAAATATTGTATCAACCCGAATCCCAAAAAAAAAGGTCGAATACCCGATAGAAAATCAAAGCGTCATAACTACGACGTGACTTTTAGAAACACAAATCGATCGCCCATTGACGAATATTGCAAATCTTCATGGTTGTGAACTTGTCTTATTGCCGGCGAAGAGACAATACTCTACTTTTCTTTGAAGTCGAGTCAAGAGACAAATATTATAACAAACGCCGCGCAGCCTATGGTTTATGGTTTTCAAATAAATTTCGTTCGACGTAACGTCAATCGTTTTGACGTATCCTAAAATTTGCAAATAGATTTCAACTCTCCAAAGGTGTTATATTAACACATTTATACATTGGTCGATGTTTCACGGACATACTGCTGATAAACAGATATGCAACCTGTCATAATTATTGATTTTCCTTGTACCTTCTTGACACTTATATACATACGATTGAAAATGATGTGAGAAAATCGTTTCAATATTGAGAAATTACTTCCCACTTCTTTTACAGATATAAGGGCAAATGCTCAAATTCAGTCACATGAAAACGAATATTCGTATTCGAAAATCGTATTCGAATATTCGCGGGAAAAACGAATATTCGAACATTCGGATATTCGTTCCCATCCCTACATAATACACATGATGTCATCATTGACGTTACCATGCAATCATGTGCAAAATGATGTGCTTTTGAGAAACAATCCCATAATTTCTGCATATATTGTCATATTTAGATTAAGGAATAGATCCACAGATTCTTTTTCATGCATGATTGATAAATGTTTTGTTTTGTGAACAACAAAAGCTATATTTTCTTTCATTGTGAAAATGTAGTTTATGTTTTCACTCAATTATAGACATAGCCTTTAATTATCTTATATTCATTTTCAAACAACAATGGTCTTCTGTATTATTTCATTTTTTCATCTTACCTTTTTTTCAAAGTTTATTTAGCCAGTGCCACTGCCATTTCAAACAATTTCATATGTGCGCAAAGCAAAACCTCATGTCAGCCTGTGCATCCACACAGTCCTACCAGAGGCTTTACTGTGCCCTACATAGATAGATAAGAATTGCAGAACAACAGGCCATTGTTGTTTGAAAATGAATATCTTTACTAAAACATTTTTTTCTCTTTTGATAGAGTTTTAAAAGACAGAAAGATGGACAGATTGATAGACAGACAGACACCAGTAAAACAAAATATGCCCCCCATCTGTCAATATGGGGACATATAGTTTGGTGGTCATCACCTGTTTGTCTGTCTTTCGGTCTGTCTGTCTTTTGGTGAAAACTTCACTTGCAAACTTTACAGTTTCCCGTAACTTCGACACTTTTTAAGTTACAGTGAATATTTAGCATGAAGGTTCCTCTCATCAATTCATATCTTTGAAAGTCAAGGTCATATGACAGGGTCAAACCAAATTATCAAGGTCTAAGTTCTTAAACAAACCAATTTTCGGGCATTATTGCTTAACAAAAACATCCTGTTTTCTTTGTGATAAGTTTATTTCAAACTCTGACTAATTAATAATGTCACTACTAAAATTGTTTCAGAGCAATTTAAAAATGGAGACCTTTGACTTAACCCTTTGCTGTTTAATCCCTGCCTGTGATTTTATGATTGAGAAAACATTGTGAACAAAGAAGAAATTGCTTCTGACAAGCAATTTCTTCTTTTTCCACACTATTTTCTACCCTACTGAATGGTTATTTTTCAAATTAAATCCACTTTAAATTTTCGTCTGCAAAACCTTTGAATTTGGACAAGTCCAAAATTTTGTAAAACAGGCAAGGGCTAAAGTGAGAAAAGAAATACCCTTTGTTTTGTGTACTGATTGGAATCATAAAGTGTCATTAAGACAAGCTTTACCTCCCTTTTCTGTATTTCAGATCAGTGAGAAAGACAACTCAACCAGCGTATTAACCTTGGAGAATGAGGATGCGTGTAACTGGATAATGTTTGTGAGAATTGCTCACTCGTTACTTGAACAGAACTGTGTACTCTATAAACACAGGGACAAGTTCTATTTGACCACCATTTGTGAGATCAAGGAAGATGAAGAAATGTTGATGTGGTTCTCAAGGGATCTTTGCCAGTTTTTAGGTACTGTAAATCTCATTTTATCCACTTAAGAGATTTGTTTTCACATTATATCTTCAAAATTGATCCCCTGCGGTATTTTTGATGGATTTTACAGAAGAAAGGTCAGTTTCATTTCAAATTCATGAAAGTGTTTTAACCCAGATCCATATAATTTTAGTAAAAAAGGGTTCAATCCCTGACGGCAACACTCATCCTTTTCGACTATTTGATTCTCACCAATGGGTTGATAATGGAAGACCAATGTAGGATAGCAGCTGGTGGCTAGGAAAGGATGTAATGGTTTTTTCTGGCATGAGAACTACAAAGAATTCATTGTTAGGTGCTCTAGCTTCTGTTTTATAACTGAAAGATTGTTGAAGGCCACATAAAATCCTATTCAAACAAATGAAGTAAAAAGGACATGTTAACAGCACGTGAATTTATTGATTAATCAGTGTTTTTTGTCTATTTTTGCCCTAGTTTTGTCTATTAAGCTATGGCTATATTGACCAGTATATATACATAAAATGTTATAATAGACTTGTAAATTTGTTTCTTTATTAGGTATTTCTGAGGACCCAGGTGTAGCAAAACTTCAGCAATGTGACCACTGTGGGAAATACTTCATAACCAAAAAACTGTTAAACAACCACTCGAAGGAGATTCATCCGGACAAGTATAAGTTCTCGTGTGGGATGTGTGGTAAAATGTTCAACTCTCAGAGTCACTTGAACAATCACACCATCACACATCTCGGCATGAAACCTTACGAGTGTCAGATTTGTGGGAAATGTTTCTCTCATGCCAGTAATCTCAAACAACACATGAATATTCATACAGGTAAAAAAAAATCTTTTATGCCTTTTGGTGGCTTATTGAAAAATAACTGTGGTCTTTCACTTGGAAATCTTTGTGCTAAATCAGTGAGAGTACCAATTCAAAGTATATTGCATCATTCAATAAATCACCCACCTTTAAGTAGAGGAGGGTATATTGGTTTCATCCCATCTGTCTATCTGACTGTCCATCTGCCTGTAGAACTTTTTCTTTTCCAGACTCTACCTCAATAACAAAGTGATATAGAGTCATGATACTTTATACCATTGTTGCCCTTGAGTAAAGGAAGTGCCTCATTAGTTTTGGGTCATCAAGGTCAAAGATCAAGGTCACAATTGATTTTTTCTGATAACAGTTTACAGAACTGGGACAATCCTGGTGGGGGTATTCATGTTATTCCGCAAACATATATCGCCATTTGTGAAGTGACATCAGCATATCAATATGACGTCATTTTCCTAACAAAAAATATAATGTTGTTCTGAGCTCATTTGCACAGTTATTACTCTAGTGTAATAACACCTGTGTAATATCAAAAATATTCAACGGGGATATTTCACTCCTGCGACGTCTTTCATATTTTAAATTATGTTGTTTACTTTACAGGTGAGAAGAAGTTCCAATGCGAGACTTGTGGAAAAACATTTCGTCAGAAAGCGCACCGGGATATTCATGCTGTAACACACACAGGAACGAAAAATTTTAAATGTAGTTACTGTGATAAATTATTCGCCAGACAGACTGATCTCAAAATTCATACATACAGACACACGAACGAACTGCAATATCCGTGTACATACTGCCAGAAAATATTCTATAAAACTCAGGCTTTGAAAAAACATCTTAAAGTTCACACGGGAGAACGGAATTACATGTGTGGGAAATGTTTTAAGGGTTTCCAGACTAAGTATCATCGTGATCGACACTTAAAGACCTGTAAGGAGAAGGACGGTAAAGAGACATCATATATGAGTCTAGAGGAAGTGGCTAAATTGGATAGCACATGTGATGCGGTGCCACTCAAAACCGTTAAACCGGACGAAAATATATCAGAACAATCTCAGTCACATTCAGATCTGGAAGGAAAGATTTCTCATACTTATTATTCTTGATACATGTTTAGCTTGTCTTTTTTTGGAGATAATCAGAGGGATTGCTATAGCATTGGCCTCTTTGTCACTTCCGTCATTGTTGTCCATGGCATCAACCTTAATAAAACTTTGACATTTTGTGATATCTCTGGTTCTACTGAAAGTATTCACTTGAAACTTGTCAAAGATTTTCTCTTTCAAAAGAGCAACCTATACTATTCTATCAAGGGTGATAAATCTAGATGCATTTTGTGAAAATAATGCACCTTTTTTCTATTTAAATTTTTTATCCACTTTCCAGTACCTAACAGCAAAGCATAGGCACCCGTAAGCTCTTGTTATTTATTAAACCCCTTCCTATTTTAAGCTCTACCGATCAAAGGTCAGGAAAGATAAAGCATTACTGGTCATCCCATCTAGTGCCTATCTGTCTGTCCCCTGAACTTTTTACTTGTTAACCCTTGTCATGCTGAATTAAAATCCGCTTTCAAAATTGCATATCAAAGTACTGAAAGTCCTAGATTCCAAGGTTGTTGATAATCTTCCTTTTGAAGATTAAATTCATTAACAACTCTGCCACGAAAGGGGACAGACAGGTGGTGTTGACTAAGATCAGACTGCACATAGGTGCAGGCTAATCTTTGTCTATACCTCCTGTCAAAACAGGAATATTCTGGGTTCAGCATGACGAGGGTTAACACTCTAAAGCCCACATTTTTTAGCCCCACTGACCAAAGGCTAGCCAGCTTTTAGTTTCATACCTCAATAAAAACAACAAATACTATCTTCATCTCTTAAATGTTCCTTTCTGAAATGGAACTGATCTGTCAAGTGTCATTGGAAAATGGGCCTCATGAAAATTAAATAATGGAAAAAACTTTTCAAGCACCGTAGAGTGCACAGTTTGCATCCAATTTAATTTTACTGGATAACAATCAGGTCTTTGAAGTATCACTTGAATAAGAAATCTGATTAAAATATCTTCGTTTTCACAATAGAGTCCACAGTCTTCCGCAGATTTGTTTCAAAATCTCACAAAATGATTGTACAAACATAAGGATGGTTCCTTTGGAATAAAGATCAGGGGCCTGTTTTACTAAACATCATACGTTCATTTTTTGCGTAAGTCAAAAAATAAAGCTGCTTCTACAGTGGTAACAAAATATGGAATTCTGCCATGCATCATCCCATTGGAATCGTCTTTAGAAGACGATTCCAACGAGATGTTTCAAAGCAAAATCTTAAAATGAATAAAAAGACCAGGTATGATTTGTGATTTTGACTTACAATCAATTTTTTCGTAAGACGTTTAGTAAAACGGGCCTCAGGTCCTTCAAGCATCACTGAAAAGGGGCCTTATGGAAATTCATTGAAAATAGTCTCGTCATTTGCAGAATCCATAGTATTCCTTTGATTTGTTTAAAAACTTTCTCAGAAATATTTTACCAATTAAATGATAAATTCTTTTAAAAACGGGTCAGGACCTCCAAGTTTCAATGTAGAAGGGGTCCGATGCCCATGACCTTTGATTGCCTTGAAAGTGGTTGCTGTTCCTTAACTACTTTTCAATAACATGTGATTATATCTTAAACAGACCATCATTCCATTGGCTTTTCAAGGGAGCCAATACGTCGCATGCCCTCATTGGCCTCTAATAATCGGAAGTAGAAGACAACAGCTCATAGGCCTCTTGTTTTTGGGAAAAAATCATAGTGACATATAATAGTCAAAATAGAAGACAACAGCTCATGGGCCTCTTGTTTTTGGGAAAAAATCATAGTTACATATCATAATCCAAAATAGAGGATAGCAGCTCATGGGTCTCTTATTTTTGTAAAAAATAGCATAGTGACATAATAATCACAATAGAAGACAACTACTCATGGGCCTCTTGTTTTTGGGAAAAAATCATAGTGACATACAATAATCACGATAGAAGACAACAGCTCATGGTCCTATTGTTTTTGGGAAAAAATCATAGTGACATACAATAATCACGATAGAAGACAACAGCTCATGGTCCTATTGTTTTTGGGAAAAAATCATAGTGACATACAATAATCACGATAGAAGACAACAGCTCATGGTCCTATTGTTTTTGGGAAAAAATCATAGTGACATACAATAATCACAATAGAAGACAACAGCTAGACATCTGTCTGTCCCGACTGATTTACATGATATACATATAGGTTACTTTAAAGATGAAGGTTACATTTCTTAGGACTTCTCAATTTTTTTCTTAAGATTTTTTTATGGATCTGTGCAATACTATTGTAAGTGCCTATTAATATATAGGCACTTACAATAGTATTGTTCTGACCCCTCGTTTTGTAGTCATTATTTAAGTTTGTTCAGTATTACTGTTAAATATATTGTATTGTTATTTACATTATTTTATATTAAGGAATATGTTACACATATATTCATTATGTATAATTTGGATTCTTTCACCCCTTCTACTCATTAACACAGTGATATTTCAATATACAGTATTGAAGAAAGGTAGCTTAAGAAATTATTCTGGAGAGGGGAGAAATTTCGTGTTACAAGCAATTTCTGCCTGGCTCCACGCTTTTCCATATATTAATAAAGATTACAGAAAAGCGATAAGCTAAAAGAATAAGATACGAGTTAAGTGCCAAATTCGGCAAAATATGACAGCAATCGAGACAGTTCGCTTTCCGATTATATAACTGCCCTGAACCACTTTGGGTGGTCAATGTATTCAACTTATGTTAGATTTGAGCTAGAGTCTAGGAAAGGATGTCATTGTAAAACTCAATGGTAAGTTGCTCCATCCGCCTCGATATGACTGAAAAAAAGCTAAAGGGGGGGGGGTGTCAAATCTCATTGGAACGAGCAAAAACCATAACGATGACCTTATTAAGATAAGAAAAAAACTTCGTAATAATTTTTCTGGCCTTTAACCTCACTCTTTGTCTCTGGAGTGTCATTGAAGCCAACTTGTACATAGTTTGGTACTTAAAAGCTTGACATACATATAAGATACAAATAAGTTCCTATAATTGTGACCGCCACAAGAAAATGGACCATCCGGGATGTCCGTAAAAAAGATATTGCAAAAAGAGATTGGATCCAGTAGAGGTTGGCTGTAGGTCACATTTAAGAAAATAAAAAAAAATGATAATAATAAAAATAACTGTTAACAGAAAGGTAAAATGATCATTCTTGTATCAGAAAACCACAAAAAGGCGTAAAATTTCAACCCCATTCAGATTGTGCAATACGCGTAGCCTGACTTGTCTCGAGACTTTAACCCTTTGCTGTTTAATCCCTGCTTTTTACGTGCCTGTGATTTTATGATTGAGAAAACATTGTGAAAAAAGAAGAAATTGCTTCTGACAAGCAATTACTTCTATTTCCACGCTATTTTCTACCCTACTGAATAGTTATTTTTCAAATTAAATCCACTTTAAATTTCGTCTGCAAAACCTTTTGAATTTGGACAGGTCCAAATTTTTGTAAAACAGGAAAGGGTTAAGCACTACGCAGATGGCAAACCTTTTCGTGTGACGGGTCACATATGCATTGATGGTTTAATTATTCAGCAATAAGGAAGATCAGGAAGTGCAGTCAATCTTGCTTCAGCGACCACTTCTATTAAGCGACCATTTTTATTAAGCGACTGTTTTCTAAATCCCTTTCTTTAAATCAAAATACCTTAAAAGGTATGTATTATTGATCTAAAGACTATTGAAAATGAATCCCGTGCTGTTAAAAGTAACGAGAATTGCCTCAATTCTGGTGAGTTTTAACAACATGATAATTTAGAATTTCTCAATAGTATACATATTCAATTAGAATTATATCTCTTATTTGTAAACAAATCGTGTATTAGGCGACCGTTCGCTTTAACGCCTGCTTTTTAATTGTCCCGTTAGTGATCGCTTAATACAAGTTTAATTGTATAATTATTTTAATCCAGGGTCATTGGCGTAGCGACCTTTTAGACTTTACACCAGTACACCCATCACATCCTTTTCTAGCTTCCAGCTGCTATCTCACATAGGTCTACGATTATCAACAGATTGGTGAGAGACAAATAGTCGGAGAGAATGAGTGTCGCCGTCGGTCAGCAGGACGAAAAACTCGTGTCGGACAAGTCGGTGCGGGAATTCCACTCTTCTGCACTAAAAAGGGGAGAGGGATTTATAGAGCGATACTATAGAAAATATTTCGTTGGGCGTTGGGTGTTTCGTAGAAGAGAAAATGAATTAAATTTCTATGTCAAGGTTAATTATACTCAGAATTTTGCAAAAAAAAAAAAAAAAAAAAAAAAAGAAAAAAAGAAACGAAACACGAAGAGGAATATTTTTTGTTTTAGTGCCTAGACCTGAGACTTATAAATATGATAACCTATCTGACTAAATTCGGATTATGAAACAATTGCCTGTGACCTAGACGTATAACTAGCGCCTTTGGACGTAGGCATAATTTTCTCTAAAATATTCATTGCTACATTGACTAGCTTTTGAACTAAACCGAGATCACATTTACCCGATTCTGTAAATTTCATCGAACTTCATTGTGTATATTATTCTGCTCTCAAATTGTGACTATATCCGACAAAATCCTATGTCATCAGCGTAAAACATTTCGTTCCGAAGGATTTAAACTAAGTTCTGATCTTTCTTCATCTTATTCATCTACGTGAAGTCTAAGGTTAATCTATGAAGGTTAAGACTTAGTCTTGCTGAATAAATTTTGGCGAAAAATTTGCATCGAAATCAAAGAACAAAAGGCACTGAAAGTTCCAACTGTAGGTCAATTTTTATTCGAAAAAATAAATTCATTGACAATTCTGGTTTGAAAGTGAGAAGCAGTTGGTATAGACTAACCTCAGACTGCACATATGTGCAGGCTGATGTTTGTCTATAGCTCCTGCCAAAGCATGAATATTCCGGGTTCAGCATGACATGAATTAAGACTTAGTCTTGTGATTCTTAGCCAGAGGATCGCCCACGGGTCCATATACTCTCTGCGTTTGGGTGCTGGATTGTGCATAAAAAAAAACTAAGTTGAAGAAGGGGATTTACTAGCACAAAATGCATCTAGTGTTATCCCACTTGATAGTAAAAATTGTCCTTTTGATGGTAAATATAAGTGCCAAGTTTTGAGCGAATGCATTGAACAGAACCAGAGATATCACAAAACATCAACGATTTCGCACAACGACAACGGCATCAAGGTTATATAGCAAAACCTAGGGTTTACTCCGAAAACAGCCGCGCGCTTAAGAGAAAACATTTCTCGGAGTAGAATCACAGGAGGGGGTTACCCCAAATTGGGATAACGTGGCCCTCTCACTGATGAGGTGATGGAGAGCCCCTCCATCAGCTTATCAGATGGTGGGCTACGTATTTACAGCTAGGTTACACTTCATTTAATTTAACTAGATAAAAAAAAAGATGACATTTCCAACGGGACAATCCCAAGGCCGACATGCAGGATAGGCTTATCTGTAGCTGGGATAACAGTTCCCTCTTTCAGAGGTGCGTTTCTTAGATTAAGATTCTTAAGAATCTTATTAAGATTTTTAAGATGTGGCGTTTTTAAGATTATGCTTTTTAAGCGGCTTAATAAGAATCTTAAGATATCTTATTGAGGAAACGAAGGTGGTTTTGCATTGGCTTTAAACGAGTAGCCATGACGACATCGAATGTTTTCACTCAAAATATTGAAAATCGTTTCTTATGTCGTCTTAATAATCTTATTTAGCGGAAATTTTCATCTTGCTCGAAAAACGCACCTCTGATTAGCTAATGGAGAGCCCCTCCATCAGACGGCTATGTTATAACGTCTAGGTTACGCCCTAACTTAATTTTATAAAAAAAGACAGAAAGAGAATATTAGAGCCGACACGCAGGATTTGGTCAACTGTAGCCGGGATAACATAGCCGTCTCTTCGACAAGCTAATCACATTGAGAACCCCTCAATCAGCCTATCAAAGAGACGGCTATATAATAACAGCTAATTTACGCCTTAACTATATATATAATACGTACTTAGTGTTTTGTATGAGAAAAAATATCTACCGAGGTTTGGAGAATTGATCATTGTCGAGGCTCTGCCGCGACAATAATCAATTTTCACAACAGAGTTAGATATTTTATTTCATACAATACATTAAGTATGTATTATATTTATCCTTTAACCCCCTTTTGTCTTGTTTTCGTCGATGCTTCTAACTGAAATGAAAGTTTCTAAAAATATCCGCATTATATCATTGTTCTAAAAATAACTATGTGATATCATAAAAAAATATCATACGGGATGTTATCACGCGGATATTTGTATAGTTATAAGATAAAATAGAAGATATTTACCGAAAGAGAATCTCAGAGCCGACATGCATGATCGGGTTATCTGTAGCCGGGATATTATAGCCCTCTCTCTGACAGGCTGTTCACATGGAGAGCCACTACACCAGCCTATCAAAGGGATGGCTATGTAATAACAGCTTAATTCCACCCTCTCCCGCCCTTCCAGGTGTCGTTGCTTTGTTACTAAAGCATCATCATCTAATGTCCATTTTGGTTTCACTTACGAAATCCCTTTGATGGCTGCCCATGGGTTCGTTTTTTAGAACGAGAGGAAACATCCAGCTAAATAAGTTTATTTAGACGCCATAAGAAACGATCTAGAGGATAATCGTTCGTTTTAATGTAGGATCGATTTATATTCATTGAGTGAACAACAAAAGCTACATTTTCACGAATGGTGGAGCCACGAGTGAAAATATAGCTTTTGTTGTGCACGAACTGAAATATTAATCGATCTTACTCGTAAAACAAACGATTATTCTATTTCTTTATTGCAAAAATGAGACAAAATGTGGAATTTCTAGGACATATTTTCGTAAAGCGCGTCATTTTTGAACGTGATTGCTATGCAAAATTTATTCTGACGTCATTTTTTCTTCGCTCCGCCTAGATGACGTCAGATAGGATGAAATGCACAAAAGCAGAGTATAAGTTTTTGATAATTTCACTGCTTTTGCGGTGAGATTATCAAGTAATAATCTACCGTTATTTCTCGATAAACTACCGAAAAGCATGAAAGAATTCGATTTAAACATTCGACGAAGTCAAGGCTTCATTTCCTAATTTAGATATTTTAAGATTCTTATTTAGCAACATAAAAAATCCTGCTCTAAAGAATCGTTTTACCTGAAAATATTTATTAGATTATTAAGAAACTTTAAAATCTAAGAAACGCTCCTCTGACTACTTATCGTCTGCACTTCAGACACATGTACAAATGTTTGAAATGTCACGCACAGGTTCAGTTATGAACTGTTATGCCAAAACGGAACATCAAGGGGGCGTTTTACTAAACGTCTTACGAAAAAAATAATCGTAAGTCAAAATCACAAATCGAACCTTGTGTTTTCATTTGTAGTTAGATTCTGCCTTGCATTATCTCATTGGAATCGTCTTTAGAAGACGATTCTAATGAGATAATGCATGGCATAATTCCTTATTTGGTTACGACTGTACAAGCAACTTTAATTTTTGACGTACGCAAAAAAAGGTCGTAAGATGTTTAGTAAAACGGGCCCCTGGGGAATGCGAAACTTGTCGATCATGCCCAGATACAGCAGGCTTCTAGAGCCTGTTTTACTAAACATCTTACGACCACTTTTAGCGTAAGTCAAAAATTAAAATTGCTTCTACAGTAGTATCTAAATATGCTATTCTGCCATGCACCATCTCATTGGAATCGTCTTGTAAAGTCGATTCCACTAGATATCGCAAGACAGAATCAAGACACCAGGCACGATTTGTGATTTTGACTGACGATTAATTTTTTCGGCCCAAATTCTTCCAACTGGATCTTCTAATGGTTAATTCAATTAAGAAAAAATCTAATCTGGAACGCCGCATTTCGTTAATTGGGTCAAGTTATGAAGATGTTAGGCGAAATACCAAAGTTCAAGCTTTAAGTTGGGGTCTATACTCTTTTTTTCATTCTCTTTCATAGCTGACTATCCAAAGTTGAGGTTCATCTTTTTCGGACACTTTTTGGAAATATAGAAGGTTAGGTATTTAATTGTTATTTGAGAAAATGCTTGGAAATTCTTGACAATTTCATGCGTGCATAATAGACAGACCTTGAGCAGCCTGAACATACTCACAGCGTATTTAAAAATATGTGATTCTTCTCACGAAAAAGGACCATCTCTGTAAAATAAACATTTGAAAAAGGACCAGCATAGGTCAACCAGATGTCGAATTTCAAAAAAAATTTCACTGTAAGGTAACCGTATGTTGATCATTCTAGATTCAGAAAATGAGCAAATTACGAACAGTTTCGACCCTAGTTAGTCTGCGCTGTTAGCGCAATCTGATCAGAGTCGACACTTTTCGCACTTCCAAAATGATCCCTTTTCATGTAGCATTTTTCGTGTAAAAATGTAGCCTATAGTGTACACACAGGGTTTTCCTAAGATATGACCCCTTGACCCCATATTTGACCCTACTTACCCAATTTCTAATTTGAACGAGATTTGATAGAGACAATTATTATGACCAAGATTCAAGACATTTGTGCCAAAAATGTGGCCTCTAGAATGCACATAAGGTTTTTCTTATATTTGACCCCTTGACCTCATTTTACCCCCACATGATCCAATTTCCCCTTTGATCGATATTTGATGGAGACCATTATTTTGACAAATTTTCAAGTCATTTGGGTCATATTCTCAAAGCAAATTTGCATAGTTACTCCACTAGTGTAAAAACACCCGAGTAACATATTTATATTTTATTGAGTGAACAACAAAAGCTATATTTTCACGAGTGGCAGAGCCACGAGTGAAAATATAGCTTTTTTTGTTCACGAAATGAAATATCAATCGATCTTACTCGAAAAACAAACGATTATTCTATTTCTTTAATGCAAAAATGAGACAAAATGTGAAATTTCTAGGACATATTTTCGTTTTAGCGCGTCATTTTGCACGTGATTGCTATGCAACGTTCATTGTGACGTGACTTATTTCGCCCCGCATAGATGACGTCAGATAGAATGAAATGAACAAAAGCAGGGTATAAAATTTTGATAATTTCACTGCCTTTGCGGTGAGATTATCAAGTGATAATCTACCGTTATTTCTCGATAAACCACCGAAAAGCATTAAAGAAAATATATATTTCTACGTGTAACGTTTAACGACGTTTGTTCGATCTGAGCCGCTGTAGCATACCCTCTGGTTTACAAACATAGTGTTTTGTAATTTTTGAGAAAAAAAGTAAACATTAATTAATTACCTTGAGATGTGTACGACGGTTTGCCTAAAACACATTAGCGCTCTCTCAAAACTTTCCGAACGCCCTCGGAGCCTATATGTTATTAATTTTTTTTTTATTTCTTTCTTTCTTTATTCTTTTTATATCTTTCATGTTCCTGTTGTCGCTATATGTTAATTGATCAAAGTTTGAAGCTCTATTTTCTTTTTCCTTGCAGAAATATTCTGCCATGGACCACAAATGGTTATTTCCTGTGTTGTTTGCCATGTGCCATGTGCCTTCCTCTGTGCAATACAATCTGTACTTCTCAGCAAGGCTACTGCTACACTGGAATACCCTGTGGACCCCCGAGATTTAAAGGAACTTGCATCAATTTCTTTGGATTATGCGGGTAAAATAAAATGAAAAACGATCCACTTATTAAATATTTATACTTTTAGGGATGGAATTTATCGTGGGGGGAAGAGAGAGAGAGAGAGAGAGAGAGAGAGAGAGAGAGAGAGAGAGAGAGAGAGAGAGAGAGAGAGAGAGAGAGAGAGAGAGAGAGAGAGAGAGAGAGAGAGAGAGAGAGAGAGAGAGAGAGAGAGAGAGAGAGAGAGAGAGAGAGAGAGAGAGAGAGAGAGAGACAGAGAGAGGAGAGGAGAGAGAGAGAGAGAGGAGAGAGGAGACATAGAGGGAGACATACAGAGAGAGAGAGAGAGACACACATAGAGAGAGACACATCAGTGGCGTAGCCATGTTATTTTCATTGGTGCGGCAAAACTGAGCTCCGAAGGAGCGAATGGGAGCGCCGAAGGCGCGAAGCCCTTCTAGGGGGTTTCGGGGGCATGCCCCCCCGGAAAATTTTTAAAAAAACGGTGCGATTTGGTGCATTCTAGACTATACTTGATCACAATTTCAGTAGGGAAGAAATAGTGTGGAAAAGGAAGAAATTGCTTGTCAGAAGCAATTTCTTCTTTTTTCACAATGTTTTCTCAATCATAAAATCACAGGCACGTAATTATAAGCAGGGATTAAACAGGAAAGGGTTAACCCTAGTACGAGGACTAATCGATAATGACATTAACAACTCACCATGTACTCACGGGGAATCGCATGTTTGACATCAACACTGTATGGAAACTCTGTACGGTAGTTTGCAACGGTATATTCAAAATGGCGGATAGGCGTTCGTGAAAAAGTAAGTGTTCTTTATTTTTGTTCGATGCTGATTTGATCTATCATCCTGTAAGATAATGACAACATTTACGCAATCAGATTTGAATACATTATCCATCGTACCTAATGATTAAACGTCCTATAGCACCGTCCGTGTGTAATACAGCTTCAAACATTGTGTTTTGATGACATTTAAAATTGAAGCGCAAAACGAAAGTAGAAATGGCCATATTTTCCTTAAAATGACCGCACCGGCAAAATCAAATGTGGCGGTGGAAAGATATCTCCCTAAATAGGATCTAGCCCCTTGTCTAGGAAATATAGACACTTGAAAATTCCGATGGTGTACGCTACAGTTAAAACCGAAACTAAATCGCTGTACAGTGCGGTATATGGATATATTTGTACTCACCGGTTTAAATTTCGAATAAAAAATCTGTACGCAACGGTTTATATAAATTATCATGTGAAAATCGTTCAACGGGTTGAATGGCACGAAAAGGTGAAAGGTGACTTTGATACTATTTAATCTTAGTTAATACTGCAGAAAGACGAATATATTCTTATTCTTAATTTTATTTGTTTTGCCTGGAAATGAAGAAATCGTCGAAAGTGTATCATTTAACACATTTTTAAATTCTAATTTTATGTTTCTATTTAATTCTTCTGTCTTTCCTAAATAATTTTTGTAAGACCCTGTACAAATCGTTAAGACTAAAGCGCTTAACAAAGGCATCAAACTTTAAAAATGTCGGAGTATATTCCAGACATTCTTCTCGATGATGTAATATTAATTTATGATTCTTTTTTGTTGTTGTTTTTTGTTTGTTTTGCATTGAAACAAAGAAAAATAATTGATAGAGTATCATTACACACCATTTTAAATCTAATGTTATGTATCTACTTAATTCTATGTCATAGAAAGTTTCAGTTTAGTAATCAAAACAGTTTTATAGGCTTGAACCTAGATTATTGTTTCTGATATCATACGAAATGCTTAAGTTTTTTTTATAACTTTCAGCTTTAGAAGCTTACAGTTAGAAGAAATCTTATCGAAATAAATTATTTAATACTCAATAGTTCTGATACACATAAGAAAATAGTTTTATTTCTTTTAGTTATCTCTTTCAGACAAATATCTTGTAATTTCCTTCCACAACATTTTTAATTAAAAAGAAATTTTAAATGTTAGAGAAAATTCATGGAAGCATATAGTTGCCAAGCTGCGTGTCTTTCCGTCCTTCCAATCTTCCAAAGTTATTTGGACAATTGATTTATCGCACTCATAGGGGAGACTAGTATTTTCGTCAAATTGTTGTGCATCGGCTTTTTTGTTTTTCGAATTGAATTAATACAGTTAAAAACGCAACCATTTCTTTCATAAAGTTCGAAAGCACAATTAACAATGATCGATTTCACATGCCTTACCCGCGCTATTGACTGTCACGTGACATCGTTAAAAGCACCCCCGTTGAAGCAAAAGATAGCTCATAAATTCGCCCCTAAGAATATGAAATTACAAAACAAGCAACTAACCAGTGAGCCAAAGAAAATTTTATATAGCCCAACAAATAGCGATTTTGCTTCATATTTCACCGTATTTCTAGCCGCATTTAACATTTTTCAGTCTTATTATATCATCGAGAAGAATGTCTGAAATACTGATAAGTTTTATGCCTTTGTTAAGCGCTTTAATCTTAACGATGTGTACAGGGTCTTACAAAATTATTGAGGAAGAACAGGAGAATTAAATAGAAACATTAGATTAGATTTAAAACTGTGTTTAATTACTCTTTCGACGGGTTTCTTCATTTTCAGGCAAAACAAAATAAAATAAGAAAAAGAACTTATTCGTCTTTCTGCAGTATTAACTAAGATTAAATAGTATCAAAGTCACCTTTCACCTTTTCGTGCTATTTCATCCGTTGAAAGATTTTCACATGATGATTTATATAAACCGTTGCGTACAGATTTTCATTCGAAATTTAAACCGGTGAGTACAAATATATCCATATACCGCACTGTACAGCGATTTAGTTTCGGTTTTAACTGTAGCGTACACCATCGGAATTTTCAAGTGTCTATATTTCCGAGACAAGGGGCTAGATCCAATACATTTTGGGTCATATTTAGGGAGATATCTTGTCCCCATCCACCGCCACATTTGATTTTGCTGGTGCGGTCATTTTAGGGAAAATATGGCCATTTCTACTTTCGTTTTGCGCTTCAATTTTAAATGTCATCAAAACACAATGTTTGAAGCTGTATTACACACAGACGGTGCTATAGGACGTTTAATCATTAGGTACGACGGATGATGTATTCAAAACTGATTACGTATATGTTGTCGTTATGCTATTGGATGACAGATTATAGTAATATCGAACAAAAATAAAGAACAGTTACTTTTTCACGAACGCCTATCCGCCATTTTGAATATACCGTTGCAAACTACCGTACAGTGTTTCCATACAGTGATCAACAGAAAACGGAAGTAAACAGAATTACCATTCTACATACGCTTGGAAGTTTAGATTATTGATGAGTCATCCCAGGATGCTGGCATTTCGTTGTGTATGGTGGATTAAAAGAACTATAAGACATCATGTTTTATAAACGTTTTATTCATCCGTTATATGCTCACATACATTTTCAGTCATTTAGCGGTCAACATAATCCAGTTTTATTGTAGCGGCATGCCGCATCTAGTAGTAGACTACGGCAATTATTGGTGCGGCATGCCGCATCTACGGCAATTATTGGTGCGGCGAATGCCGCACCTGCCGCACCCGTGTCTACGCCCATGCACATAGAGAGAGACACTGATTTAGGGCTGATTGACTTCATGTAACCCCATTTACTACACAAAATAGCAGTAACGTATTATACCTCCTTAACCATATGGCTAAGGAGGTAATATACGTCACTGCTTTTTTGCGTAGTAAATGGGTCTTAATCGGGAATAGGTGATGAAAAATAATTATTAGCGTACATGCTAAATCTAACTTTTTAAGGATAATAAAAAAAAATATATACTTAGCAAAAAAAGAAACTTTACATGAATAACTGAGGGCTGTAGTATCGGTATGAAACCATAAAGAATACAGATGTTACTATAACATGAAACTTGAAGGCAATATCCGTCGGTTTATTGAAGGATCAGTACCGGATGTTTGTAAAATGAGGTTTTTATTGGTGGTCAAAGGACAAAGGGGTCGATTTCAAAAATCACAGAAATAAAATCAAGATTGTCAGTGATGTTTTGAGTGTACGTCTTTGACGTTTTCGTGATTAGAGTCGTTCCTATATCATGATAGACCATCATCTGAGCTAATTACGCATACTTGTCTTGCAGTTATCCTTCCTTTGATGAAATGAATTGAAAAAAATGGAATGATAACAGGGCCTCTAGATGACGTCAAAAGTGGCCTATCTCATCTCGGCCGACACTCTATGTGGTTGTAACTGTTTTTTATTTTTTTTTGTTAATTAATGTGGGTTTAAAGGTCACTTTTGATAGTTTTACATTTACAATTCGACCGCTGGTGCACCTATCCATAGTTTCTTGTCGTTTCTCACAGTACAGCTAGAGCTTTCATCTGAGGCACCAGTCGCCATTCTCTCCTAGACGTATCACTTGCCACTTGTGCGGGAGAGAAATGACACTGATCACAATGCTTTGTGCCAGAGGTCGAACCCACGACCCGATGAATGAAACCAGACGCGTAACCGATTGTCCTAACCGGGCGCGGCAGTTCTAAACCGAGATGTTAAAATGTGAATTGCCTGTCCCGAGAAGCCAAACTTAAGGGTGGCGTTATAAACAGACATTCAAGCTCTATGTATACCTGTAGTCTGATTCCTGCCTTTATTCGATTATTGTTACATACCCGTTTCAATAAAAATGTACAAACAATTTTGTTTTTTCGTGCCGATGCTAAGGTACTGTGTAACAAAAATCACTCAAAATGATTTTTGGGTAGCTCAAGACGAGTATGTGACCAAAACCGGAAGTTACAGACGCATTAGCTCGGACTCTCTTCAATCGCGCAAAATCCTGCGTCTGTGTAGTCTCTGTAGCCAGTCCAACAAACACATGTCAATAAAATTGGCCTATAGCCACTGTAAGTCATTCAAAATAGACCAACAAGTATGTAAAGTTTCTATTTTTGCTAAGTATAATAAAAAAAAAAACATTGTAAACGAATGAAATTTCAAAATTTCCTATATAAGGTTTTCAATTACAAAAAAAACCCTTTTATATTTGCGCTGTAACGTTGATTACTTTGATTAGAGCGACCCTCATTACACAACGTTTTTGAAGATACAGTTTCTTAGAGGTCCTAGCAAAATTCACTGTCATGATAAAGGACATTTCCCAGTTCAAAAGGAAGGAATTAGAGTTACAAAATGATTTTTAAAGTCTTTAGCAACAAACCCGTTAAAGTTTTTCCATCTCTAGCGACACTTGATTTTGCCCTTTTTTGTGTGTTACATACTCAAAAAAGACAACAAACTTGTTTCTAAAGACCTAAATCAGTGTATGGAAGTTGAAAGCAAAGGTGAGTCTGTTCAAAAAAAGAATTAGTCATAGCTAAACAGCTATTTTAAGACGACGGCAATTTCATCAATATGGGCCTCTCTTGTGCGAATGGGTGAATAAATCCATTATAAAGGAAAAAGATAGTGCCTGAAAGACATCTGTATGTAATATATGCTGTCTTATCCAAATTATTCAAGTCAAACACTAATTAGACTAATTCAAATTCGAAGATTTTCAACTTTTTATTCAATATGTATTTAAACTGTATTTTGAGACTGGAAAAGTGAACAAAAGGTAGAAATCTATTGAAACAAACAATTTCTCATTTCTGTCTTAATACTTTTCTTTTGTATTGCTTTCAACTAAAAATCCATTTTTTTTTCTTAATTTTGGAAATAATACATCTTTTCCTTGTTGGGATGATAAACCAATTATTTATTTATTGAAGATTTGAGTTAAAGTCTCGTGTCATTTGCTATATATATATTGCCATTCGGACGGATTTTTCTGCAGTCGGGATCACCTATTCTCTCTTTCTTTTACAGGTGTCTTGCAAGAAGGCCTTCCATGGTAAAAGTCCTCGAAGAAACAGGATATCTTGGTCCCGAAAGATTATCTATAAACAACAACTAGATCATGCGAACAGTTTAGATAGAAGTTCAAAATACTGTGGCAAAATTGACGGATCCCTGTCTCTTGACCTCTCAATCGGGAACCTTCGGCGATTCTACGAAATAGACCTCGGGAATAAGAAGGGTGCATACATTAAAGTGCGTCATATCGCGCGTAGATTTTTTGACGTCACAAACATCAGTGAGGATGATGTTGCGAAAAAAAATTAACTAAAGATTAACTGGTCATTTTATAATTTGATAACAAAACGCAGTGTGTAATCAAAATTCATAATGCCTAAAAGATCTCCGGAGAGCATGAACGAAACGATTTTTTCTTCAATTTTTCTTCGAGCTTATTAACCGAAGTACCGCAAGAAGCCTAAAAAATGACCAAAAATTACTACTTTTTTGTCCGAGGTACTTTCCAGCTTACGAAAAGCCCGAGGGATTATCCGAATGTTGACCTCTATCACGGCACGCCCCTCAAACATTTAAAGGCAATTTAGCTGCAAATTATAATTCGATAGCGTAAAACGCATATATGAAATAATAATAATAAAAAAATACATAGAACTTTATTCGCAATAAAATTCATACGTCATGTGTTTTTACTGTGTACACAGAAAGCTCCGAGCATTTTTCACTCAACGTTATTTTATCTTTAACCCTTTCCTGTTTTTACAAAATTTTGGACCTGTCCAAATTCAAAGGTTTTGCAGACGAAAATTAAAAGTGGATTTAATTTGAAAAATAACCATTCAGTAGGGTAGAAAATAGCGTGTAAAAAGAAGAAATTGCTTGTCAGAAGCAATTTCTTCTTTTTTCACAATGTTTTCTCAATCATAAAATCACAGGCACGTAAAAAGCAGGGATTAAACAACAAAGGGTTAACGGAAACGTTCATGCTTTTGACGTCATGTAACCCACGTGCAAAATGACGCGCTTTGTTTTCTGTGAAATTCTCTCAACGGCAATATCATTAACTGTTAATTAATTTTACATCCAGAAAAAAGTTTTAAAATTATCTCACACCTAGAAAAGGGTAATGAATCTTTTTTTTAGAATTGTGATCAAGTTAAAACGGATAAAATTTAATATTGTCGCGTTAATGTGTCCATTAATAAAGTCTGACTTTGGAACGCATGGGCGTAGACACGGGTGCGGCAGGTGCGGCATTCGCCGCACCAATAATTGCCGTAGATGCGGCATGCCGCACCAATAATTGCCGTAGTCTACTACTAGATGCGGCATGCCGCTACAATAAAACTGGATTATGTTGACCGCTAAATGACTGAAAATGTATGTGAGCATATAACGGATGAATAAAACGTTTATAAAACATGATGTCTTATAGTTCTTTTAATCCACCATACACAACGAAATGCCAGCATCCTGGGATGACTCATCAATTATCTAAACTTCCAAGCGTATGTAGAATGGTAATTCTGTTTACTTCCGTTTTCTGTTGATCACTGTATGGAAACACTGTACGGTAGTTTGCAACGGTATATTCAAAATGGCGGATAGGCGTTCGTGAAAAAGTAAGTGTTCTTTATTTTTGTTCGATATTACTATAATCTGTCATCCAATAGCATAACGACAACATATACGTAATCAGTTTTGAATACATCATCCATCGTACCTAATGATTAAAAGTCCTATAGCACCGTCTGTGTGTAATACAGCTTCAAACATTGTGTTTTGATGACATTTAAAATTGAAGCGCAAAACGAAAGTAGAAATGGCCATATTTTCCCTAAAATGACCGCACCAGCAAAATCAAATGTGGCGGTGGATGGGGACAAGATATCTCCCTAAATATGACCCAAAATGTATTGGATCTAGCCCCTTGTCTCGGAAATATAGACACTTGAAAATTCCGATGGTGTACGCTACAGTTAAAACCGAAACTAAATCGCTGTACAGTGCGGTATATGGATATATTTGTACTCACCGGTTTAAATTTCGAATGAAAATCTGTACGCAACGGTTTATATAAATCATCATGTGAAAATCTTTCAACGGATGAAATAGCACGAAAAGGTGAAAGGTGACTTTGATACTATTTAATCTTAGTTAATACTGCAGAAAGACGAATAAGTTCTTTTTCTTATTTTATTTTGTTTTGCCTGAAAATGAAGAAACCCGTCGAAAGAGTAATTAAACACAGTTTTAAATCTAATCTAATGTTTCTATTTAATTCTCCTGTTCTTCCTCAATAATTTTGTAAGACCCTGTACACATCGTTAAGATTAAAGCGCTTAACAAAGGCATAAAACTTATCAGTATTTCAGACATTCTTCTCGATGATATAATAAGACTGAAAAATGTTAAATGCGGCTAGAAATACGGTGAAATATGAAGCAAAATCGCTATTTGTTGGGCTATATAAAATTTTCTTTGGCTCACTGGTTAGTTGCTTGTTTTGTAATTTCATATTCTTAGGGGCGAATTTATGAGCTATCTTTTGCTTCAACGGGGGTGCTTTTAACGATGTCACGTGACAGTCAATAGCGCGGGTAAGGCATGTGAAATCGATCATTGTTAATTGTGCTTTCGAACTTTATGAAAGAAATGGTTGCGTTTTTAACTGTATTAATTCAATTCGAAAAACAAAAAAGCCGATGCACAACAATTTGACGAAATACTAGTCTCCCCTATGAGTGCGATAAATCAATTGTCCAAATAACTTTGGAAGATTGGAAGGACGGAAAGACACGCAGCTTGGCAACTATATGCTTCCATGAATTTTCTCTAAACATTTAAAATTTCTTTTTAATTAAAAAATGTTGTGGAAGGAAATTACAAGATATTTGTCTGAAAGAGATAACTAAAAGAAATAAAACTATTTTCTTATGTGTATCAGAACTATTGAGTATTAAATAATTTATTTCGATAAGATTTCTTCTAACTGTAAGCTTCTAAAGCTGAAAGTTATAAAAAAAACTTAAGCATTTCGTATGATATCAGAAACAATAATCTAGGTTCAAGCCTATAAAACTGTTTTGATTACTAAACTGAAACTTTCTATGACATAGAATTAAGTAGATACATAACATTAGATTTAAAATGGTGTGTAATGATACTCTATCAATTATTTTTCTTTGTTTCAATGCAAAACAAACAAAAAACAACAACAAAAAAGAATCATAAATTAATATTACATCATCGAGAAGAATGTCTGGAATATACTCCGACATTTTTAAAGTTTGATGCCTTTGTTAAGCGCTTTAGTCTTAACGATTTGTACAGGGTCTTACAAAAATTATTGAGGAAAGACAGAAGAATTAAATAGAAACATAAAATTAGAATTTAAAAATGTGTTAAATGATACACTTTCGACGATTTCTTCATTTCCAGGCAAAACAAATAAAATTAAGAATAAGAATATATTCGTCTTTCTGCAGTATTAACTAAGATTAAATAGTATCAAAGTCACCTTTCACCTTTTCGTGCCATTCAACCCGTTGAACGATTTTCACATGATAATTTATATAAACCGTTGCGTACAGATTTTTTATTCGAAATTTAAACCGGTGAGTACAAATATATCCATATACCGCACTGTACAGCGATTTAGTTTCGGTTTTAACTGTAGCGTACACCATCGGAATTTTCAAGTGTCTATATTTCCTAGACAAGGGGCTAGATCCTATTTAGGGAGATATCTTTCCACCGCCACATTTGATTTTGCCGGTGCGGTCATTTTAAGGAAAATATGGCCATTTCTACTTTCGTTTTGCGCTTCAATTTTAAATGTCATCAAAACACAATGTTTGAAGCTGTATTACACACGGACGGTGCTATAGGACGTTTAATCATTAGGTACGATGGATAATGTATTCAAATCTGATTGCGTAAATGTTGTCATTATCTTACAGGATGATAGATCAAATCAGCATCGAACAAAAATAAAGAACACTTACTTTTTCACGAACGCCTATCCGCCATTTTGAATATACCGTTGCAAACTACCGTACAGAGTTTCCATACAGTGTTGATGTCAAACATGCGATTCCCCGTGAGTACATGGTGAGTTGTTAATGTCATTATCGATTAGTCCTCGTACTAGGGTTAACCCTTTCCTGTTTAATCCCTGCTTATAATTACGTGCCTGTGATTTTATGATTGAGAAAACATTGTGAAAAAAGAAGAAATTGCTTCTGACAAGCAATTTCTTCCTTTTCCACACTATTTCTTCCCTACTGAAATTGTGATCAAGTATAGTCTAGAATGCACCAAATCGCACCGTTTTTTAAAAAATTTTCCGGGGGGGCATGCCCCCGGACCCCCCTAGAAGGGCTTCGCGCCTTCGGCGCTCGCATTCGCTCCTTTGGAGCTCAGTTTTGCCGCACCAATGAAAATAACATGGCTACGCCACTGCTGAACGTGTTATATGCAAAGCAAATTCATCGGGCTCCGCCCTCGGATTTAACCTTTTGGACATAACTCCTCCTTCACCAGACTTTCATCTGAACACATCATAGCGAAAATGAAATTATTTCATGAGTATATGACCAGGGAAATGAACAACAAACGGTTGGAGGGCGACCTAAAGATCGTGACTAGAATTTGTTCAGACTGTAAGTGTAGATATGACGTTCAAGTCGCCATTCCACGAAAATATTTCAAACAAAATGGTCGAAAATGACTGAGTTCAACAGTCATCTCATTACAAATGAGTGTTTTCATTGGCAAATCGATTTTTTTGATTGACTGAGGCGATCTTTTAATTAAGGTAAAGGACCCGCAATAGTTCCACAACGTTACGTCAGTCATAAACTTTAACAGTGTAAACCAAGGTTTCCTAATGGTTACATTAGGAAACCTCGCCTATTAACATTGGGAAAGATCATGTGTTCCGAAATGTTGCAGAACTATTACGGGTCAACTACCTTAAGGGGCACTGTATTTTTAACATTTTTTGAGTCTAAATGTGCACTTACAATAGTTTGAATAGTTATCAAATGATAGCATTTATGTGTATCTAAGAAAGTATCAAATTTTAGGTTGCCTTAATATTCCTCGTTTACATAAATCTGATATAAATTAATGAATCTTTCACAAAAGCATATATAATGTTCGACTTTTATTCCGTAACAGTCGATTGTTTCAATATCAAAATTCTAGTCATATTTGCTGTTAAAAGACAAAATTGGATTCTGAAACAGTTGCCATTTTTTCGTAATGATGATAATGCTTGCGTAAGTCCGTTCCACAAAAGATAAAAACGTAAAAACCTCATTTGAAACACTTTAAATTCCCTCTTTCTTTGTCTTTGAGTGCCATTGAAACCATCTAATCTATCCCTAGTGAGATTACCCAAATGTACAATGATTCATTTTTGTTAAGGTAGTGGATCCATAATAGTTCCGCAACATTTCAGAACACATGATCTTTCACAATGTTAACCGAGGTTTCCAAATGAAATTTCTCGATTTTTTACCTTTTAATTGCCTTCGGAGCATAAAAAACCGCTTTAAGTCAAAATGGTTACAAAAACAGTTATAGAGTATCTCATTCGTTTTGGAAATACCCTTTGTTACATGAATTGTAAATTATGCATTTTTAAAGAATGATTCGAGTTTCAGTCAATTGTTAATTAATGTCATGGATAACGGATCATAGACATATAAACTCCAGCCCTGCGTTTGGGATGACAAAACAGTGCAAACAGTTTGCCAATTATACCCCGCTTTGGACGCAAGTGTACATGCAAAGCGGGGTATAATTGGAAAACTGATTTCACCGTTTTTACATCCTGAACGGAGGGTTGGAATCAACAAGAACCTTTTCAATCATTCGTGGTCGCAAAATTACAGTGCTTACGAGACTTCGAGTTATAAAATGTGACCCGTCGCGCAAAAAGGGACCATCTTGGAACTCTGTAAAATAAAAATTGGAAAAGAGATTAGGTTCAGCATAGGTCAACCAGAGGTCGCATTTCAAAAACTTTTACACATAAGGGTAGATTGAACATTCTAAATTCAGAAAATAAGCAAATTGCGAAAAGATTCGACCACAATCAGTCTGCGCAATCCGTGCAGTCTGACAAGGATTGGTACTTTACGAACTTCCAAAATGGTCCATTTTCGCGTGACGGGTCACAATTTTTTTTTTCTTTTTGGAAACCCATTATTAGATTTCTTTTTGAATTTAATTTTTGATTTGAAAAACAAAGAAAACAAAACAACAACAGCAACAATAACAACAACAACAGCAGCAGCAGCAAGAATAACACCAACATCATTCTTTCTTTAATGCTTTCCGGTGGGTAAATTATATATATCATAAGTTTACAAGTAAAACCCATAAAAATCAAAAGTTTAAAGACAGAACCCTGATTTTGTTCATTTAAAACTTTTTACGTTATCTTAAACTAGGTCCATAAAACCGATGACGTCAACACAATTCCGCGTGATAACGTGTGAAATGTGACGAAGAATTTGTCACCAAATGTTCACGTTTAACTTTATCTCTATTTTAGCAAATAAGAAATATGTTAGGCGTTCATCAGTCGTATAGGGTAATTAAAAAGATACATTTTTATCGTTTCGTGAACAACAAAATTGTATTGTCACTTGGCAAGTGAAATCAGATTTTGTTGAAACTCAATGGAAGACTGAATAGTATTTCATTTCGTGACCAACAAAAGCTTTGTTTCAACGAATGGATCCTTTTGTTGTACACTCAACAAGATATCAATCGATCTTACACAGAAACAAACGGTGATACTCTATATATTTTACTATTCAGAAAGAAAACAAAAGGGAAGAATTACCCTGATTTTTATTAGTCTAGTGGATGTCACCCAAGTAAAATTCTGGCAAAGTTTCATTCAAATTCACCCAGTTGTAAGGTAGTATATGATATATTAAGAATTTTAGATAAAAAAAAGGCCCCGCCCTTCCACGCCCACATTTAAGGCCCTATTGGAATGTCGTCAAGCATTTATGAAAAGGGTCATCAAAGGAACAGTCGGGCAAAGTTCAATTGAAAATGGTCTGTTGGTTTAGGAAGAGCTGTTCGCTTAACATTTCAAAGCGAGAAAAGGCCTCACCCCGCCAACCCGATATATATGGACGAAACCGAAGAATCTGTTTTGAAGATGAGTCGCAAAAAATTTCTGTCAAGTTTGGTTGAAATTGGCCCTCTGATCAAATCTAACCTCGTGTTGCCACGCACCCATGTGGGTGGGAGTGGTTGGGGTGGGGATGTAATCAATTCGCGAACAAATTTTGGTGAAGGGTCACTAAAGAAACATTTGTGCCAAGTTTGTTTTGAATTGGCCAAGTTCTTCCTGAAAAGAAGATGTTAGAATAAGGGTCAAAAACTGCTCCGCTCTGCCATTTCCGTATAAGGGGCCAATCAAAATTCGACGAACCTTTGATAAGGGTCTTTCAAGGAATAGTTCTGCCAAGTTAAGTTGAAATCTGCTAACTGGTTACCGATGAGAAAGTGTTTAAAGAATTGTTGACGACTTTCGACGCACGACGGCAAAATGTGATAAAAAAGCTCATCTATCTTGAACACGTTGAGCTCAGGTGAGCTAAAAAGTGTTTTGTTTGTTTACTCATAAATGGGATGAGTAAATCGTTCGTCATTCTTTGTATCAAAACAGTCTTTCTTTGTCTCTTTATAAGTACTGCGATATTTTTCTTTTGTCATATTTCAAAACTAACTATCCACACGTTATAATCTTTTTCGGGCCGTTTCTGGCGTTTAAGTAAGATATTTATTCTTGGAATTTAATTTAATCTAACGATTTACTGCTGAATTCAAATTTCGCTTCAAACAAATTGCCTTTTTTTAAAATTTCAAATGAGGACGGCTCAAGTTTTCATGCAACAATATACCAGAAAGCAGACAACGTAGGATAAGATCAGACGTCACGCCTGTGCAGGCTGATCTTAGTCTACACTGTCTACCAAAACTTTGTATAGAGTAGAAAAAAACAATGAACACCAGAAAAAAGTTTTTTTAGTATTATATACTAAAAACAGAAATTGTTAGAATATATCAACTACAAAAAACAAGTTTTTACACATCTATTTTGTATGCTTGCGCACAAAAAGGTTCCTGAAAATATCTCAAATCAGAAAATTGCTCGTATTTTTTTCGGTTATTTTTTTAACTTTATAAGAAATTTTGTTTTCACTGATGTATGAAAAACTCATCACATTTGCGTATTCGTGTGTTAATGTATTGCGCTCTTCTTTTCAAGAATACCCAAGTGGTGAATCTCTAAATAATTGATCCTTTTCGTACTAAGTATAAACTTGTTTCAAACAAATTGCCATCTTTTGTGCATTTGAATTAGTTTTGCGTAAGTTTTCCAATAAATGAATAAGAAGAAAGCAGGTAGTGTAGGCTAAGATCGAACTGTACGTATGCGCACGCTTACTTTTGTCAAAACCATCTGTTTCAGCAGGATTATAGTTATCAACATCGTGAAATGGACAAGATGAATGATTTCGGAATAACATTGGAATGAAATTGAATGAGTGTGTGGAGCGAGGTTTGATAGTTATTAAATGGAGGTATTCCAATATCGCTAAATTTGTTCAAGATGAACAAAATTAGCGATATTCATTACCCCCCTTTAACATAATATACGTAATTTTCTGTTTGTGTGACTTCGCGGACCAATCAAATACTTAAAAATCCAGACCAGCCAATAAAATCGTAGAATATTTTGATTGATTCGAATTAAATGTTGATCAGCTTGATCAATTTCGATTTTTTTCCTGTCATTTTGAACCGTTTTCGATCGATTCGAGTGAGTTTTTGGAATGGATTACTGGAGCGCTGGGTAAATGATTTTTTTGATAGGAATGAGTGTCAATTTCGCAATGTTTTTTTTACCTGTATGTCATGAGCAGCATGGCTGAGATGGGTTAATTATACGAGTGGTAACTTAATTGATTATTTTGCAGAATCTTTCTCGATGGACCACAGATGGATAAATAACATAATAAAAAAAGGATAATATTTTTGTTTTCACTGATGTATGAAAAACCAATCACATTTACGTATTCGTGTTTTAATGTAATGCGCTCTTCTTTTCAAGAATACCCATGTGATGATTCTCTAAATAATTGATCCTTGTCGTACTGAGTATAAACTTGTTTCAAACAAATTGCCATCTTTTGTGCATTTGAATTAGTTTTGCGTAAGTTTTCCAATAAATGAATAAGAAGAAAGCAGGAAGTGTAGGCTAAGATCGGACTGCGCGTCTGCGCAGGCTTACATTTATCGACACCACCTGCTTCGTTTACACCAGGAATGGCGTAAGCAGCATGAGAAGGCTTGTTCTTTTTTTTTTTTTTATCTTGTAACTAAACAAATACCCGTGTGATAACATTCAATATGCTTTTTCTATGATATCACATAGATATTTTAAGAACAATGACATAATGCGAAGATAAATATAATAATTACTTAGTGTATTGTATGAAAACATATCTAACTCGGTTGTGGGAATTGATAATTGTTTCGGCAGAGCCTCGACAATTATCAATTCGCCCAACCTCGTAAGATATTTTTTTCATACGAAACACAACGTACGTATTATACATATATGTGACCCCTCACGCAAAAGGGGACCATCTGGATAGTACGTAAAGTGTCGACCCTTGTCAGACTGCGCGGTTTGCGCAGACTGACTAGGGTCGAAACTTTTCCCAATGTGCTTATTTTCTGAATCTAGAATGATCATTCTACCTTCCTGAGAAAGGGTTTCTGAAATGCGACCTCTGGTTAATCTATACTGGCTTCAGTCCTTATTTTCAAATATTCATTTTACAAAGTTCCCAGATGGTTCGTTTTCGCGTGACGGGTCACATATAAGAGTTGAAACTTTTACGTTGCAGAACCTATGACGATGGAACACAGATGGATATTCATGGTGTTTTTGGTGGCATTCCATACCATTGTTGCTATGGATGTGTTGAAAGCAGGCATCCATAACGACTACAAAGATTGTATCAATTGGTTAGGTTCCTGCACTGTTGGCGCACGATGTAAATCGCCGCCTGGCTACGTAGACGGAAAATGCGTGAATATCCTAGATAGATGCGGGTAATTAGACTGAAATTCTTATTAAAAGTACATTCTTTATGGGGGAGAAAGTGGGGACGAACAAGAGAGCGAGTGTGTGTTAGAGTGAGAGTGAGAGGGAGGGAGAGAGAGAGATGAAAAGGGGGAAGAGAGTGAGTGAGAGTGAGTGAGAGAGAGATGAAAAGGGAGAGAGAGATGAAAAGGGAGAGATAGAGAGAGAGAGATGAAAAGGGAGAGATAGAGAGAGAGAGAGAGAGAGAGAGAGAGAGAGAGAGAGAGAGAGAGGAGAGAGGAGGAGAGAGAGAGAGAGAGTGAGAGAGAGAGAGAGAGAGAGAGAGAGAGAGAGAGAGAGAGAGAGAGAGAGAGAGAGAGAGAGAGAGAGAGAGAGAGAGGAGAGAGAAGAGAGAGAGAGAGAGTGAGAGAGAGAGAGAGAGAGAGAGAGAGATGAGAGAGAGAGAGAGAGAGAGAGAGAGAGAGAGAGAGAGAGAGAGAGAGAGAGAGAGAGGGAGATTGAATATATTATATAAGATACCGTTCTTAGTTTATTCCTGTGAAAGAACGTTCAATGCAGAGTAGTACGTAAGAGTTCATTAACAGGTCGGCAGAGCCCAGCCATGCGTTCAGGATGACAAAACGGAGCAAATTGTTTGCCAATTTTACCCCGCTTTGCATGTGAACATCCATGCAAAGCGGGGAAAATTAGAAAACAGTTAAGACCGTTCATCCTGAACGCAGGGCTGGCTATGCCGCGATTTTTAAATTCAAACTTCTTTGAAAAACCAGAATCCTGTCCAACTATTTGGTAACGACCACTTACAGTGATTTCATCGCTTTGATTTTATTTCTTGTAACATATTTCGTTTGGCCCAGTGTCGTCTCGAAAATCTCGTATAAGCATCGAGGGCATCCAAAGTAGTCCTTTTGTGTATTCCAAACAGTGTGTTCTTATTGACATCTGCTGGGTCCGATTTCTTTTTAATATTTTCATATATTATGTGTGCCTCAAGATGTGTGTGGTCGTGGAAAGGCTTTTTCTTTAAAAAAAGTATATTCTGCGCGGGAATTAATTTCACACGATTGGCCAACATTTTATCAAATTCGTCTCAAGAACGTTAATCAGTTGAAAATATGGCTTTAATGGTTGTGGCTAATTTCCAGGTTTTGTAAAACTGATTTTTTCCATTTGGTAGTTTTTTGATAGAAAAGGCACTCAATGAATCTATCGTCTTTTCAAAATTGCACGGCACTCAATGAATCTATCGTCTTTTCAAAATTGAACGGCACTCAATGAATCTATCGTCTTTTCAAAATTGAACGGCACTCAATGAATGTCAATTACATGTTATCAATCAACGACGGCGGCACCCATCCTTTCCGACAAGTTTCCTTCCACCAATGGGTCGATGATCGAACACCTGTTTTGGATAGCAGCTGGAGGCTAGGAAAGGATATAATGGTAGTACTGGTGTGAGAAATACCAGGGAACCATTGCCAGGTGCTCCAGCCTCTGTGATTTAACTTAAATATTGTTAAAAGCGGCAAATAACCCATTTCAAACAAACAAATCATTTGCACGTTTTCCGTTTTACTTTTTTCGTGTTTAACTTTGCTTTAATTCGCAGAGCCGCAGTTGGTAGTGCAGTTGGTAGCGCATCGAACTGTTACTCTAGAAGTCCCGGGTTCGATCCCCGAGGGCGGCACTCATTCCCTCTGACTATTTGTCTCTCACCAGTGGGTTGATAATCGTAGACCTATGTGAGATAGCATCTGGTGGCTAGGAAAGGATGTGGTGATTGTACTGGTGAGGGAAATACGAGGAAAACATTGTTGGGTGCCATAGCCGCCGCGATATAACTGAAAGAATGTTGAAAGCGGCGTAAAACTCCATTCAATTGTTTTAATTCGCAGATGTGTCAGCAGAAAACCACACGAGGATAAGACGTCGACGAAGACACAGAGTATCTTTCTACCCAGACTTGTAGATAAATAGGGAGGGGGGGGGGGGGTTATAGCCAGTCTTAAATCTTGTTTTCTCAACGAAACCCTATGTTGTAGGTACTCATTTGAATCGTCTCTACGTGACGATTCAAATCAGTACTAACAACATAGGTTTTTTACTATCATTTTGATCTAATATAATTTGATCTAAAATTCAAAAGATAGATAGATAGTTTACCATTTTCAGATACATATAGGCCACCGGCCCATTATATACAACACATATAAATTACATCATAAATTCATGACAAGAGTTGCATACGATATTGTTTATAGCAAAATACACTGCATTTGTAATGAAATGAACCAAAAGAAGCGAGTTGCCTGGTCAGAGAATGCACACTGCTTAATATTAAGAACGCTAAGTGTGATCAAAGTAGACTCAAAATTTAAACTCGACTTCCCTCAAAACTTTTCACAACCACGTTCACATTCGTTGCGACCTTTTTAAAGGAAATTCGAATTATTGGATCTTTTCATTTACTAATGAGCTGTTCTTTAATTTCATTACTTTTGCAATAAAATAAGCTAGCTTTTTTAGGTTTGGGATATCTTTTGTGTTCATTAATCGGTAAAAATTTTCGGGTGTTGTGTACCCTTTGTACCAGGAAAATAAAAGATTAGCCCTTAGATCTTGAAATCGAAAACACTGGAAAAAAGCATGAAATTCATCATCTATACAAGAAATATTATGTTGCATGAAACAAAAATTACAGATACGTTCATTTCTTGGTATGCCATCATGGCGTCCTAGTTCAATATTAATTTTATGGCTACTACAGCGAAATCTAGCCAAATAACGTCGTAAAGAATAACCAAAATCAATTTGAAGGTACTTTTCTGGTTCTAGCAAAGACTTAAAAAGTTAATATGTAGAGCTAAAATTCAAAATACCCCCTGTATCTGTAGCGAACGATTCTTTAAAGGTGTTTCGATTATCGATAAAAAAACTAAGACCCTACACTAAACCACTTTTTCTGTGACATTTCAAATAATTCCGAACAAAACGCAAAGATATTGGAAATAAAATCCTGTCACTCATTATCTTTCGTAAACATTAACAGAATTTAACTTTCAAACCTAATAAAATACTGTTATTGTTGAATTTGTATTGATCAGTATCTTTGAACCGACAAACACGGTTCGAATACGCACGCAGTCGGAGACAGCGAATTCAATTCCCCAATTATTCTAGCTTTGATCTTTTTTTATTATTAAAAGATAGGATATTTTCATTTTATCTTTAATTTCTTAATTATAATATTTTGTATTGATAGGGATTATTTCTTAAAAATCTCCCATTGAATGTTATTTTTATGGAATAAAGTTGTTGTCACCTATTCGAGCTGTGGTCTAGAGGTTTTGATTGTCAACTTTGCCTTTCTGTTTCTCTTAAATTGTGCCTCCTCACTGAATTGAATTATTTTCTTTCGTTGCTAATGCAATTATTACTATTTTTCTTTATACAGTGCATGATTTGCCGTGTACTCTGTTATTTTTTACGGAATTCTTTATCCTCAATCGTTTTTTCCCATATTCCTCGTAAGACATAGGCAGAGACCACAGGCACTTGGATTCAGGATTTGATAACAACCTTATATCACTATAATAAATAATAGACAAGGTAGTGCAGTCGCCATTTTCTAAGGGAACGGATGTTTTTACAAGCATTTTGGTTCTCGATTCTCACGAGTAAACACGTCCTGTGACGGAAGCCAACGATGCTTGTAAAAAACATCCGTTCTCTTAAACATGGCGGCTGCACTACCTTGTCTATTATTTATTATAGAGAGATATGAAAGTAGTGAAATCCTGAATGGAAGTGCCTGTGGCAGAGACCTAGAAAAGAGGAATGTGACAATTTTAACCCATTTTTGTGATGTGTGTGGGCTACTGAGTAATAGGAAATTACCATTCGGAACATCACTCGGCCATTTCCGTAAATTGCAACACACCTCGGATGTATGTAAAGCGGGTGGGTATGTAACACAATTGTGCATTTTGTTAGGCGGAAACAGTGTATGAAAAAACAAGCGCGGAAATAACCGGCGCTATCTTTAGATTTATATCTTTTACGGTAAATAACGGCTGAAAAATTTTAATTTTTGAGAATGACGGATCATTCTCAAGAATAAAGATTTTTCAGCCGTTAATTAAGAATCTAAAAAAAGTTATATAAGGATACGATGGTTTCACTGAAACGAGTAGCGTTTGCGACGTCGAATGCTTTCACTCAAAGTTTCGAGGGCTAACGCCATTTTGTCTGACGTCATCGAGTTTTTCCAAGGTTTTTCCGTTATTTTCAAAAACAGTCCGTCTATGTACATCCAAGGTTGATCGTGAGATTGGCCGAGTGGGGTTCCGAATGGGGAAATTACTTGATGATCAAACAGAGGTGCGTTTCTTAGATTAAGATTCTTAAGAATCTCATTAAGATTTTTAAGATGTAGCGTTTTTTAGGTTAAGATTTTTAAGCGGCTTATTAAGAATCTTAAGATATCTTAATGAGGAAACGAAGATGATTTTGCATTGGCTTAAAACGAGTAGCCTTGACGACGTCGAATGTTTTCACTCCAAATATTGGAAATCGTTTCTTATGACGTCTTAAAAATCTTATCAGCGGAATTTTTTATCTTGATCTAAAAAACGCACCTCAGATCACGCAAAAATACGTAATGTTTGAAATCCGACTCTTATACCGTGATAGGCAATTGTTTCATAATCCAATGTTTGGTATGCAGGCTATCAAAAACGAAATCGGAATATGAAACAATTGTCAATGTCTTTGATTCATTCGCATATAACAAAGACAAGAAGATAAAAAAGAAGTTGAATATACAATTGTAAAATTGAAAAAGAAAAGAAAAAAAAAGATAAGTATTTGTTTCGTGAACGAATGGCAAAGGATATATCTTTTAAAATACTATTAGACCTTTTCTCGGACACGCTTAAGTCAGTTTCACAAAAGAAAAACGTAAAAACTTCATTTTAAATACTTTAAATAACCTCTTACTTTGTCTTTGAGTGCCATTGAACCAACTTATCTCCCCCCTAGTGAGATTACCTCATTGTACTTTGATTCATTTTTGATGTCACAAATGGAACATCTACAGCGTGCGAAAATCCATAGATCCCGATTAGACTGCGCTATCCGCGCAGTCTGAACCAGGTCGATGATTCACGCTATTTACAAAACATTTAAGAGATGAAGATAGTATTTGTTGATTTCATTAAGGTATGAAACTAAAAGCCTAATCACAATGTATGAATACGCGAAGCGGATTCATACATTAAGGTGAAAAGGTTTTAATACTCAATTGTTTTTGGACGGGTTTTTAAAGAATGTATACCGTGACGCAAAAAGGACCATCTGGGTAGTGCGTTTAGTGTCGATCCTTGTCAGACTGCGCGGACTGCGCAGACTGCGCAGACTGACCAGGGTCGAAACTTATCAACCTTGAATTATTTTCTTAATCAATAATGATCAATCTACCTTCCTGTGAAATATTGTTTGTTGTCTCCCACAGAATGGGCGAGTGATAAGCCTAAGTTACAAAGGCGACTGGTGGCTCAGATTTTTTGTTCTAGCCGTGCCGTGAGAAACGACAAGTAAATATGGATAGGTGCACCAGCTGTCGAATTTTTATTATAAAACTATTGAAAGCGATGATAATAACGAACAAAAAATCGGTTCGCAACCACTAGAGGTATCGGTCGAGATAAGATAAGCGACGTCATGTAGTGGCTTTGTTACAAACGCACATTTTCTCATTATTTCATCATAGGAAGGATAACTGCAAGACAATTTTGGGTGTTTATCTTAGACGTTTGTCACTCATGATATTTGAACGACTTTAAGCACGAAAACTTCGAGGCATGATATACTCAAAACATAACCGAAATATTTTCCTTCATTTCTGTGATTTTTTTTAGTCCTTTGACTTCCAATAAAATCCCATTCTACAGACATCCGGTGATGACCCTTCCAAAACACCAATGGATATTGCATTCAAGTTTCATGTTATATTGACCTTTTCAGTCTATATTGTTTCATATCAACACTACAGCCCTTACTATGTCATGTAGAGTTTCTTTTTTTTTTTTTTTTTTGCTATTTTTGTTGAAAGGGAGCCCCTCGTGAAAATGCAGCTTTTGTTGTTCACTGAAAAAAATATAAATCGATTTTATTCGATAAACAAAGGATCAATCTATGTCTTTGATGCAACAACATAGATTGATCCTTTGTTTATCGAATAAAATCGATTTTTATTTCTTTGAGTGAATAACAAAAGCTGAATTGAAAAATATAGGACTTTGTTTTTATTAAAAACGCGTCATTTTGCGCCGTAATTACATTCATGATGACTTCACTCATTTGGTTCCGCTTAGATAACGTCTGATAGGGTGAATGAACGAAAACAGGGTATAGCTTTTAAAAAAATAATCACTAGTTAGGCAGTGAGTTTATATGAATCAAAAAATGGCCCTGAATTTCAATGATCCAGTGGATTTCACCGAAGTAACATTCTGGCAAAGTTGCATTCTAATTTGCCTAGTGGATAGGAAGAATATGTTATCTTAAGAATTCAAAGTAGAAATAGGCCCGCCCTGCCACGCCAATATTTATTGCCCTATCGGAATGTCGCTAAGAATTTTTGAAAAAGGTCAGCAAAGGAACAGGCTCACGAAGTTTCATTGAAAATAGTCGATTGGATAAGGAGATATTCTTCACAGAGTTCATGGAAAAGGTCCACCCCTGCCACGGCCATATTTATTGGAGAAACAGAATTTCGCGAAACGTGGTTTAAGAAGCGTCACCAAGAAACATTTCAGCCAAATTTCATTGCATGTGCCCACTGGTCAAAAACTGCCTCGCACTGCTACGCCCCTTATTTGCCTAGGGGTTCCTGAGAAGAATACTTTTATAGGTTTCCGGGTAAAACACTGATCCTCTCTGCCATGCCCTGATTAGGTGGTCAATCAAAATTTAACGAACATTTGATAAGGTTCATTCAAGGAACATTTTTGCCAAGTTAGGTTGAAATTTGCCTATTGGTAACTTAGGAGAAGATATTGAAAGAACTGTTGACGATTCCGACGCACGAATCACGACCGACGACGCACGACGGACAAACGGTGATCACAAAAGCTTGAACACGTTGTGCTCAGGTGAGCTAAAAAGGAAAAGGATACTGTTTGTTTACTTACGAATAAGATGAGTCTAGGTATTATTTGGCTAATTTCGCCTGAGACTCAGTGCATATTCCATATATCTTCGGAAGATTTCCGAGTTCTTATTGAATTAACCGTTAATCATTTATTGATAAATACACAATTTAACCAGAGAGTAAGAGCAAGAAATGATAGCTTAGTCGGTTAAGGTGCACACTTACGATCATTCTTCTATGAGTTCAAACCTCCGACGCCCCCTTTTTTGTTCATACTTTATTTCTTCTCCTTTAAAGCCCACACTAAAGGATTTTTTCCTTTTTGATATCAGAAAACGACCACTTCCAGTTTAATCCTTTTGCGATATCTCAGGTACAGTCAAACTTGTTTTAAGCGACCACTAAAAGGACTATCAAAAAGCGGTTGTTAAAGAAAATGGTCGCTTAATACACATTTTGTTCACAAATAAGAAGCATACTTTTTTTTTATTGAATATGCATATTATTGCGTAATCTTATGCTATTATAACTCAATAGCCTGAATCGTCTTATTGAGACGATTTTTTTTAGTTTTAATATCAAAGGATTCATTTTCAATAATTTCTTGATCAACAATACCTACTTTTTAGGATATTTTTTTTATCTAAAGAAGGGAATTTTGAAAACGGTCGCTTAATAAAAATGTTCGCACGAAAGCGTGGTCGCTCGAGCAAGATTAACTGTACCTTGAAGTCTTTTATAAAAGTGAATCATTAACTTATGTATCTGAAATCGCGAGGAAAATATGTTTCCCATTTTTTGAGAACCGTGAACATAATTTTCTTGCTAAGCCTTGTTTCGATCTCGTCTCCGAAACCTCGAAGAAGAAGAATAATACTGCCAAAGTTACCACATAGGTACTCGAGATCAGAAGAGCTTCATTTGTTGTTGTTGTTTTATCATCATATATTTTTGGTAGTATTAGAAGAAGTCGTATTTTTGTTTGTATGTGCTAGAAAAAACTGAAGAGACAAGTAGAACACATTCACATTGGAAAAGATTATTGCAATCTTTTTTTTCGAATGAATTTGATACAATGTTAAGTAGATTAAAATGATAGCTTTATTAGAAGACGTTTTTTTTAGAAATGTCTTAATTTGATTGACCAGAAAAGTGAATAACGCCATCCCTTCCGATAAAAAAAGTCATAAGTGTTTGTAAGGCAGACAAAATATAGAAGATTTGAGTTAGAAAAATATAATTTCTCTACTCGCTTTGAACTCGTGGTCTCGCGGACCAGGGGTAGATGTCAAAACCTCTACACCACCGGTTTGATTAGTCTATCGGTCGCCAGTTAACACTTAATTCGTAACTCAAATTAGCGGAAATCGTCGACTATCGGGATTTTTCGATTTCACCCACGGAAAATAAACAGAGTCTCAGGCGAAATTAGCCAAGGAATAAACCACGCAATTCGAATGTTTATAAACACATTTTCGACGAGTTAATTTAGATAAATTCGGACCAACGAAATTTTTGCCGTCACGGTCTCTGACTATACTGAAAGATCAAAGAAACGCAGAACAACTGACATCTCTACCATCCATTGAATTACATCGGTAAACGTCATGTATCATAGCTTAAAAGTAACATGCATTCGAAACTGACTTCATCATAAAGAAACTAAAATTGAAACGTCAAAAAGCATTGAATACCGATAGGGAGAAAAAGGGTGTTTTTGTGATGAGCTTCTTTACTCTATAAGTATATAGGTGATTGTATTTGTAATTAAGTACCGTTATCTCATGCTTGATAAAATTTCAGTTCAGTCCACTCCTACTCCTGGCTATACTACATTTCCCCGAGTTTTCGAATAAGTCGGTTGAACTATAAATCATTCGCCATTCTTTTTATCAAAGCAGTCTTTCTTTGTCTCTGTATAAGTATTGGGACATTTTTCTTGTCATATCTCAAAGCTAACTGTCCACACGTGAGTATATTTTTCGGACAACTTCTGGCATTTACAAGGTAAATACTTATTCTTAAAATTTTGTTTAATTTGTAAGGCAGGAATTAAGACGAAAAAAGGTGCATTTTTGTGTGAATTTGACGAATGATTAATATTTAAACGATAAAAAAATTTAAAAAAAAAAACTTTGCAGGTATCAAATAACTTCCTCAATCACTTCTTTTTCATTAAGCGTTATAGTCTCGAAATCCCCCACCCCCTCCACCCTGTGTTGAAACTGAAACATTTGGTTTGGAGGGCCAAATGTCATTATGTAATTATAGCTTTATTTTTACGCAAAAATAACTTAATAAAAATGCATAAATAAAACCGGGAGTTTTGTTAACGAAGAGAATATGGTATCATAGCAGTAACACTGTTTACTGTAATTAACTCATGTCATATATTTTTTCATGAAATTTTTGCAATATTTGAAGGAATTAAAAACTCATAAGATATGCCAGAAAAGGCTATTTCAGCCATAAATTTTAGACAAATTATATAACTATGGATATTCAAATTATGTTAAGATAAAAAAATGAAATAATTACATGAATAAAAAACATAATTACACGAATAAAAACATTCAAAACTTTGTTACCAATTAACATAAGTTTTTGACATTAGTAAATTATTTCAAGGTCTTTCTTTCCATCAAAGGAAAGCAACAATTTCAAAAGATTTAACAATCAATTTTTTCGCATCAAAGCAAAGCTAAATAAACATATTTTATTAACTTGGGGCGTTAAGTGTTAGAAAATAACTTGTTTTGCGTTTTAAAATATGAATACTATCTGATCGAGGTTGGTGGACTTTGTCCTGATGAGGCTTAGCCGAGTCATTGTAATATTCGCTGCCGAGGCCATATAACTTATGACACTTACAAGTTTTTCTATTTTATCATGCAACCATTTTCCGTGCTTAATCATAAAAGCCTTTGATAATCATAGAAATTCAGATGAAAGTGTATGCAAACTGTTTCTTAAAATAGACTGTCTGAATTAAACAGGCTTAATTGGTATGAAAAAAACTTGTTGCAACAACAACAACAACAACAAAACAACAACAACAACAAAAAAAAAAAAAACCAAAAAAAAACACGTTGTGTACATTTCAATTAGTTTTCGTAAGTTATTGCTACAATAACAAAAAAGAATAAAAAAGAAGAAAGCGGGGCGTGCAGGCTAAGATTGGACTATACGTCTGTGCAGGTTTACATTTGTCAACACCGTCTGTGTGGTGTCCGTGGTTTAGAGGTAGCGCGTCGGTCTCTTGACCTAAAGGTCCTGAGTTCGATTCCCAGGAGCGGCTATCGATCTTGGTTCTTTCATAGGCCCACACATTCGGCGCGAGTACTGGTGAATTTTCCAGGAAGCAGAATCAAGAGGGATTAATCTAAGTTGTAAGAACTTGTTTCCCAATCGATGTAAAATAAATGGGTTTAAACCAAACCAACACCATCTGCTTCAGCAGGATTGACAGCATCTTGAAATTGACTAGATGAATGATTTCGGAATTATATTGGATTGAATTGAATGAGTGTGTGGAGCGTGTTTGAGTGTTATTAAATGGAGGTAATCCAATTTCGCTAATTTTGTTCAAGATGAACAAAATTAGCGATATTAATTACCTCCATTTAACAAAATTATACGTTATTTTCTGTTTGTGTGTCTTCGTGGAGTAATCAAATACTTTAAAATCCACACCAGCCAATAAAATCATAGAATATTTTGAATGGTTTGAGTTAAATAATGATCGTCTCGAATAATTTCGAATGTTTTTTTTAATAATTTTGGCGCGTTTTGATCGATTCGAGTGAGTGTTACGAATAATTGATTGGAGTGCTGAGTGAATCATTTAGAATGAATGATCGGAATGAGTATCAATTTCGAAATGTTTTAAACTGTATGTCGTAAACAGTATGACAAGGGCTAATTATACGAGTAGTAATTTAAGTTTTTATTTTGCAGATTTTTCTCGATGGACCACAGATGGATATTCATGGTGTTTTTGGTGGCATTCCATACTAGTGTTGCTATGGATGTGTTGAAAGCAGGCTTCAATAACAACTACAATAGACTCTGTATCAATTGGCTAGGTTTCTGCAGTGTTGGCGCACGGTGTAAATCACCGCCAGGCTACGTAGACGGAAAATGCGTAAATAACATGGATAGCAATATATGCGGGTAATTAGACTGAAAATCTTATTCAAAGTACATTTTATATTGAGAGAGAAGTGAAGAGCAATTTTGAGCGAGTAAGGGAGAGAGAGAGGGAGAGAGAGAGAGAGAGAGAGAGAGAGAGAGAGAGAGAGAGAGAGAGAGAGAGAGAGAGAGAGGAGAGAGAGAGAGAGAGAGAGAGAGAGAGAGAGAGAGAGAGAGAGAGAGAGAGAGAGAGAGGAGAGAGAGA